>VZTX01004471.1:0-52195 GCA_013400915.1 Pardalotus punctatus | reverse complement strand
AACAGTGTTTGTAGCAGAAGAATTGTGGTGATGGACTGACTAAGGAAAAACCCCATACCCTGCCCCCCACCCAGAGCTGTTGGTTGTGTGAAGGAGGGAGGGGGTGAGCTCAGGAAGAGTTTCTTAAGAGGGAAGGAGGGTGAGTGAAGAAACGGTGTCTTAAGAGCTTATTTTTACCTCTCATTTATCCTTCGACTCTGTTAGGTTAATAAATCACTTTGCAACTTAAGTTTCTCACCTGTTTGTTCATGTTTTTGTGCGTCCCCTCCCCATCACTGCGTCATCTCAACTCATGAGTCCAGTGTGTTTGTGTTAGTTTGATTCCTCTCCTCGGCATAGCTGCGGCTGGGGAGAGCATAGAGAGCAGACATCGTAGATCCCTGGCATTTGGCCAGGGTCAAACCTCGACAAGATGGAAAGACCTTTGTTTAGCTTCTATTCACAGATGGCTGTCAAAACTAATACGTATATTATTGTGAAATGTTATAATATGAACACCATGAACATTTTATTAGTTACAATTGGTAAAAATGTGGACCATCACTGTTTAAGATTTCTAGATCAAATATGGATTGCACACATTCATATACTGTTGCTGATTTATATCAGGTAAGTGTAAAAATCACTCCCACTCTAGCTAATTAACATTTTGTGAATTTCTTGTAAACTGTTTTCCTGAAATTGCAATGGTGACAAATGGCTGATGTTCTTTTCACTCTATTTCCTCAAGAAATTGAAATGAACTTTTGTTTTGTAGTGAAAATCTCATTTTGCTTCATAGATCCTTGTTACCCTCCACATGTTCTGCTCTCAAGAGAATGGTTTGATACAGAAATATAACATTTCATATGGAAAAAAAAAGGCGCCACTTTTTCAGACTTAAAAGAAGCCTGAGCTTATTTGTGGAGGGAATTCTTTTCAGTATTATTGCTTCATAAAATGTATTGATTTCAGAGCTCCAATCTGTTCCAAAGAGAATACTTCATGGGATCTTGTTCAGCTCCTGTCCTCGCCAATGCCACTGGCAGAATGTGTTACATTTGTTCACAGTACTCACTGTGGGAAAGAAAGAAAAGGGAAATACACAGCTATTAACATTTAGTACAGCTGCAATTCACTCACTAACAAAGGAAAAACAATGAATGGGGAATGGGGAACCAGCAAACACAAAGTGATTTATATATAGAATGGAAACAAACATAACTGAAATCAAAGCTGAGACTGCTGGGGAAAGTTCCCTCAAATTATGGTCTTTTTTGTTTCTTTGTTTCTTTGTTCGAGGAATATCCTCAGTATATAAGTAAAGAAGCCTGCATCAAAGTTTCTCCTTTTTGTTTATGCTCAACAGACACCTACCAGGTATTAATCTGACATGTTTTAGGCATCTGTGTCAGGGTAGGATGAATTAAGCTTTCCAAGTACTTTATTTTCTTCATTTTTTAGAAAAATATCCTAGCAGAAGCATCTCTGATGTAAATATGCATATCCAATGAGATGAGTTTCCTACCCCAAGCAACAGGCATGCAGCTTTCCTGTTCTACTCTTCCTCACTTCCATATTACTGTAAGTAGCAACCAGACTCCAGTAAAGCTGATCTTAATACAGGGGAATACAAGGATGCGTTAAAGAACTAATTCAGTGCAGTATATCTTACTGCCTTACAGCTGAGGGCACGTATTTGACATTGCCACTACTAGCACTTTTATTTTTGTCTCGAATACTTAGGACATTGTAAATTTTGAAATGGCAACTTTAGTAACTCAGAGTCTTTTTAAGGTGATAAAACAGGGAAATTTTTTGTTTATTTACATAATGTCTATTATATTGCAGAAAACTTGCAACTGAATAAACTTTCCATTTTTATCAGGGCTTTCTTCTGATGGGTAGGTAGCAAGGGGAAGAAGACTTTTTTCTTTTTTTTTCCTTTTTCATCCCACTATTAATACAGTTAAACAAGGACTGTTAGAAACAGATGAACTGAGCAGATCTGTTGGCTCACTGCCTGCAAGAAATGCTAAACTTCCTTTCTGTTTAAGCTTAATGGGAGTGAACTTTAGATAACAATTTTCAAGTGTTCAAAATATCTGACTTTAAACTCAGTCAAATCTGCAAACACTTCATAGATCTCATACAGAAAATGAAATTATGTCTTCAGAGAATCTTCCTTTCTGATATAGTCTGATTATAACAGCACCACTGCTGTCTTAAAAGTCTACCTTTAGAAATTTCACAGTGAAAAGATGTATTTTTCCTAGCAGTGTTTTGTAACTGCTTCATTATGTCTATTCAGAATTCCAGACTCAGTGCTCTTTGTGGGCTGCATCAGAGTGGAGAAATCTGGAAAGTGTTAGGAACCAGGAGTGACTGAATATCAAGTTTACAGCGTCCTCTCTGGAAAAGATTTTAGTCATGAGGGAAGAATTGTACAAGGATGAGATGACAACAAGCTCATACACTGAGTAAGAAAAACTCATTTAACTAGTCATGGTATCAAACTGCTGAAGGAGAAATGGTCAAATATGTATCTCACTAAAAAAAAACATGATTAGTCCTGAATGCAGAATTCAGTGAAGATAATGAACCTCTTAATTGCAAAGGCATTTGGTTCTGAAAAAATACATAAAAATATACTTAAAAATGAGGTTCAAGGTGGTTATAAATAGCTTTTGCTTCCTGCCCAATATATATTATTTAGTCATCACCTAAAACTGCAACTAATGCTATTAGCCCATTGCATAATAAGTATCAACTAGTCTTTCAAATAATTTAAATCATGTAGAAGATCTACACAAGAGATAAAAAGGAAAGTACACATCTTTCTATGCAGAGCCTGTCTCAACGTGGGAGCAGGAGACTGAAGTTCATTCCTGCACTGATTGCTATGAGCAGCATTAGTACACTTTGAAAGGAAAGGAAGAATAGCGTTGAATATGAAGCTAATGAACAATCTGTCCCCCTTGCAACACATCAAAATGCCATCCTTTGAGGTATCACTTCATTATTTTTTTATGATTTTTGTGCTCTGAGAAGCAACTGATTGTACAAAAGAAAAAAAAAAGGAAATAAAAAGTAACATAGACTTCTGTATCTAGAAAGAAAAGCAAAAAGAGTCTTACTGACAAGGACTGCAAAACATACATTCTTACATCTGTAAAAATGGTACCATTCCTTTTTGTCCTATATTTTTTTCCTATAATTGTACCAAAAGGAAGAGATTTTTTGTTCCTTCCTACATTCTGACAGTGATGAGACTATTGAGACAATAAACATCACACTGGAAGTTTAATAAGTTGTCTGACAAAAAAAGCATTTAAATAAACCCGTGCTTTATTATAAACATATGCAACATATATGTAAGTAGCATAAAAACACTCCAAATACATTTGCTTTGAAAACAACTGTTTTCTTTATTGCAATGGAAAAAATTACCTATTTCAATTAACCGTTTTGTTTGGTTTTTTGTTCAGCTGTGTCACTTTATACTATGTTAAGAAATCTAATTTTTAAAAAGTTAACCATCTGTGGAAATAGTTAATGAAGTCCAGTGTTTCATCATGCCCACAGATTGCTTTTCTTCATATCGTATGAATATATTTTGAAAATACGTTTTCTCCCTGAGAGCTTATGATCAAATATGAAACAAGGTATAAATTGTAATGACAGGCAGCTAGATGGTATCGCTCACTATGAAACCCTCCTACAGGAATCTCTCATGGGCTATTATGTATTTATCTTAAGACTTTGCTCTTGTTTAATTTGTTTCAGTACATGAAATCTGTTGTTAAGAAGAAGGCTGATTATCCTCTGTTCAATCACATAAGAAAATAGAAAAGTTTGAGAGCATTTTGCAGGTAAAAGAAAGGCATTGAACATTCCTGCAACTTCATTTTTGTTTCAATAATTGGAAAACAAAATAAAAACATTTTCACAAAAGCAAGAGTCATTTTTATATCATCTTTTATATTTTTCCTTGTTCTGCTTCTTGCCCATTAAAGAAGTAGTAACAAAGTATTATAAATATGCTCTTTGATTAATATCTTATTGCCTGAAAATGTACTGCATTTTGAAAATATCAGCCTACATTTTCAGCATGCAATTGCCTAACAGACATTCCAACGTGCCTTATAATGGCATGAAACAAAGACAGAAAAGTGATAGACAACTCAAGAAACTTATCTGGGTGACCATGTAACTTACACTGGCATATAAAAGGAATTACAACACTGATATGTATGTTCTGTTCTCTAGGCTTTCTGTGGGAGTCATATATATTGCATGGAGGATTTTATTGAAATGAAAGTTAAATAGCCATATTATCCACAAGTAATGCTGCTTAGTCAAATTCCTGATGTCAGCCCAAATGACTACCCATAAAACTCTTGACCCAAATCACTCACTGTATGCCTGTAAGTGATGTAGATTTTATAGGAAAAGGAAATATTAATATTTCAAGAACTTTTTAAGAAATATATCAGTATTTTGTTCTTACCTTTCAGATTTCAAAATCAATGTTTTGAAACTCTGGTTTACAAATGGGACAGGAAAAAATCTAACCTTTTAGTAGAAAAGAAATAAAATCATATAAACAGATTGTTTCAATTCATTATCCACTCACCCTTATCTTGACATGAGGGTCCAACATTTAAAATTTTTCAAAGCCATATTATTAATATCAGGGACAATCTGGAAGTCATTAGTCACATGAAATTCTTCTACCAACAATTACATTTGCAAAGGGGGAAAAGAAAAAAGAAATCAAAGGAAAAATTTTGCAAATGGAATTGTAAAGTCACCTGTAATTGGAATCTAACCAAAGATGGGTTTACTCTGAATCCAACCTCTATCACTCAGATCTTCTGGAGAACAGTTTCCCAGGTGTTTGATTGGATTTTACTCTATCTGTGTCCTGTGGGCAATGAAACACAGACTTTAAGCTGTCTTCAAATAATAGCTTAGAATATATTTACACTAAACAATTGTATCGTACACTTAAAATTCTGTCACATCACTGATACTGCTTTGGTTGGCTTTATCCCAAAGGGAATTTTAAGAACAAAATCAAAGTTTTGAGTTGAGTGAAAATAAGACCAACTATCTTGAAAGTGGAAAGACATTTAATTAAACCAGTCTATATTTTGAAAAATAAAATAATAAAATAACCCCTAAACTTTAGTATATATAAAGAATAAACTTCTCTTTCTGAAATGAATATGAAAAAAATATACTGAAGGTAGTAAATGCTGAAGAAAATATGAAAGCATGTTAGAGTGGGGTTTTTTGTATTTTTATTTTTTTTTAAATACTGAAATTATACCTTATTGTCCTAAAACTGAAAGTTAGATAGGATAAGAGAAGCTGTATAGTAATGCACTTAACCTTTTTCTTTTGTGTAAATTTTTGTGGGACTGAGATCCAAGTGCAAAGAAAACGGAACACATAGTTATAATGGAGAAGCACTTCCAGCTCTAACTAGTATTTCAAATAATGGAAAAAAACTCCCATGTCAAATGTATTCCAGATTTGTGTTTAGTTATTTTGAAATTAATTAATTGGTGAGTTAATTAATTATGGTTAAGGTGATCCATGTTTTCTCCCGTTTCTTTAGAAATTTGTATTTGGACAAGTGCATGCAGGCAACTAATGCCATCACTGTATTAGGGAGAAAACTCATCCTTTTTCTTCAGAGTAGCTCCTGCTAGAAATTTGCTGTTCATTCACCCCATTAATTTAGAAACAAAATTTATAAATGCTTTTAAAACAGTCACCACAATATAAAAAAAAAAAAAAATCAGTAAAACATGAGAAAAAAATCCAAGAAAATATGTAGAACAATCCCAGTTCAGACGAGCTGAGAACTTAGGTAGAAGGCCATGGAGCTATGTAAATGGTTCAGAGTACATCTGTAGTTAAAGTGTCATTAAAAAGAAGATTTTGATAGTGTGTCCATCTTCTCAGTGAGGTGTAAATAACTTGGCTTAGAGAGTAACAAAAATTCTGCTTGACTACATACGACATTGTAGCTCATTTATATTTGCCCCTAAATTATCTATCTCCACAATAACAGTAATCAGAACACAGAAACTTCTGCAGGTCAGACCCTGTGTCTTGCAAACAGCTGGACAGCAACTGTGGCAGTGGATCATACCATACTGCAGGACCTCGCTGGTGGAAAACCTTCTAATCTAAGCACCCCCTGGAAAACACAATGGTCTCTCCCCAAAACTGTGTAATCCCCTATGGTTGTAACCTATCCCTAAATCCTACCCTTCTCTATTCCCTGTTGGTTAAGGGGGTTTCTCCCCGCCTCCTGTTATCTGGCTCCAGATCGTCCCTATAACTGGGGGCTGTCGGGGCCATCTTGCTCTCTTTCTGCCTTGGACCCCTTCAGAAATAAATGTCTGGAACTTCCAGGAGAGAGGGCCTCTGGATTCTTTGTCTCTGGGAATGCCAGAGCTATCCGGCTCACTGGGTGAGTGAGAATTGTGCCTGACACATCGACACGGGTGTGAGGAAAGCCTTTCTGTACAGCACCAGAGCAGCGCTGGCTGAAGTGATCTCTCAGAAGCCATAGAGACACTTTCGGTAAATGCAGAGGCTTGTTCCACCCCTCCTCAACCCTCGGCATTAAGCAACAACTACATACACACTACACACTCTCTGCATGCACATTCCATTATTTGTAAACACATAACTCTGTTCAGAAGCATGAATGTATGTACTTTTGAGATGTAAATCCAAGAACAGTAGTGATGGACATGATCAGACCTTGGAGAAATTATTGTTGCTGAACTTGTATAAATAGGAAAAAATGGGTCCGCAGTGTATGATATGTAGGGACTGTAATTTATATCGCTTTACTTGTTTTCATTGTGTTAATGCATGGATCCATGATGTTGTGAATGGATATCACTTAAAAAGTTCCTCCAAGTTTATAGATATTCAAATATATGAAACTCAATTAACAAAATTGTCTCAGAAGCAAAACAACATATTAGTAGAAAGGACCAATTTTCCAAATATTAATATTGGGATCTAATCCCAGTTCCTTGAAGATTTATAAGCTGAGACTTATACTCTACATTTAAAATACTTTAAAGCCTGGGTAAGCAAGATGTGTCCTTTATTAAAGTAACCAAACAAATTCTTAAAGGTCTGGTTTCAGAATATAAAGAGAACCATCACAGAAAAGTTATGTTCATTTTTATATTTTAATTGTAAAATGCTAAATGAATGACATGTTTTGGTAACATGATCTGAAAAGAACAGAGAAGCAAAAACCTCACAAAAATATTGGATGGGTTAACTATTAGTCCAAATTCCTTCCTTCAAAGAAAGCCATACCATGTTATCCTCTTAGTCTTCCAGTTTAGGAAAATGTCAGGAATTTAAATTCTGTAATGCATTTTCACAACATTTATGACCTCCCCTATTTATGGAATTGGAGAAGAAGTACAAGATAACATCAGGGTGACAGTAAGATTTAAATTGTCAGGAGAATAGATTTGCCTTATAGTATTTTCTGTTCTCATTACAGGCATTGTCACAAGAATGTAGAATTCAAATTTTAATGCTTCATATACTTTAGCAATCATGATAGTAAAATGTTCTTTTGTGACCTTCTGAATGTTTCTTTTCTAATTTTTTCGTACCTTCTCTAGTTCTCTGCCCAGAGCTCTCATAGCATGTAAGGGGAATGTCAGAATGCTCAGCCTATGTACATTTAACACTTTTTAAAAGTTTATATGCTATGAAGAGTTTATAGCAGAGGGCATCTTCTAAGTGGACAACATCAAACAAATAAGTGAATTAAATAAGAAATATTACACCAGAAATAGCCACTTATATGCACTTTTGTTTACAAAGTCTAGCAATTAGAAACTAACTCCAAGAAGTAAAACAGCCTGATAAAACCTTTTGACTCTTTTTTCCTTTACAAACTATTATAGTATTTGTCTAAAATTAATTTTAAAATAATGATAAGTTAATGGATTACCACATTACTCACTAATGCGTAATATAACTTAACTATAGAAATCTACTGATGACTTCAAGAAACAGGAAACACATTCCTCTTTCTATGTCAAACCACAAAGAATTTGCAAGAGAAATTAAAAATTCATAGTGATTGCCGCCTCATCATTATGTCTTGAAAGTAAATAACAAATGGATACTAAGGCACCAAGAGTAAGTTGGGGGAAAGCAAATCTTGCATTTTATTCTTTGAGTATTTAAAATCACAATTTTAATATGTTTAGATTAAATTAATTTTCACAACACAACTTCATGCAAGTAATATGGGAATAAAATGTCTTATTAGTACAATTTTTTAACAACATAATGAAGAGAAAATGATGCAAATTAGTCAAAGTTATTTATGAATCTATCTATGTTGGAGGAGAAAATGGATGAGATTGAAATATCATAGCAGTCACAAAAATTAAAATCTCAAAAGCTGGATAGTGAAAGAATTTATAATGTCTTTTCTGTGTGAGGATGACATCAACATAAATTCTCTTTAGATGGGCATTTTTTTTCTTTCCATGTTAGACTGTGTTCTGTTTGACTTAATGGTCAAAATTGTTAACATTTTATTGAATTTCTTATGGTAGATAATATCCAGACAAATTGCTACCACTCTTTTCCTGCTTTTTTGATGCCACTAAGAGCACTGAAAAGCAGACAAGTATGACTAAATATGTACTGCATAAAGCTTTTAGTTTTACATGTAAACCTATTATACCTTCATTGATAAGAAAAACATTAAGTAATATGGTAGGGTTCATGGTAACTAAAGATATCAAAAATTACAGGAATGCTAAACTAATCCTCAAAGCAAGTATTAGAAAGCCAAGAAATTAAAGGAAACACAAATACTGAAAGTAATTTAAATGTTTTGTGAAAGCACGTAATAAAATAAATAAAGCAAATCCTTGTACATAGCCTTGATTTTGTTAGTTAACTTCATAGAGGTAAAAATAAAAAAGTAATAGTGCATATTGACAGAACAGCAGCAATGCTCACACTTTTATTTTTGCCTACATCATAGAATTGGAACTTATGATCATCTCGTTCCTACCCCTCTGCCATCAGCAGGGGCACCTTTGACTAGACCGGGCTGCTCCATGTCCCTTCCAGCCTCGTCTTGAACACTTCCAGGGATGGGGAATCCATAGCTCCTCTAGGCAAACTGTTCCAGTGCCTCACCACCTTTATAATAAAAAATTTCTTCCTAATATCTAATCTGAAACTGCCTTCTTTTACTTTATGGCTGTTCCCTCTTGTCCTGTCATTACATAGTCCAGTAAAAAGCCCCTACCCATCTTTCTTGTAGGCTCCCTTCATGTACTGGAAGGCCACAAAAAGGTCTCTCTGAAGCCTTGTCTTCTCCAGGCTGAACAACCTCATCTATCTCAGTCTGTCTTTATAGGAGAGGTGCTCCCGCCCTCTGATCATCTTCGTGGCCTCCTCTGGATTCATTCTAGCAGGTCAATGTCTTTCTTGTATTGAGGCCCCCCAGAGCTGGATGAAGCACTCCAGGCGGGGTCTCAGCAGAGCAGAGTAAAGGGGCAGAATAATTTCCCTTGATCAGCTGCCCATGCTGCTTTTGGTGCAGCCCAGGACACACCTGGCTTTCTAGGCTGCAAAGCGTGTGTTGCTGAGTTATGTTGAGCTTCTTATCAACCCACACCCCCAAGATCTCTTTAGGGCTGCTCTCATTCCATTCCCTGTCCAGCCTGTGTTTGTGTATTTGTATCACGTGAATCCCAGCCATACAAACTGTGCTAAGGGCCTCAGCTGAATTTTGTTACACAGGATGTATGCAACAGAAGAGTTTGACTGAAGTCAGAGATGATTTTATCCCTCATATCCTTTTCTTCATTAGTTCTGATGTTAACATTAGAATAGCACCCAAAGTATTTTTTTTTCTTCCTCACACTCCTGTTCCCATGTTATTTATGTTTTGGACCGGTTTGTATTATTTTTAAATTTTATCAGTACAATTTCAAGTGAAAGGTGAAACTAGAAATACCTGTTCTGGTCAAAACAGTAAGAGGACTTAAAAGAGCTTTCTAGTTCAATTTGAACTATAGAGATGTGTTTACTGGTGCCACAATATGAACAGTATTTTAGATTAGGACCAATGGGGAGACTATAAAGAATTGTGTCAAATTAACACTAGTGGGATAGAAGCTGGAAGAACAAAAAGATCATAATCAAAAGAATTCATCCAAAAAAACAGCTGAAAGACAGAAACCTTGGCAACTCAGAAGCAACAGACTAAAGCATTTCAGCTCTATTCCTGTGCTTAATATGGAAACAGATGAATTTGGTTCAAACATGCAAGAAAAATTTACCTATAAATGTGTTTGGAATTTGTATTACTATCAAACCAAGTGATACAGTAAGATTAAAGATTTTGATAGCCAAACTTAATAACATTTTGCTGTAGTCTCTTGCTAGAATATAGTGCCTGCCAGCAACTACAATAAAATAAATAAAATAAAATAAAATAAAATAAAATAAAATAAAATAAAATAAAATAAAATAAAATAAAATAATCAGCCCGGGTTTTTTAGAAAACCTCTGAACTTTTTCCATTTTTAAAATATAGTATCTAACTTATAATTGTTAGAAGTATAAAAGACATCGCTTTTGAAATTGTATCGCTTTCTTCCAGTTAGGTGATCTGTGTAAATTGCAACTTACAAATCAATGCATTCTCTAAATTTTAGGAACCCGCTTTCTTTTACCAGATTTTTAGCTGAAGTGTGCCATTCTACAGAAACCTCCTGGAGCCTGAACCTCTTTATTTTGTAAGTATTAAGTTTCTCAGTATGAAAAATAGCCCTTTTTCAGCCAGCTTCATTAAGTGCAATGGCACAATCACCCTACATTGCAAGATAAATTAATCAGCTGTATCTGTTCCAGAGAGTACCAGTATGCAGACAGACTCAATCCCTTATTTAAGAATGGCAGTTTGTATTCAGATCACACATTAATGAACTTCCAGCTTCAGCATCTCTCCAGTTTTAGTAGAGTGTCTATCTGGAATAATAAATACAGATCTAAAAAAAAGAACTCTGTACTTGAGTTTTAGTACATGGAAATTTCCCCATGTGTCTTATTTACCCTTTCAGGAACATAATAAATTGTTTCCTGAGTGCGTTTACCAGAAAACCTTAGACATTTAATTAAACACTTTCACATCTACTTTATGCACAATTGTCTGGACAAGTATCTTGACTATCATATTTTGTTCATTGCACTGTTTATCTTTGGTGCAATGAACCATATGCACCTATAAGAAATGGCTTTTTGCCATTTTGTGATTGCTTTAGACAAGCCTTGATTGACAGCCAGAAATTTTACTCATTATAGCATTAAACTAAGTGAAACTTTTGCAATGTAGAAATGTGTTGTATTTATCTTATCGTAAGCATTATGTGCATGCCTCCCATGTAATGTTTTACTGTTGCACAGACAGGAGTGCCAGACCCAACTTTTCAAAAGGAAATAAACAAACAAGAACATCCCTCTACATCGAGGCACTCATTAATAAAACAGCTAAGTAACCACATTAACACAGAACACACCAGTATTAAATTTCTTTCAGGATGGGAGATAGCTTGTAAAATCTTTTCGAAGCTACTGTGTAGGTCTCAAATGACAATATAGTCAAACCAGTGTATGGAGTCCAGAGACCTGTTCAACTACTCTTCTAGCTAATGGCTGCACTGGGTATCTTGCAAGGCCTGTAAGCTCTAATAAGAGTGTGATGCTGCTGCATAAACACAGGAAACGTGCCAGAAGAGTGATAAATGAAGAGAGCATTGAGAGATGCAATACATGACCCAGAGGACACCCCAGTTCTTCGGTAGGAACAAAAGGAGGCCAGGCGTGTGATGACGTATAGGAAAGTGGTTTCTACCCCACTGACAGCAGTGACAATTTCTCTGCTCACCATAACAGTGTCACCCACCTCACACAGATACCAGTTCACATTTATGTCTGAATGCAGAACTGAGCTTCACCTTGATATTTCCAACATTTATTTTGTAGATAGTCTGTTTCTTAGATCTAGCAATTGCTTCTTTGATTCAGACATTTTGCAATGCTTTTGAATTCAGCACCAAATTAGATTTTTTATATAAAAAAAGCCTCTAAAAATATTTTAAGTTTTTTAAGTTCTATTCAGGCTCTATAATAAATCTTTCAGGGATGCCTCACTCATATTTCAGTCAGACACTATAATAATTTCTTGTTGTTGAAGACTTGATTGAGAACCTGTTGAAATCAACTGATACAGTCATGTGCCTTCAACAGCTTTCAGACCAGGCACTGATGGCCTGTGAATAAATATTATAAATCATCTCATTTTTAACATCTCATTAAATTTTTTTACATTTCACTAAAAATTAAGAAAACATCTCTTCCTTTCAAAATGGACTCTATAGACTTCATTTTATTATTTAGACATTACTTCATGCAGGTTGGAAAACATAATACCAATGGATTCAATTATTCAATAATTAAAACAGAATTGTGCAAAGAAATATTTTAAGTTCTTAAAATGGTTTAACATTTTCTCAGATAAAACTTCCGCATTCTTTAAAAGGATTTATATTGTTTATTTGTAATCCTTTAATAGTGATCTTTATTTCACAAATATATTCAGAATCCATTTTATTGTATTTCTAAGATGTTAGAACATAAATAAAAAATGCAGCATATAAGACAATGTTAGGGTTATTACGATACAAAGGTACTATTCTATATTTTTTGTATAAAGCAAATGCTTACATCTTTAGAAGAAAGTAAGTCCATTATTTTGGAATATCTGAACGTATTGGTTATTTCCAGTCTGGAAGTAAAATAGTTCCCCTTTCCTTATAATTGTTTGATTTTCTGCCCTTCACTCGGGAAAGCTATCCCAGATGGAGTTTAGTTAGAGGAGACATGACTGGTACGGCACAGGCACAGCTGTGTACGAGGATTGGCTGGCTCTGGCTCACACCCAACTGCCCCTCTGTCCCCCATTCCCAAGCAGTGCCCCAACCCAAGGAGCCTCTCCCATTCCAGTGGGTCTGGCCCAGCCTTGAGGCTCCCCTGGGGCACCCATGGCAGTGGGGAGGGGCTGCTCCACTGCCCTGTGGGGCTGCCAGGGCTCCCCCACCTCTGGACATGGGGATCAGCCTGTGGCCACCATAGCCTGACTGACACCTTTTCTGTCCTTGTTATAAACAAATTAACAGACGATAATTTAATCAGGCCACCACCTTTTAGAATGATTTCTGTACTTTGCTACAAGAAAGCCCTTGTTAAATAAAGGAACTTGAATTATTTAGTAAGACAAGAGAGCCATGGAAGAAATTCTTAACTGCACAGAAGAACCTTGATTTGTTACTTGCAGGGGGGAAAACGGACTAATATGATTTATTGCACAACCAGGGACAAACTAGGAAGTGTCTTTCCTAACTCCTGAACAGAAACATTCTCATTCCTATCTTTCCTATGTCTTCTTAACTTTCTTAATCTTCTAATTGTCCTTCTTCTTTCTTCTGTTTCTTCCATTTCATCTCTTTCCTTTTTTGCTTGTCCCTGCTTATCTTCTATTTTGAAATTAACTGATGCATGCTATTTTAAATGTGTGTAGAATATTTTCCCAGTGTTGCATCCCATCTAAACCAACAGGTGAAAGGTGTTTATTACTTTTATATTGTTTTCTAAAAGTAAGCGACTTTTGGTCACAAAAGTGGCTCAGTATGCTTCTTCTATTCAGTGGAACTTTAATTTAGAATTTAGTAGCACTGCAGGGAAATTATTTATCAATTGGCTAGGCCCTGACTTTGGGTAAATAAGGCATGGGAAACTACTGCAATGAAAAACATGGTGTGATAAACTGACTACAATTACAGAGAGCACCATTAGGAATAGATTGCAAAGGCAGGAAGAGGGGAGGTTTTAAATGACAAATGTTCCATGTTCACAGAAAACTGAAGAGGAACTTCAGGGAGCAGAGCCATGCAAGGCCAACATTGCTTGGCAACCTTGTCAGCAATAAAATATCAGGCTGACATTCCCCAGGTATAACAGAAATACCAAAATTGGAGGCAAATGTAGCAAAACTGGGGCCTGGGAGGAAAAAGTCTTTGGAGTGGGATGTTTATCTGGTAAGAGAGAGTTTCAAGGAAAGGAAAGTATTAGGATGGTGAAAGTGGGTTGAAAAATGGAAAAAAATGCATAATGAGGTATGTGAATCTTAAGCCAAAGTTCTTACACAAGCAGACAAACAGAATTTTGACAAAATAGAAACAGGGTAACATCAACACTTCACAATAAACGCTTGGAACATTGTCACTAGTTTTTCAGCTCCACTGTCTAAATTGTTCTCTGTGGTGACTTCATAATAAAGTGTTTAAAAATACTTAAGTTTTAACAACACATTACGGAGACATTTCCTCTAAATAGTGTATTCTGAAACTTAAATTTAATTTTTAAAAAAGAAAAAAAATGTGTCAGCCTCTTGATAATGGTGGCATTTCTGCAGTCTATACTGCATCAAGCCTTTAACCTTGACAAAGATCCATTGAGATTAACCTCCAGAAAAGCTGGTATCATATGCAGCATCTTTAGCCTCAGGTTAATGGGATAAATAATTGAGGCAAGTACTCTGTGTAATGAGGTGAATTTTAACATTTTAATATAATAATCAAATCTAACCAATTGTCAAGTCACTCTACAGGCTTTGTCTGTCCTGGGACTTGCTATTTTTAGCACAAAATGTAGTCAGGAATGCAAATTACTGTAGTAAGATGACAGGATAGGGCAGAAGTAGAACATAGCATATATCTCATGTAGTTACAGAAAATGAATACCTGTAATCTGCGACTACCCTTTCCACACCTGTATCTGCCAGCATGAATTGCAAAAACAGCATCTGTTCCAACCTACTGCCTAACAACTCCTAATTAGCTCACCTGTATAATTCAGTCTTTACTCTGTTTACTGCCTACTGCATGAAGTTTAAGCTAATGCTGATAAAAACAACAACAAAAATCAGATCATATTGTAGCCATTTTCCTGATCACTGGCAAAAGAGTTTTATCCGTTTTTATTTGTTCATGATGGCATGCCACATGGCCAAAATTTTCAAGGTGTGAAAATAAGGAATTTGATTCTGTGGAGAGCTTCTAAAAACTTATAAAATTCAAACCCTAAAGTTTCAATCTGCATGGTGTTATTCATTCTGTTTGCTATACCTCAGTTTCAGAAAAATCTCTGATAAATAAACTACATTATTCTAATTCCCCATAGCTACTGATCCCCCAGAGGGGCCTCAGGTTAACAGGTTGCTAAAGCTTTGACAGCACACAACAACAAACCGTAATTTCTGCCCGTTATGCAGAAGAGACCTGTGGCATGGAGTTAGCAAAAAAAACTAGAATAAAAATAGAAGCACTATCAAAGGTCTGAGCAGCAGAAGGAATTTATTGACAATTGTAGACAGTCTCAAAGCCTTGCAATTACTGTGTAGTGATTAAACTTTTACTTTTCATAAGGTATTGTACTAATTGCAGATCTAATAGAAAATAAAAGCTGTTTTGTGCCCTCTCCATCATTAGGGAATCAGAATGGGTCATGATCTAATTTGTATAGATAAAAATTAAAGTGTCTTTTGCATTTTTCTGCTGTAGAAGCATCATAGATGCAGAAAGAGAATGGATATAAGTAAGTATACTTTTATATTTTAGTTAATGTATTCACCTACAAACAAGAACATCTGAATTGTAGTCCCTATTTCCTAAGATGCTTCCTCTTTGGTTGTTGGGTTTTTCCCCCTTGTTTGATGGTTGCTTTGTTCCCTTGATCTTGCTTTTGTTTTATTTTTTCTGTTGTACATACTGAAAACTATATAAGATAGTATTATCAGTCTTAGGAAAAAGAGACTAATTATAGTACACATTATGGCTAACTCAAAACATTAACTGGTAGATTGTCTCATTAACACTTTCTTCATTTTCTCTTCTGTCTCTTTCTGTCTTGAAATTGTTTCTCTGAGAAATAACTTATTGCCAACTTATATTGTTATACTCTGATAAGACAGACTCTGAACAGGGGTAGCACTTTCTACACTTGGTTAACAGATTCAGTCCTCCTGAAAAAGACAAGTGCAACTCATGGGAAGAAAATATATGTCCAGGTGGCCAATAAGGCCAAGAGCATCTCGTCTTGTATCAGCAATGGGGTGGCCACCAGGACCAAGGAAGTGATGATCTCCTTGTACTTGATACTGGTGAGTCTGAACCCCCAATCCTATGTTCAGTTTTGTGCTCCTCACAAGAAGGACATTGAGGTGTTGGAGCATGTCCAGAGAAGGGCAAAAAAACTGGTGAAGTTGGAGCACAAGTCTAATGCAGAGCAGCTGAGAGAGCTGGAGCTGTTTAGTCTAGAAAAAAGTAGACTCAGGAGAGACCTTATTGCTCTCTACAGCTGCCTGAAAGGAAATGGGAGTCAGTCTCTTCTCCCTGTAACAAGTGACAGGATGAGAGGACATAGCCTAAAGTTGTGCCAGGGTAGATTTAGATTGAATATTATAAAGCATTTCTTCACAGAAAGGGTTTTCAAGCATTGGAATAGGCAGCCCAGGGCAGTGGTGGAGTCATGGTCCCTAGAGGTATTTCAAAAGACATGCAGATGTGGTTGGGAACACAGCTTAGTGCTGGACTTTGCAGTGGTGGGTTAACAATAGAACTTGGTGATCTTAAAGGTCTTTTCCAACCTAAACTATTCCATAATTTTATATCATAGTTGCCGAAAGTCCCTAAAGCTGCATTAGCTGCTTAATTTCTCCTGGGAAAAGAAATGTTTTCTCACAAGATAATTTATTAACTGGGAATGTAAAGAGATTATGGGAAGTGTCCTAAAACCTACAAAAGATAGTACGGAAATATGTAACTCACTTTGCTTCTCCCATGTAATCTTGAACATTCAGCCTCACCTCTGTGCCTGGGAAGATCCAGGAACAGATACTCTCAGAAGCTATGCTAAGACACATGGAGCACAGGGAGGTGATTTGAGACAGCCAGCACAGCTTCACCAAGGGCAAATTTTGTGTGGCCAACCTAATTGCTTTCTATGATGGAATAATTGAATCAGTGGATAAGGGAAAAGCTACAGATGCCATTTATCTGGGCTTCTGTAAAGGGTTTGATGCTGTCCCCTACAACATCCTTCTCTCCAAATTGGAGAGTCAAATTTGATGGGTAGGCTATTAGCTGGGTAAGGAATCGGTTGGACAGTCACATCCAGAGGGTAGTGATCAATGTCTCAGATTTTAAATGGGCATCAGTGATGAGTGGTGTCTCTAAGGAATCTCTATTGGGACCTGTGTTATTTAATAATTTCATTAATGACACAGGCAGAGGGATTAAGTGCACCCTCAGCAAATTTGCAGATAATCCCAAGGTGAGTGGTGCGGTTGACACAACTGAAGAATGGGATGCCATCCAGAGGGAACTGAACAGGCTCAAGAAGTAGGAATCTCATGAGATTTAACAAGACCAAGTGCAAGGTTCTGCACCTGGGTTGTGGCAAATCCCAGTATCAACACAGGCTGGTGGATGAACATATAGATAGCAGCCCTGCTGAGAGGGACTTGGGGGTGCTGGAGGCTGGACATGACCCAGCCATGTGCACTCACAGCCAAGAAAACCAACAGTGTCCTGGGCTGCATCAAATGCAGTGTGGCCGGCAGGGCAAGGGAGGGGATTTAATAACCTTTAATAGTCCCTAGTGAGACCCCAGCTGTGGTACTGCATCCAGCTCTGGCATCCCCAGCACACAAAGGACATCAATCTGTTGGATTGAGTCCAGAGGCAGCCACAAAGTTGATCAAAGGGATGGAGCACCTCTCCTGTGAGGAAAGCCTGAGAGAATTGAGGTCATTCAGCCTGGAAAAAGGAAGCTGTTGGGGTGACCTAATTGCAGCCTTCCTTCCAGTACCTGAAGGAAACTTACAGGACAGATGGGGCAAGACCATTTACAAGCATATGTAGTGACAGGATAAGGATCAATGAGTTCAAATTAAAGAGAGTAGGTTTAGACTAGATATTAAGAAAAAATTCTGGATTGTGAGGGTGGTGAGGCACTGGAACAAGTTGCCCAGAGAAGTTATGGATGCCCCATCCTGGAGGTGTTCAAGGCCAGGTTGGATGGAGCTCTGAGCAACCTGTTCTAGTGAAAGGTGTCCCTGTCCATGGCAGGGGGAATGCTGGAGCTAGATGATCCTGAAAGGCCCTTTCCAACACAAAATATTCTATCATTCTATGTGGAACAGTGGTTTATGTGGTTTACATTACAGAATCCCAGCCCTCCAAGCTCCACTCTGCACAATGCATGTGAAATAAAAGTGTGCACAGGGATTTCAGCATCTGTAGCAAAAATTTCAGGGTTTTGACAATGTCTGATTACACCTGAAATTTCCACATCTCTCTCCTCATGTCCTGCTCCTTGATTGCCAAATTAAAATCATCATCCAATAACCAATATTAAATTCATATTTGTTAACATATGGCATCTGAAGACAACTTCATGTTTTCTAAATATCATTCTCCTGCTCATTTCTCTCTGATGTACTTATGTATATGAATATGCATACTTATGATTTTTCTTGTCTCTTATTTTCTGCATTAAACTGAATCCTTTACTTAATGACAAGCAAAATAGAATAATTTCTTAGTGAGTTTTATGTAATTTATGTATTTTTTTCATTCTAAGCAGATGCTTATATTGTAAATTGTAGATTTTATTTATATATATATTTATTATATATATTTCTTTTTCTGCTGCTTGCAGTTTTCCTGCAGCTCTTCACCACTTACTGTTGTCCTGTAATTCATTAACATTGCACAGTTAATTCTTACTCATCTATAAGAACTTCTACTTTTTATGACTATCATCATAGAGATTTTAAGATTTGTGTTTGATTTACAAGAAATAGTGATTTCTAATATGAAGTTAAATATTTTCTATTATATAACTATTTTAAATTTATTGAATTTTATCTTTTTCTTGTTGGCTAGATTAAAATATATTTTTGCTTCAGTTCTTATATATGGAGAATATTTAAGGAAATTTTCTAAGTTAAATTAATGTATGTGTGATTCTATTTCTTCTTGATAAATTTGCCCATTAAGTTGTATTGTGAACCTGTCTGTAGAAAGGTTTCATATTTTAGTCTTACCTGAGACAAAAAGAAAGATGTTATCAAAAAAACCTACAGACTACAATGATGAAGGAAAGGTTTTAAATAGAGTCTGTTTCTCTAAAGTTTTACAATTTAAAATGGTATAATTAAAATCCTTTATTTTTGAAAGAAATAAGAGATATATCACAAATAGGAGAAGTCAATTAATCTTAGAATATCACTGAAGTCTATTGTTTGCTACACTGGAGAAGGTAACAAGTAATTTTTTATGTGCATTTAGTTTAATTTTGAGACTAGATAAAGCAACTTTTTCACTATCTGTAATTGTTTAAAGAAGTATTATTAAAATGTGCTGTAACTCTTCACTGAAGACTATGTAGAGGGTTCAAATCTCTGATTTAAGGTATTCTGTTTAGTCTCTAATTTTTAATCTAGTCAGAAAGAGAACTGAGTTTGTTTCTACCTTGTTGACTCTTGTTTGATTACTCAAGATGTAAGCAGTACTAGAAAGTCCTATTCAATAATTAGATTTAGAATTCACAAGGATATATTACAGACAACTGTAATAATATAGTACAATACTCAAGGTAATTGGGTTATCTATCATTCTGCTATAGTCAATGCAAAAATATACAGACTTCCTGGTGACAATTAATATATCCCCTATGAGATGGAGCTAGCCTGTAGTCTAGCTGTGTATAAATTAAGTATCTATCTCACTGAGATGCTTTCAAATATCTGGACAGGAGATCTCCAGTTACTGTACAAGAAGTTGCCCAGAGGTTGTGGCACAGCCAGAAACTCACCAACATCTCGCACTCGGCAGTACCTTGGGTGGCTCCAAGTGTCTGCATATGGGAACCTGAGACAGACTCACGCTTCAGGATGGGAGAGCACATTGGCAATGACTAGAGGTGAATAATTCAAAGTTTAAATGGCTAAATTTTGGAGCAAATAGCTTTATGATGAGAAGCTCTTGGCATGCTAAATAAGCATTCAGGAGCAGAGCAATGGAATCATTTGTAGTATAACTTTTTATTATCTAAAGAAATAACACCTGTCAGTATTTTCATTAGAAATTAACTTTATCTTTGTAATCCTGACTAAAAAGTGAGGTGAGAGGGAGTTCACATTTAAGTCTTATTCTCCCTAAGAAGGTAAATTTTAATGTACATAAAAAATTTGCTGAATGGATATCTGTATGAGGAATAGTAGTAATTTTGATATCACAGTCTTATCAAAAGAAATTGAAATTACATTTGTAGCATTCTCTCATGTTATCACCTAATAATAAATAAATGTAATTAAACTTTCTGTGTTCTGTTGATAATCCATATTTTTATTTCTATATTTTTGTTAGTATCAGATGAATTAACAATTCCAATTTTATCTTGTGCTTTATTTCCCAGCTGAAAACTCTGAATGAAAAATCACCAGTTTTGCTTAATTCCCTGCTAAAATCTTTCAGCATTCTACATAAAAAAGCACATTAATCAATCCAAATGTACTCTTAATTACACCCTCATGCATTGAGTTCAAGTCTCACAGTGCTCAGAGGGGTTGCAACCCAACCTCTTATCTCTTCTTTCTCTCTCTGCCATGTCACAAGTTGAAACAAAAGCCATAATGCAAAAGGTTAAAAAAGAAATCAAATAACAAGTGAAGTCTTAAATGTGACAGAACCAGACAAGACTACCTTTTACTACTTTTCTAAAAAGCCTTTGTGGAAAATTGCTGAAGGCCTTCGGGAGATGACAGTAAAAATAAGGCTGCGGTACCCCCTAAAGGAAGCTAAAAGCAGCATTTTTTCTTTTTTTAAAAATCACTTTATCTTTCCATTGACAGGGAAAGTCAACTCACTCTTCCCCTCATGATATATAAAAGGGAAAAATGGTAACATTTTTATATTAATAGTGAAAGAGAAAAAATCTTTAACCAGGAGTTGAGAGCTTCCTGATGATTGTTTTAATGGGAGGATAATACAGCTAGAGGTCTGGATATATCTGCATTTTAAGAACATGCATAAAGATTCAGTCAGTGGTGAACTGAATATTAATATCAACCAACATCTGGAATTCCTTCATTATCACTGTGCTTATAGAATATTTATATGCAAAATTTAAGAGTGAGATCACTGAAATAATTTTGGAAGATAAATAAATTGGTTGGCAGGCTACTGAACTGTTTTTATCTTGCAAATTCACCTTGTGAGACAAGAATTTTAATTCCGTTTTATTCTTTTCTTTCATAAATACTCAAGTGCTACAAAAGAACTGTGATAGGTGGAGCAGGAGGGAACTACAGAAGAAGCTGGGTATGCTGTAATGCATCCAGACACATTACATGCCCATTCATACCCACATCATGTCCATTACTTTGTTCAGTTCTCATTGTTTCCAAATTACTCATCATTTATATTTCCAAGCCTGAACTGGAAGTACATGAGGTAAAAATAGTCAATAGAGGAAGAATAGGAATTGTGTGAGAAGAGTTTTAGTAAAGGCAAGTAATATAAATGCTTTAATTTTTAATTGCTCTGGAAAAGGGTCTGTAGCAATGAATTAATTCTCTCACCAGTAGCAGCATACCCTAGATATTTATATAGTACCTATCAGACATCTCTCTTTAAAACAGTATTTCTCCATGTCTGTGTATTGTTCTGCAGCCAGACTGACAGATACTGAAAGACATAAGCAGATTTCACTAATGGATAAATAACATTGTTTCAGAAAATTTTATATTCAGCTTAAAAACTTTCTACAAATGCTGAGTTCAAGTGCCCGTTCTAACTCATTGGTTATTTGGTCTATTATAACTACAAAGAATGTAAGTAGTTATTATGAATCAAGTCCTTTATGTAAAGGACAAAGATTGTTTTCTTTAGCAACAAAGTTTAAAGAAATAAAAGGAGTGAAGTAAATTGATAGATGATTGTATATAATTACATAACGTATTGAAAAAAGTCAGTGCTGTATGTAGATACCAGTGACTCAAACCACTGAGTAGATCAAATGAAGTTGAATTCTAAATCAAACCATGAGAGCAATCATAACAAGGTGCTGGCATGTGCATGTTGCTTGAAATACTTAATTAGCTGTTAAAAGTGACTTTTAAATATTGAAAACCAAATGAGAAGCTGATTTATGCATGAACACACCCCCAAGCACACACTGAATTAATGCATGGACTACAAAAACCAGATGTGTTCATTACACAGAAAAGAACTATTTCACTAGATCATTATTATTATCAATAATAAATCAATTAATTAAGGTTTTATATTATTTTACCTCTTCTTATTTATAATATTAAGGAATAACTTTTAAATTTGTTTGGTCCAAGGATTAGTGTACCAAAAAAAAATTATTTTGTGAGTAAGCATTTCAGTTTGCTGGGGTTTTTGAGAGGCTTATGCTGCTACTTAAAGAAGCTACACATATTAGTGACTTAAAGATTGTGGATTATGTCATTGCAACATGGCCCTGCCTTACCTTTATTTTCTATCTGGTGCGAGTACTAAGCTAAAACAGGAGAAAAAAATCTAACAGGTACAAGGTATTTCATAAAATGGCAAACTGTTATTTTGATTGTTCAAAACCTTTGTTTTTCAGTTGTACTTTCAGAAAACAAGCAAAAAAAATATTACCTAAAATCACTCTCTGAAATAAAATAAATAAAAAAATGAATTAGCTTTTGTCCTTACTGGGTTCAGCAAGTTTTTATGAGAATAGTATACTTTTCATACCAAAGCACTTTTAACTGAACTTCTGTACAGATCTCTCTCAGCAATCTAGATTCCTGGGAAATAAGGAGGAGGTAGAGTGGGGTAAATATTGGCCTCCATTTGTAAATAAAAGCCAACAGAACTACTGCATAGTACGCAAATTTGTAAAACCAGAACTTTAAAGAAACATTTAATGAAATTCAGGCATGATTAAATAATAAACATGATTTTTACACCTCTGTGTTCTAAAAGCACATACAAACAAACCAACAAAAAATACCAAATGACAACCAAACCCAAAACAACATTGTTCTTCAAGTTGTTAAAACATGGAAATCTCCCACATCTTGTTATTCATCCAATTTGTGAAAGCTAGATGTTTCAGCCGCCTCTCTTAGTGAAGGTCCAGGAGACAGCAAAGACACAAGAGTGATTGATGTGCTAAAAGCCATGCAGGCCCTGGGAACACTCACATTGGAATTAAGGCTGCTTCCCCAAAAAGGTGGTGGGATAAATAGTCTGAATGTAGCATAAGACAAGAAGAAGCAACCTCAGGTTGCACCAAGGGAGGTTTAGATTGTACATTTGGAAAAACTTTTTTACCAATAGGATTGCCAAGCATTGGAACAGGCTGCCCAGGGAAGTGTTTGTCACCATCCCTGGAGGCATATAAAAACATGTGTAGATGTGGCACTTAGGGACACGGTTAGTGGTGGACTTGGCAGTGTTGGGTTAAAGGCTGGACTTGATCTTAAAGGTCTTTTCCAACCTAAACAATTATATGATTCTCTAATCTACTATTAATATTGAGCCCTTTTGACAAGGCTGTAAAATATTTTATAATCCAGAGTATTTCAGAAGGGTTTTGGAATGTCCACTTAAGGTCAAGAAGAATTTTTGGCTGTTGCAATTGTACACCAAAAGTAAAAATTCACTGTTAGAACCTAAGAGGTGAATTCAGAATTTTACTGCTGACCTGATAATAGTAAGAACCAGCAGATGATTGTGCCATTCAAAGTTATTTTAAAAAATACTTTGTACTACAAAATTGTAAGATAGATATTGTCTTCTCTATTACTATGAACTGAGACAAAATCATTCTGTATTAAATTAACTGAGTTCCATACTATATTTTTCTGTCAGATTTCACAGCTATTGATCCTATGTCTAGATCAGTGATGGATTTTCTTTCTTGTTAATCTGGTGATGTTCTCCAGTGTAACGACAGTCTCAGTCCCAGCATGCTCTCAACAAGTTATGGGAACAGGTATTACAGTATGATCTCTACACAGCTACAGAGCACCAAAGCAGTTATGTTGATGTTTCTTTCAGCTTCTCACCTTCTTTGTATTTTTGACTCTTTTTTTCTTTTTATTTATGATATTTTAGGTATTTTGACATGAAAAGTTGACATCATGAAGAACTGTATGAACAGCACTCATTTTTGTTTTTCTTGGGAATCTAGCAGACAGAGGGAAGACTGCATATTTGTGCTATTCAAGGTAAACAAAACTGTCTACCTTATTTTTTCTAATTTACATTGTCTACTTGTTCTTCTTCCTCTTGTATTCAAAACAGTCTTTTCAAAAACAGAGGGGGAAAAGACTACATTTTTTCTTGTTATCTTAGAACCTTTCATTAAGTTTGATTTCTGTCATTTTCAATGAAGTATAGGGCTGTCGGCATACTGCAAACCATTTTTTTGTGTCAGCTATTAGGCAGAATTACTCCTATATTATTATGTCCAGGCAATGAAGAGTGGAACAAAAGGAAACTCCAAGATATCTTTTATTTTACTGAAAAAAGTTGTATTTAATTTCCCAATTTCTTTCACAAACATCAGACTTCCAAATAAGGTCTTCAATTTAAAATTTAATTGCACAAGACTGTTACTAAATGGCCATCTCCAGAGTTTGCTATAGCAATTGAAAAGGTTTAGATTTTGGAGGTTTTTTCAGACAATAGTTTTCTCAGGAAGCAAAACCCACAAAATCTGCAACAATCATGATGAGCAAAATACACTGTAAATTTATTTGGTTGAGGAATTATGTCTGCTAGTTTATATGTTATAAAATTCTAACTTGCCTACTGTTGCCAGCTATAATTTAAATCTTTATCTCAGTCTTATCAAAATGGTAAAAATAAATAGGCAAAACAGTCAGTTTTTAAGTGTCCACAGAAAAGGCAGAAGTAACAGTCTTTTGGCAAGTATAGGAGATATAACTCAATGTGATCAAAATTGTGTCCCCACATTCCCTGTTACTTGACAAGTGAGTGGAACATCTTCCACTAGGCACACACCTTACCTTCTCTTTAGTCCTATGTTATTGGTCTTCTGCCTCTTATGGATGAAAAAAATGCAATTATACTCTTATTACCTGTAAGTTTTAAGAGAAAATGAAGATTACAACTATCATGGAATAGGATGTCTCTTTTAATGCATTAGCACTGGAAGTACAAATAGAGTTAGCGAGGTAGCTTTAAAATTTTTGTACTTAATTGTCTCTGAAACAGCTGAGCAATGGCACACTGTTTAATGGTGGGGAGAAAATAAAGTTTCTGAATTACTGAAAGGAACTATGTTAAAAGACTGTGAATCTCATATATGTGAACTATAAAATTTTAATTTGCTTTTCCACTTGACTAGGAAGGCAACTGCTTTGGTAACCACAGCTGTAGACCATGATAAATAACTCATTAGAAGAATGTCTGACTTCAGTAAGAAATACAATTGGTATAGATTAAATATACTGTAAAGAACTACTTTTAAGAAGAGGCATATTCACTTTGAAATTAAAGTTGGAGTTTCTATCCACAGAAATCAATACTGAATCCAAAACCAAATAAAAGGTCAACCTAAGTAAACAAGATCAGCTAATTAATCTAATAACACTGTAAAAAACACATATAATAATAAAATGGTAATTTAAAATGGAACTGCAGTCCTCAAGGGACAGCAAAAAGAATTGAATGGCTTTTAATCAAATTTGCCATTGGCTGGATATGTGAACTTCATTGCCTTGTCTGTTTTTGAGCATTGATGCTTTAGGTACTGTAAATGCTCCTGTATTATATGAAGTTACAATTCAAAATGCTTGAATTGTGCCCTGTCCCCTTCAGTTGTGATATTCTGTGATAAAAATAACATGAAATTTTTTCAGTAATATCTTTACCTCATTGCATTACAATAAAATATTTCAATGATTCTCTAATTCCATTAATGTTTACCTAAGTTATTAAAATAGCTTTTATTATATTTGTTAGTGCTCTAGCAACCAGAAGTTTTACACAATATTATTGATTTAATCAATTGTGAAGTGTAGCTTGTGAAATTAGAAAATGGGAAAAAAGTAAAGTTATGGAGTAAAAATTCAGTGTTTTTTCTTTCTAAACCTCAGTTATTTTGATATTTCATTTTCTATATTTATTTTTAATGATTTCTTTAACTTGCTCTTTTTCTTTATTTGTTAATGGGTAGCTCAATGCTGCTTGTGGCAGGGGTACAGATTTGAAGATCACCATATGCTCTTTCCATCCTTATTTCTCATTATTTAAAGTTGGGGTTTTTGGCATTTCTTTTGCAATTGGGCATTATCTAAGCATCTTCCAGTCTTCTTCTCTGAAGTCTTATTTTAAAACTGTTCTTATCAATGAGCTGGGTGATCCAAGAGGAACCAATCAAGGCCAGTAAAACTTATGTTTTTTTCTTAAAAAAACAGTTCAAATTTTACACACACACAGAGAAAAGCCTTTCAACAGCAAATTCCAATAAGATTCAATTTTGACCTGTTGAAACACAAACCTCTCTGAAAATACCCTGCATGCTTTATTTGAAATAACAATTTTTGTTGAAGTAGCAGTAGTATTCAAATGTAGTTTAGTCCCAAAACAGACCTGGGCTGTGAGTTCCTTCATGTGATCAGTTTTCTTTATTTGAGATGTTGACATTCTGATAAGATAAACAGAGAACATGAGGTGTGTCTTAGGGGGTATGCTACCAACCTATTGCGACATAGACTGCATGTCACAAGTCTCTACTGACAGAGACAATAACAGAACAGGGACAAATATCAGTCCCTGGCCATAAATATGCTGCACTGATTGTTTCATGCCCACGTTGCTATGGAAAAGCTGGTTTTATGGTAGATTTGTCTTAATACAACCTAAAATCAGCTCAGGCCAAGACCTCTTAAGTCAAGTGCTGAACCAAGTCTCACATTTTTAGATTGATGCAATGTCTGTGGCCTTTCTGTAGTGAAAATATCTTATTAACTGGATTGCAAGAAGAACAGAGAACCAACCTCCAAGTCCCAACAAATATCTGCCCTCATCCTACCTGAATGCAGACCACCAATTGTTTAATGCTGCCCATAATAATCTTAAAAGGGTGCTATTTGAGAACAACTTTGTCTTGAATATGTGCATGATCTGTGGTAGGTGTCCTTCCTAATCCTTGTCCTCCATGCATCTAGAGCAAAATGAGATGAGGCACTGTTTCCTACCCTGATTATGCACCTGTAGTTTGAATCAAAAACCACCCACAAGATTACACAGTGTGATGGTGAATACTGAAGTCTTGCTTCAAGCTGCCAGGAGGCAGAGCAGGACAGTGAGGAATTCACCCCCCATGTGCAGTTCAAGGGTAGCTCAGCCATCGTTTATCTGTCAGCTGGACAAACTGCTTGCAGAAAACTGTCATCTGAGTGCTGCAATAATTTTGCATTATTTATCGCTATATTGACAATCAAATGAGTATTTAAAGCTATTTATATAAAATACTCATATCCGCAGAAAAAACAAGTAGTAGGGAATCAGAAATTATGTTAATTTATATTAAAAATGTCTTCATCATATTTTGAAACATTATGTGATAACAGCACTGTTTTATCTTTTTTTCCCCCTGAACAGCAGAAACAAAACTAGCAGAATAAAATAGGCAGCACACCAATTTCCTTTTTATTTCATTTTCCTAATCATTGATAAAGATTCAAATATTAAAAATTTCCAGAGATATTTTTGTCTTAAACAAAGACACTGTGTAATTGTAACACCAAGGATGTATGTTCTGAAGTATAAAAATAAATAACACTAAGATATTTATGGAAGAGATTAAGAAGAATAGGTAACAGAAGAATTAAGCTATAGGTTTCTGAAGCAAATCTCTCCTTAAAGAATAAATTCTTTTGACTGCATATTTCAGAATGCCTATGGTTTGTTCAGCTGCCAGCAAAGTTTGTTCTTGTAGCTATGTAGATGACTAGATGCAAAAAACTAATTTAAACTCAATAAAATGTAAAATGGCAGAGAGATTTTACAGTCTGAATTTAAGCACCTGCCTTTATTACCAGGTTCATTTTCTGGATGCATCATCTTTTCCCCTTTTTTTCCTTTCTATTCACTAAATGAGGAACATTAACTTCTAACTTTAGGATCTGAGAACTGCTTTTAAGTTAGATACTAGAAGCAGCCAGTAGGTGAATGACTAATGCATTGAACTTTACAAACGTTCTTAACATTTGCTTTTGTAGATCCAGACAATTTGACTCTTTTGCTCTTTCTCATGGCATTGCTGTCCGTGGTAGGAAGGACTCACAATTATGACTGTTCTGAAAGCACAGAAAAATTGTTCAGTTCTCTGGAAAATAATCTGTTGCAATTATGATATTCCTTATTCCATCTTTTGCACAATCTTTGCTTCTTTAAACTGAAAAATACACTCAGTGCTGTATTACTGGATTGGTAATTTATTTACCTTGCATACTATTATGCAGATATTAAAAACATTGGACTGAAAGACTCTGGAACTACAGAAAAAGTGTGACTCTGCATTTGCTTTTGTCTCCATATACGTTTGTCCCTATTTGACCAATGATTGTGGAAGGTGACTGGAAAATACAAGAAAGACTTACAAATTTGTACTTTTTCAGCAGGTTTTTAATTCACCTTTCCAAAACCCAAGACAGTAAAAGGTATGTCAGTGCTGATTTGATTTGGTGTTTTTTTTCACCTAGAGGATTTCTGCACACTAGGATAAAAATGAATGGTCATATGAAGGCCATACTTGTGCATTACCAGTTTTTATATCTTACAAAAATACTGAAGTAAATATATATGGCAGTTTAAGAATGGCAGTAAAGAACAGATACATTTTCAGATGAAATTGAGGTTTAAAAAAATTACCACAATTCAGTCTAGTGAATGTAGTAAGAAATGATAATTGAAGGGTTCTAAACTTGAAATTGGAGGAATCCAAGCAGTTCTATTGTCAGTTTTAGCAGTGAAGAGCTTATTCATTTGCCAGTAAGAACAGACATCTTAGTCAATATTAAATCTTGTGAATTGACCCGACCTGTTAAATGAAAAAGTACCTTAAATGTGAGAAGTGACTTGAATTATGTCAATGACAGTTCTCATTATCTACTAGAAGAAATATATTTAACACTGTGTAATTGAGACTAAGATTTCTTTTCTTTTCCTGGTCATTACTTGATTTCATTATTGTGTCATTCATGTTTTATTGGAGTGTTGATGAAAATAATGATGTCCAAATATATTATTTTTTTTTTCAATGCAACATCAGGAAATTATCTATGTTATGTAAATCAATGAGAAGAAATATTATAGCAAAAACAAATCAGGAAATAAAGGTTTACTTGAAACAGAAAACGAGCATTATTACAGACCTAAAATTCTTATTTCATAATCAAATCATTGTGGTTTTAAATCTCGGGCCAATTTTAGAATGGCTGATACACTGGAAGCTTTGAAAAAATGAGCAGAGATTTATAGTATTAATGTTGTTGTTTATTATTATTATAATTATTATTAAAGTAGGAACAAAATAAAAGGCCTGAAGACTTCTTTTTAAGACCTTTATCTTTTGATTGCTATTGTTTACATGTTAACTGCTGGAAATGCACTCCTTACAATTAGTATTAACAGATTGATTCCTAATTGGAAATACATTCCTAAAACCACAATCATAATGATCAATAAGGTTAAATTTATAACAAATAATTTAGATTGGAATTAGAAGCAATATTAAGACACAAAATTAAATACTTTTTGGGACGCTCTTTTGTATTCATAGACCAGGTGTATTTGGAATATACATGGTCTATACCAATTAATATCTTGTCTCTGCTGCTTGCCAAAGATAGAAGAATATACCTATCCACATTAAATCCTTCTTGGCAAAACATAAGTGTGTAAAACACTAGTTCACACATAGAATTTTACTGAAAGTTTCTCTGGTTTAACTGGTGAAGATGAAAAACAAAAGCAAAAAGACAGGAATATGCAAATAAAGAGAAGTATTAACCTGTTCATCTTTTCATCCTTTAATATATGAACCATAAGTGATTTCAGTATTAAAATCTTGGGATGCAAGAGAATTATGTTAATTAAGTAAGTTCCAAATGGAGATTTCTTTAGTTCATTGTGGTGTGGGACTGGCAAACTGTGTCAGATATTGATGTCATTGTCTTTCTTTTTAGGAACTTATGTTAAATTTATCATCAGAGTCAGATTTCCCAAGATAATCTAACAGGATGTATTTGCCTTGCACCACAAAACTAAACATGAAGAGTTTTGAGCTAAATCCTGAAACACACTCTCAAAGCCTTGGGAAATGCTCTTTAGCCTGCAAGAAAGCTATGTTAGGGATTCTTCTTACAATTTAATAATATAGAAAATGGTGCTTACCAATACAGATGTATCCATCGAATGCCTTCTCTCTGCGCTGCCAGTCATAGCTACTGACCCAATGGGAAGCTGTATGTTTGTGTGTGTGTGAAGTCTACTGACTGCAGAAAAAGCATGGATGTGTTTATGTTGGCAAGAAGTATGCATCTGTAAAGCAAAACAGGTAATGGCTGGTGCTGAGAGCTTCACATTCAAGTGATTCGGGATGGTCTTTGTGTTGAATTCACTCTGTAGACTGAGCTGGTACCATGGACTGAGTGGCTGCATCTATTTGGGCCGCTGGAATACATCTGCCAACTTAGCTTCACGTGAAACTATTTTTATCTCAGCCACATTCTCCATGAACATCACAGCACATCATAAATCAATTTGGTCTTGATTGCATCCACTCTTTCATATATGTTGTGAATGAGTGCTTAGGTCACTTAAAGAATCACCATCAAAAGTATTGGCAAAAAGCAGGTTTTAATATGAATTTGTGAATGCATGACCTTGACAGAGTTTAATGGCAAAGTTCACTCTATTTATTACTACATAGATGAAGCATATATAAGAAAACTGGATTAGAATCAATTTAGAATGATATGCAAGAAGACAAGGAATGCAAAGGGTAAAGGTGCAAATGGTATGATTACAAAAAATAAGGGCACAAAAAAGTTTAGCAGCATTTAATCATTGATTAATTTAATATTTTTAAAGTGATTCAATAGGGTTTACTACATTTACAGAAATTACTTAATTATAGATTCACAATAACAGCATTCATACCTTAATTATTCATAGATGTAGACAAAGAGAGGTATTTATCTGTATCTCTGTGTGTAAAGGTACTTATTAAAATTCTGCTCAGGTTCAGTGAAATACATCAAATCCCTTAACATTTCTCAACAGGCATGGGTTGCACCTTGAGGAATGGTGAGGTGGGGGATATCAACCTAGGCCTCATTGTCAGTGATGGTCTTTTGAATATCACAACCCTGAGAGTTCATGATCTCCAAAGGGTGTCTCACTTAGGGGGAGATACTGGTGTTGCCTGCTGCAGTCCAGGAGAACTCAAAGGGCTTCTCTTAAGACCTCTGTTTATAGGGTCATAAGATGATTGTCTCCAGTCATCAGTCAGTTTCCATCCTGGCCATAAAACAAATTGGTAACTACTAGATGGTTTTTTTCCAATGGTAGTGTTCCACTCAGTCTAAAATAAATTTTTTCTAAATGTCTTGTAGCAACAGCGCCATTTCAGTTGGGCTATGCAATTCAGGTGAACAAGTTACAAGGGCTAAGAAGGATAACTGCTTATCCTTTGTTCCCCTCCTTGGTCAGTCAGTTGATGTTCCTGTGATGGTCAGAATCATTCCCACCTTTCTCATACAACAGCACCTGGCACAGTCAAGAGACGCTTCAGTAATAAACAGGTACCATCAAGAAGCACTTCACTGGGTGGCTCTGCTGGTTCAGTCAGGGCTTATCAGTATCTGCTGAGATAATAGAGCAGGACCGAAGAGGAATGGGGGGAGTGAGGATGCACCACCACAACAAAAAGCAAGATGGTGGAATTCTCATCCCCATCCCTCTGATCCCTCTGCATCTGTGTGAGAGTATCGGGATGGGTATGTATATGCAGTTCAAAACATGGTTATATAATTCAGAGAGAACCTTATCATACATATACTTGAGAAAGTATTGCTTCCAAACACATCAGCAAAAGAAGTAGACCTTGTAGCATAATGGATTAAATTCCTTTGCAGTTTGAATTTTTATCATTTCTTTTCCATTTTAGCAATGTGTTTTGAATTTTCTTCAAAGTAGCTCAGTATGGGCCATATGTTCATTAATGAAGAGGTATTGTAGATGTGATACTGAAATTCTGCTTTTTTTCATTTATTAGTGGAAAATTATATCAGAGAGGCTATTCAAGGAGTAATAAATAATTCTCAGAGCACATAGCGTTCTGATACTTTACATGATTACTTTTCTAATTGTGCATTAGCAATTCAAACGTAGACATAAACATTCTGACAAATCTACTCAGGTAATGAGATTCTATTTTAAAAATTATAATCAGTTTAAATCCTATTTAGGCAGTTGATTTCAACAACCTAAGCTGAGTTTGATTAATTAGTTGCCCCAAACACAGAGCAATGAAGGCATCATGAATTAGCATTGAATTCTGAATTAAACTAGGTGATTTGCTCCACTGTGCCAGTTAACTCTTGTAAAGGTATTAATGGGCTTTCCTAGGGTTGTTAGTTTGAATAATCTCAAGCAAGCTCATAAGGAAATAAAGATATCCAAGGCTTTTCTCCCTATGATGACAGGCAAATACTGAAGATTATGTGCATCTTCAGATATACTAGAGAAGACATTTCTTCATTTCTTAAACAGTTTAAAAAATCTCAGAGCAAAAAATAAAAGTTTGAATGGACTCTATTTTTCACTAAAGCTGCTGAAAGGTACAGAGAATTTATAGATTCCAATCATAATTTAAGTAAAATCTGACTTTTATTTGTTTATTTTCCTAAATATTTCTGTAATGGAAGCACTAAGAGAAAAAATGGAAGTGCACACATATCTATTCAGGTAATTCCTAAGTAATAAGCCTGACATCAAATATAATATCAAAGAACAAAGTAACACGTTACTGAACAGATTATTTTTGTACAAAATTACACTGTTTTGTAGTGTGTTTCTATGGGTATATGCCCTTGATTATGTGACAGATCTGTTTAATTAAGAACTGGTGATTAATTAAGAACTGGTGATTAATTAAGGCCTGGTGAGGCCACACCTCAAATCATGTGTTCAGTTTTGGCCCCTCACTTCAATAAAGATATTGAGGTGCTGGAGGGTGCCCAGAGATGGGAAAGGGGGCTGGTAAAGGGCCTAGAGATGAAGTTATATGAGGACCAGCTGTGGCAGCTGGGGTTATTTAGCCTGGAGAAAAGGAGCTTCAGGGGAGACTGTATGGATTTCTGAAGCTACATTGAAAGAGGTTGTAGTCATGTCAGTCTCTTCTCCCAGGCAACCAGTGACAGGACAAGAGGGCATAGCCTCAAGCTGTGCCAGAGGAGGGTCAGGTTGGATATCAGAAAGAATTTCTTCATGAAAAGGGTTGTTAAGCATGGGAACGGGCTTCCCCCAGACTGTCACCATCCCTGGAGGTCTTCAAGAAACATCTGGATGTGGCATTTACTGATATGGTCTAGTTGAAAAGGCGGTGACCCATCAAAGCTTGCGCTCACTAATCTTGGAGATCTTTGCCAACTAAGTTATTCTGTGATTCTTGGCAAGACACTGTACTTAGGTTTAAGGAGGTAAGTCAGTCAACTTATGAACACTGATGTTTCATTGTACTTTATAATATCATGAGTGTTACATGATTCCTGTGAACTTTATTGAGAAGTTATTATTCATATATACTTCTCACTGAGGAGAAAAGGTGGAATCAGGCAGGGCCTTCAGTCTAGGAGGAAAAATGTAAATAAAATGCAGTGTTTAGACAGTAAAAAGAGTAGTCCAAATGAGAAATTAGTTTTCATTGTTAGGCATATGGAATGGAGAAAAAAACTTACTGACAAAAATGGAGGATTTTTCCTGATTTTGTTATAGTCAAGAAGGTTGTCTTTTAGAAAGACACAAGCTCTTGCTATCTCCTAATTCTTAATTGTACAGCTGACGAGTATAGAGGCAAAATGTCATACATTGAATTAAGTTTAACATAGAGGTGTTTCTATCATGAACTCCTGAGTCCCATTAAAGATAATTAGGATTAGTAGGGCAGGTGATCGCAGAGTCTTGGTTTGTTCTGAGAGGTACTCTGGTACTTAAGGAAAATGCAGAACCTCTGCAAAGCACCTGTATACAGTCCTGTCATTTGCCAATATGTACATACTAGCAGAAACTCTTAGAATTATGTTCCCTGGTGATTGTTAACCTCAGACAAATGCCTGCTTATAGAAGTTGTGATACTGAAAACAAGGCAGTGGTTGAAACATGTTAACAAAGTATATGTGCAACATCCTGAGAAACAAAAAAATGTAGTGACTTTAATTCAATCTGGAGCTCAGACACTGAGTTTTTTTAGACTAAAGCAAACCAAGGATTTTTAGTAAGACATAGAGTCCCTAGGTTGTTAAATTCCTCACCTAAAGCTTACTTCTTCAAGTAATTCTGTGGAAGGCACTGAGTGAAATGACAGGGATTGCCTGATTTGATTCAAAAGGTGCGCTGTGCTGAGCTTCCTGGTAACAGCTAGAAAGCAAATATTTGCAAAGGCAATTGAATTAGTGTTTAAATGCCAAATACTCAATAAAAAATACTAGAACCATTATTTCTACTAGAAGATACACTGCTGAAACAATTACATGTAATACAATGCATATTGTAAACACAAAGTAGACACATTTTAATATATTCCTGTTTTACTCCGCCTGGGAGGATTTCCCACAAACACTCACAAAGCAACACCATTGATCTGCTTGAAATCCCTCCTGTAATCCATTCTTTGACCAGAAAATAGAGTCTTCAGAATAGCTATTCTCCTGAAGCTTAATGCACTGACCCACAAGCAGGCCCCTGTTATTGCCTTACTACTTTCCAATTCTCTGAACTCATATGGCTTTATCATCTTGCTCAATTTAATGCAGAATTTACAATACCTTTGTTGAGGGTAGATTTTTCTTCAGCTTCTCTACAGCATCAGCCACAGTGGGTTTAAGTGTTTCATTTCTGAATTGAAACATTAATCAGCTAACACCACAAGAAATGTGAAAGGTGACTGAACAGGAAGCTTATTTTTGACTGACTTAAAATTTGCTATTCAAAGGTCTGCTTTTCCAGTGGAAATATTTTATCTATCTGCAAATTAAAAAAAAAAAAAAAAAAAGGAAAAAGGATTGAAAATCAGTGATCTAGCAAAATAGTATTCTATTAAATGACTGATTCATAGTCTGCAAAACTGGGAAGAAGCATATGAGCAGACTTTGCGCAGAATGTCTTTATACTGCATGCATCAGGCTTCTTGTACACTGGATGCTCAACTACATTGGGCCATAGTGGAGAATGACATTTTCAAACTGGACGTCCACTTCCTAGGCATCTTAAACCTGTCCCTTAATACTGTGCTGATAGCTGCTAAACTAATAATAGGAATCATTATCAATGTTACATGTTAAGGTATCAATATTTCTACTATAAATAGGAAGTAACAGTCTTTTTTTCACTTGGTGACTGTGAGCATAAACCGAATATAAAAGCAGTCTAAAGTATTGCTTTTTCTATGTTCTACATAAAAGTCTCATGAAAGCTTGAATATAGAAGCACAAATATCAAGCAAATAAGATGTACTTTTTTTTTCTTTTTTTTTTTTTCCAAAGTCCGCTCTGCTATCCCTTATAATCTGGGAACTTTGGTTGTATTATAACATTTCCAGAAGACTGGCATGGATGTATAAGAACTGATGACAATCTTCCCCAACTTTAAGTGGATAACTCATGAGTGCATCTTAACCCAGTATATTCTGGAAAATAATTCTGAATTATAGATTTATGTCATGTGATTTTGGTTACTTTCACTAACACAATCACCATTTTCAGAAAGCATTTTGTTATCTTGGTTCAGTTTTTCTGAGAACTTTGCTTCTAAAAATTGCCTCATTTGCTTGATCAGAAGAGTGCTAGCTCTACCACCAACAAGAATAATGGAAAGTACAGATTTCTGGTTTGAACTGTGACAGAACCTGAGTCTTATAAAGCAATTAATAGCATGAGTCAGGATGAATCTTTTTTGTATAAGTAGTCATAAGTACTTCAGAGCTGCTTTGTTATGCAAAACCACTGATAAGTTATAGTTTTTTATTTACATATTTATTAAGCGTTTTTAAGGTACAATGTAAACTTACAGACCTAACAGCCATTTTTGTGATTTTATTGCATTTGTTGACTTAGTGACCTCTTCTTTCCTCGGCTACGTATTCAGGGTTACACCTACACATCTTTTGCCCACCTTTCTGTAGCGGTGGTTCGAGCCCAGAGAGTTTCTTCCCCCCTGAGGAATTGGTGGAGACCTAGAGAATAAAACCCCCCTGGGGTAGAGTCGAAGGTAGCTTGCCCCAGAGAGGGGTCGAGCTCCCCCTATCCCTCAGTTCATAATGGTATTTTCGTATCTCCCTCTCTCCTCCCTTCCTCCTTCCCAATTGGCCCCTATCCCTTTGTCCCTCCCTGGTTCCTCCCCTGTGCCGTTCCGGGATTGGTTGTTACCCTCAATAAATTCTGGTGCCGACTGAGTCCGGGGTCTCTCGCCTTTGACCCCAAGCACCTGACCACTGTGTGACCGCGTGTCTGATTGGGGTCCGGGCGAGGGAACACTCTCTTTGCAGCACTCTGGCTTTTGGGGACAGCGTGGCTGCCATCCTAGGGAATCGCAGCTCGCGGCTGGGGGAGACGGTCCCCGACTGCAGCGAACCTGGCACTCAGGGACACTCACAGACACCGCTGACGAGCTGCCGATCGGCCCTGGTGGTCAGTTGGTGCAGCCCATGAGACAGGCGACAACTTTCTTCATATCAAAGAAAACAGAAAGGAAGCTTCAGTCATTCTTTGGCCACGGCCATTCAGAAAAAGTAACTGTGATCATTGTAAGCCACTTGAACAACTTTTCACCCTTGAGACGCTTAGGACCACTGGAAGATTATGCATGCCGAGTATAGCACCAGATTCACTGAAAGGTTAGTTTCTGTTATCTTTAGTAAACAGTTGTCAGATCTGCCTAAAACAATCACAAATTATTGAAGCTTTGCTGCACACTAGCTGAATCTGCCATATGGCAGTACTGTGGAAATGATCCAGACGTATGAAGGAGTTACTTCTTTTTTTAGCTTTCTCCTTACCCTAATAAAACATGTTTGTTTGTTATTTTCATTGGTTTTGTTGTTATATAAACATAGTGGAGAAACCTAATGTGCTTTATAAATTATGTCAGCTCTGAAGAGAAGATTCTATTAATAACTGAAGCAGTATGAAAATTTAACTTTACACTCCCTTGGGATTTCTAACTCCAATCTCCTATGGGTCTGAGATATCTCCAGCACTAGACTATATTATAGTTGTTATTAAATTTATTCCAGTAGATTTTCTTTAATTTTGTGTTAAATTCACTGCCATTCCTCTGCCTCAGTATCTTAGAATCATGCTTTTAATATGAAAACACTCAAAAAGTAAGATGTTTCCTGCCTTTACTACTTAGCTCTCTTGAGCATGACATTATGCCCACTTAGCTCCTATGCATTTATTCTGTTTAGTCAGGCAGTCAGATAAGCTTTTCAAACGTGCCAGTGATGTCTCTAGCTCTTTGGTCACGCACAGGAATGTTTTTGGAAGTCGTCTGGAAACTGAAGTTTGGAATCAATTCAGGGCTCAGTCACAGACACCACACATCTTTCCCTAATTTTTTTTCTGCTGCTTTGATTCAAAGTGATTACCATCAAATATTAATTTCAATATTCAGTGACCTACTTTAACTTTTTTATTTTATTTTATATTCTCAAAATAGGTACAGATTTTAAATAAAAAAATTTCCATGATAGAACAGAATGTTTCATTCAAATAGTTCAGATATCTTATACAATGCTTCACACAGTTTCTTTCACAGATTCTACAACTGTGATTGTTTATGTCAGTTGCTGATCTCAACTGAAAATTCATACAAATAAGAAACAATAACTGGATATTCAACTAAAATAAAATTAGATTAGTACATAACTATTTTGAAGATGGAAAGGGTAAATTCATAACACCTACATTTGATCCACTTTGCCAGAAGACTTTTTGTCCTTGTTTAGATGAAAGGAGAGAAACAGAAACAAATTCAATTGATCTTCTTCAGGAAGTAAATATATTACAAATTACTGTTTTATACCATGTTTATTCAAAAAATCTGCTTTTAAAAATATTAAAATTGTTAATGTAAAACATTTTTTAAAATTAGGAATCAAAATACATTGCCTGTATTATCCATCAAAAGATATTACCCACAAGGTAAATAGAAAAATAGCTGACTTTTTTACACATGACAGATCTGGGTTTTGTTCGATTTTGGGATTTTTTTTTGGTTGATCAGGAATCTTTGAACTTCCAGTGACCTTACAACATTTAAATGCAGTCCATTTCATATCTTCTTACTTGCTCCTTTCATAAGCAGCTTGGTCACTTTTTAGCATTTTACTTATATATGCTTTCTGTTTTAAAATCGCAGTAACTGAAGATATCCAGTTAAAGGATAAATAGAACAAGTGTCAACTTCTATATTGGTTGGTTGGTTGGTTTGGGTTTTTGTCCTGTGGCAGTGGAGCTACAGGGGTGAGAAGCTGCCAGAAGCTTCCCCCTTACCTGACTGTACCAATGCCAGCTGGATCCAATACGGATCCATTGCTGGCTAAGGCTGAGCCCATCAGTGACAGTGGTAGCACCTCTAGAATAACCTATTTAAGAAGAAGGGGGTGAAATCTGAGCAACTACAGTGGAAGAGGGCCATGAGAACATGTGAGAAAGACCATCCTGCAGACACCAAGGTCATTGAAGAAGGAGCTGGAGGAGGTGCTTCAGGCACGGGACTGGAGATTGTCCTGCAACCCATGGGGAACACTGTGGTGAAGCAGGCAGTCCCCCACAGCCTGTGGAGTTCAACAGTGGGCCCAATATCCACCAGTATTTTAATCCTGACAAGTCTATTGTGGTAATTCCAGTCTCAGTGATACAAGAAAACCAGGAAAGTAACACAATTCCTGATACTTCCAGATCTAGCAGAAAATTATTCATTTGAAACCAATCTGTCCTGCACTTTGGAGAACTAACTTGTCAGTGTGTGCTGAAACACAATACCATGTTCCATTTTTTTCCGTTTGTAATTTATTTTGCTCCAGTAAAAAAACCCAAAATTTAGAGTTTTTTTTCTGATTACATGTTTAGTGCCAATACCAACTCGGTCCATTCAAATTTAGTCGATATTTCAAATAACATTTTAGGACATATCTGTTGCGATGAGCCAGCCTGCCTTCTCTATGAAAATTAATAAAATCAATTGGGTTGATTTTTTCCCCCTCAGAACAGTGAGCCTGAGGGGGACTGGGAACGTGAGGCTGGGGAATTCCCCACATTTCCCGCCTCTTAAGTTGTCCTTCAAAGCTTTGGTTACACCCCTTTCTCCTTCTAGCTTCCATCCCTTTCTCCTCCTAGCTATTTCCCTATGCATTAGGTTGTTTTAATATGTATTATCTCTGGAAAGTTCTGTGTTCTCTGTGTCCCCATTGGTTTATTTGAATGTACTCCTCCCCCTTTTTCTCTCAATTGGGTATTTGTAGTTTTGTCATCTCTCCCAATTGGACCTTCCCTACTGGATCCTCCCATTTTTTCTCTCCTTAAAACCCCTCTGCAACTGCTGTCCCTTGCTCTTTTGTAGCCTTCCCCCCTGCTTGCTTTTGAGTTCTCCTCTTCCCTCAGGGCAGGGAATAAAGACATGAGCTGCTGCTACATCAGAGCCCATCTCTCCTCTATCTCCGCCAAGTCGCTACTTTTCCAACGTCTGCAGCCAGTCCCAACGGGGTCGAGAGCAAACTTAACATCTGCGAGTCTAAGAGGCACAAGCAGTCCCGCTGGTGGTGTGCAGGCTGGGTTTGGGCATACAGCCGAACCGCCTGCCATTTGTATTTGACCGGGCATGTATGTCTTGTCCCCTGCTGGCCACCAGCAGGTCAAGCAGACAGCAACACGTATCAACTTTCCTTTTTTCCTCTACTGTGGCCAGTTACATATGACATTAAATTCAGAATCTAAAACTTGAAATGCTATTATTTGAAGGGAGTAATAAAACAGTACTATGAATTAAATTTCAAGGTTGAATTTGGTGCCATTTCCCAAAACAAAGAGTTGGTTGCTCGGTACTATTCATTTTTACATAGATAGTCTGACCCAAAACTCACTGAAGTAAATAAAAAGCTTCTTTCTGAACTCCTTAGACTTTAGGTCAAGCCATGAAGCTGTTTCACCTGCAGAGCATTATTTAAAAGAAAGGCAGTATTCAAAAGAAGGCATTATTCATAATCATTTTTTCTCTTAAAAGAAGAAGAAATAAAGACAGGCACCTTATCCAGACTCAAAAAGCAATTCAAGATGAGAACTAAAAATAGAATCCAATCTTTACTTGTATAGTGATGATAGAAATAGTAGAAGCATTATGGACAGTATTGAATAATGGTAGAGCGCTGCATAATAAAGAAGCACTGGATAATTGCGTGTGTTGTTTTTGAAGATGTATTCAGATGAAACAGTAATTTACATTGTATTTTTATATGCGAATCTCTTGGATTTTGTCATGTTTCTTGTTGGAATTCTGCTTCATGATGTAAAATGAGTACGTGAAGTCTAATCTGCCTTAACAACATTTTTATTTTCTACACTTTAATCAGGGAAAGGCACTTCAAAATAACCTTTGTGTGCAGTTTAGTTCTGTATTCATTAATACTGTGCAAATAATATTTTCCTTATCACATCAGTTCTTTAAAACAACTTACAGAACTCTACACTGCAAATTTATTAACTATTCTTATTCAACAAAAAAAATCTTTCAGATGTGCATGAAATGCATCATCTGCACTGAATCTTCTTTAATTCATCTTTAATTCTAAAATCTTGTATTTCTGTTCATCTGAGTTCTCCTTGCTGTAGATATAGAATTGTGAAGTCTTATAAGCCCAAGATTTTGAGAAAATAAAAGATTCAGATTTCAGTACTTCAGAAAAGACTGACCAAATTTTTCGTAGACTTGGACATATTTTCGTTTGTAGATTTGTTTGTTTATATTAAAACTGTCTTTCTGTCTGGTGGGAGTTTCATGGATATATAAGAACTGACTGCAATTTTCCACAGCTTTAAGTGGATAACTGATGAGTGCATCCTAACCCAGTATATTCTTGGAAATAATTGTATGAAGATTTGCACTTTCTCAGGGTTCAGCTTTCTCCAGCACATGGTCCTAACAGTGATCCTCATTCTACATTGAATGAAGATCACTGTTAGCTCAATTGGCCAGCAAACTGAAAAACATTTTGGTTTATTTACCCATTGATTCATAAAGGAAGTAGGCAAGAATCCCTAAGCCAAAGATAAATTGGTATTATGGCCCACATCTCCCCTTCAAAGCCAAAACAAGTCAAACATTCTATGTCATTGAAGGTCTGGTTGTATTACCAGCAACTGCAGGATCCATGAAGTTAATTCTGTTCTGCTACAAATAAGCAAAGTTATGAGTAACTGGGATTTTATCAGATTTTCCATATTTCTGTAGGCAATTCTGGGATTCTGGTGGTGTTCCTTGGGTCCTTTTGCTATTTCTTGGTAAAATTAGTTAAAGTTTTTGTTTTCTTAAATGATATTCAAAACTAATCTTTTTACTAACTCAAGGGGTTCATTACTTTCATTTTACACTGTAAACCCTCATTTCAAATTTTTACTTCTGAGGAATTTTCCAAAATTTCCTAATGAAGTCTATATGCTCTTTTATATATGATCCAGATAATTAACATTCTTTTTTACAAGGTCAACTATTCACCTTTACACCACCTCTAATCCTATCACAGTTTTTGAGGCACTCTGTTTGTGAGCATGTGTGCACAGAAGACTTGTACCTATGTTTGAGAGAAGCATATGCATAACAAGAAAAAATTTATTGTATTTTGTACAAAATTGATATTTTTTTTCATATTCTCATAAGTTTCAATACATATCAGTACACCCTCCTGTAAAAAAATTCTACTTCCATGTGGCCTTCTGTTCCGTTAGAAGACATAGATAGTTTAACTTTCACTTTTACCACTCCATTGTAGCAAAGCAGAATAAAATTTAGCAGTGTTTCAAGGTAGAATGTGAAGATTCTTTTAACTGAATGAAAGTAGGAGCAATGTTTTTGCAGCGTGTAATTTGCAAGTTGACCAAATGATTTCTTTGTCCTTGTAGGCAGTCTCAGGAGACTTTCATGATTCCCTAGCAGCAGAACTCTGCTTTTTCAGAGGTGAAAGAACAAGCAGGGCAGTATATAAGAATGAACCTTACATTGGACAGCATACTAAAGGCTGCCTTACTCTTCCCTTCCTGATAACCTTTATCTGCCTCCATATTTAAACTGAACCAGAGAATTTCCCCAGTGTAATGGATTCAAACACTGCTTTAGAAGGCTGTCGAGTGAGAGACTCCAAAAAGAAAGAATGCAATTTATTGTGAACTTATTGAATTTATTCTTTTACAAAGTAGAGGTTTTTTACAGTGGTAATTTTCTAATTATGGAGTAGGACTACATGTTTTATTTATAAAATCAGTAATTACTATGTACTATGGTTTGAGAAAATTCAGTAATTAATAATCACACTATTCATCTTCTACTGAAGAAAAAAAGAAATTGGTAATGTGGATGAGGAGCATTGTGGAAGATATAGTGTTTGAGGAGCCAGTGATCATTAACAGGCCATGTCTGCTCTATTGGGTCTCACATTTAGGTCTTGAGAAGTTAGTATGCAAATGAGGTAGTCTGTAAGTTAGATTTGGGAAAGGTGGGCAGTATGTGGCAATTAACCTGGGAAGGCACAGCCCTGTGCTGTGCTGCTCACATTGCCAGGCTGCAGAATGAGTGCAGCCAGCCCACCGCAGCACAGCAGCACCTTGGGCAACTCCCACTCCTACGTGCCAGTGTGTCACCTGTGCAGCCTTGTCTCAGTCTAACAGTGCAGCAAGTTCTTGTGAGAACATTCTTTAGAATAGATTTGTTTCCTTACAAAGGAATTGGATCATAGCTCAAAGGTCCGAAAGGGAGAGCTTCTCCCCATGGATAGGATCTGCTCTTGTCTTCACGGTGCACAAGGAGAAAATCCAAATGGGCCCTGTCCAATGCTACACAAAGAGGTGCCCGTAGGGAAAGAAGGTTTACTCACTAACTGCATTCCTTCTCTTATTCTGTCTTGTTAAAGCACTTACCCTCTTAAGCCATTTTTGTCAGGCCTTTCTTACTGAGATCCATAAAAGAGCCCTGCACCTGCTCAGTCTCACCTCACCTCCCATCCCCAGCACAGAACAATATGTCTTTGCAAGCCACAGGAAGAAAAAATAACACATAGCTGTGCACTTTATGCTTTTGAATACTGGGAATGTAGAAAAATGTACCTATAATGGCTACAAAGAAAGAAAAAACATTGAATACCATAAATTTTTTACCTCTCAGAGTACAGCTCCATACAATGTTCACTAAACTTATCTATTCTCTAGATGTAGCTTCATAACAAAGTCTACAGAAAATGTAGGGTCTTACTTATCTTTCAGTTCAAATGAAAAGTCAATCTTAATGATGGTAAATATTTTATAAAATTAAATTTAAATACATCACTAGAAACATTAAACCACCAAATATACTCAACAGTTTCTGGCCAGGAAATTTCTGTAGTTAAAAGGAACAAGTTTCATAGTCTCTATAGTGGAATTATGTTTTGCAGGGAAGCATGGTCTTAACCGTCACTAGAGGAATAATAGTAAATAAAATTAAATATGTAGTGATGCCATCATATTTGTCCTACTCTTTGTAAGATAAAAGGTAAGTCAGGTAAATTTTAAAAGACAGTCCATACTGGAGACAGAAGCAGGATTCAAAGAAGCAAGACCCCACAATAGCAATGACATCTGAAAAATCATAGAATCACTTTTACTCTATATAATTCTGTATCTCCAATAAATCCGAGTGCATTGATCACCTTATCACTGAGTTATTTCAATGAAAAAAGTAGTGCTGATCATTTCATCATTATGTTCTGCTGACATAGAAAGCAATGTAATTTATTTTGTGCACGTTTGAATAGGTGCTGAGTTTATGGAAAAACATTAAATGAAATGTTTGAGGAAAAAAAGGAAAAGATTAAACAACATAGAGGCAATGTAACTGTAAAAATAAACATTGAGAAAGGAATAAAATTTAGATGTTTTTATATGCTTTTTAAAAAAAAAATCTAAATGTAGAACACTTTCTGGTGTTAAGAGTTTTGGTTTGCTATGAGGATTTTTTGCTAGTAATTGGTTATTTCATTTTCTTGTTATTTGCTTGATGGTATTTGAATAGAAAAGTGTTACAATTCTATAAACACAAACATGGTTGTCTGTTCTCTTTTGAAATGGATTCTGTTCCTCTGTAATCACCCAGGAAAGGAAAATCAGAAGTTGTGGATCTGAGATGCTAGAGTTTTTTCTTCTGCCTTTCCAGCACACTCCTCTGGCTGCTTACCTCTTCATGAAACAAACATAATTGATGCATTTTCTACACCTATCTACACATACATGAAGGTTTATATGTTGATATAGAGGAAGGAATAAGGAGAGGGTCAAGAGAAAATTCTAAACTAGCTCTCCTCTGATATCAAAGCTCCTTTTCTGCACCTAAAGGGAAAAATCTGCTCAGATTTTCAATTCTGGAAATAATTTTTGGCTTTTCTTCCAAAGTTTGTGTGTTTGAACATGTCTTAGAAAAGCAATTTATGTAGTAAAATATAGAGCTGTTACAGAAAATTCTTTACTGTAATTTGCAAAGAAAAGAGGAAAGGGAGTGTGGATCTACATTTTAACTGCAGACACTCTCCTGCCCTGTAGCAGTCAGGGCAGGAGATATTTGAAGTATGTCTACTCCACTTATCAATACATGGTTTAGTTTAAAAACATATCATGTGAAAAGGAAGAAAAAAAATACAGACCAATACTTTATATTCATCAACTACCTGTTGGTGTGCCTGTTAACAAGACTGTTTATTGACCTCAGTGACAGTGCTGATAAAAGCAAAAAGTTTAGCTGACCAATGCAGGTTTGAACTCAGATTTTTGTATTGCATTACTAATCTCCATGGCATGATATTTTTTTTCTTTTCCAAAGGAAAATAAAAATAAAGGGGGGGAAAAAAGGCATGAAACTGGTATATACAATAGTTACACACCAGTTATATATGTGCCTGTCATATATCAGACAAAACTGGTGTATAAGCATAAGGTATGGCCCATTGACATAGCAGATTTTAATTAGTGATTAAGAAAATTTTGATTCCACTAATATGCATTTCCTTTGTGGATATTTTACATTCTTCACAATGGTGTCAAGCTGTAATTATAAGAAACATATATTTTTAAACTTTTACCTCAGAATCCTGGTAGAAAGAATCTGCTAGAAGGGAAGCAAAGCAATAGAACATATTCTTTAGTTTGTTGGTTTTGGGGCTTTTTTTACGAATAAAAGTGGAATGCATTTATAGGTTTTTGAAGTATTTTATGTAAAAATGCAATTCTTTGTAATCAGATTAGTTCCTTAATTTGATCCAATGAGTGAATATCTTTAAAGTTAGGTGCAGGTCAGATTTTGAATGTTGTTTTTGAGAATACAACTGCAGGATCTATGACTCCTCTTTGCTCAATGTCAGGTAAAGTGTATTTAGATTCAGACATTGTTTCATCTTCCCCAACACTGGACACTTCCCCAGCATTGAACAGATAATATTCAGCTGGACAGGGTGCTGGGCCACTTTGTCTAGACTACTCTTCACAACAAAGGATGAAGCAGATGATCCTTGAGGTCCCTTAAAATTTCATATTCCATGAATCATATTCTTGAGTGTCTTATCTGACATATTTAAGAACTTTATGATTGGAAAGAAAGCCACAACAGTCTATATAGAAATTTTATATATATTTGTATATAAATATTAAGATTGCTACTTAATGCTGTTATCACAAGTCTGCATATCCTTGGATATATTACTATTCAAATAATCTCTTTTTTAAACTATGATTTAATTGGTTTTGGTTCCATCTGCAAAGTGTCTGATAACATGTTATGACCTTTTCATTATGAAATTTTCAATGTTTTCACAACGACTGCAAGTGACATTTCTGCCAACTACTTCAGATAAAGTGATATTTGACCTTCTGTTCAGTGCTCAGAATATGTTTAGAAGTAACAATGGAGCCATCTTTGAACATACTGATAATAAGCATAATCAACTATAAGGCAAATTTCATCAAAATTGATGAAGTTGAGTCCAATACAAGACACACAAAAATGTAATGATACATGGCAGCCATGCACTGTATACCACAAAAACATTTTAAATTAAATCAACTGGTTCCAGAAAAATTCCCTGATTGCTAGCCCCAAAGCCTCCTTGCCACACAGTCCTGAGTTATTTTAATAGGTATCTTGAAAACTAGAATTTATATATTTCAGAGGACAACCCTTTCAAACGGCAATGGATTTTATGTAGATTTCTTAATTTGAAGGTTGCCTGAAAGTTCCATGATGGGAACTCCTGACCTATTCTAATGATGTGGTGTCCTTGTATATAGAGACTTTCCTCTAGGTGATATGATTTACCCAAAGTGAAGATCATTCAGGACTTAAAACAGCTACACTTAGTCCTGTTGAGTTCTAGAGCTATCAGCAGGTGAAGAGGGTTCTGCTCTTTTTCAAATAAAAGATGGGAATAATACCTTCATTAAGACAGTGATTTAAGTATAAGACTCTACTGCCAGCTGTTAGGCTTAAAAAGAAAAGTCTCAGATAAAATTGATTTAAAAATTCAAATTTTATCTAAAACCTGAGCTTTATACAATAAGGAATTAATTTGATTATCACATTAATCTTACAGAAATAAAAGAAAAAGTGTGTTTATCAGTCTGGTCAGGATAAGTGGAGTTGTAACTAAAAATTAATGTCATATGTATTTTGTCACTAATATTTTTAAGGCGTTGATTGCATTTAAGTTCTGATACCTAATTTAAATCCATTTTAAAACACTGTGAAAAAAATAAGGATGCATTCTCTTAAATATTTAGGAAATTATGTAAAAAATTTTGAAAGTTTAAGATAGCAGTAGTTGTTTTGGGTAATCATTAGATGATTTATAATGAGACATTTTCTGAGAAAATAATTTCATAATAGAATTTTCCACATAATATATAAATATCTTTAACTGAAATAAAAAATCACTTGCAAATACAGATAGGAAAATAAATGAAGAATATCACTGATTTCATCAAAGCAAAAGGATATGACTGTCAAATATATGGTCAGCAAAGAAAACTAAAGGCTTATGTTTTTGTGGAAAGGAATCCTTGCAGTCTCTTTTCAGCACCTTTGCATATCAAAGGAGAATAATTAACTCAGAAGAGCCAGACTCACTCCAAGGGTGCAAGAAAGGTCTAAGTTACACAACTGTGCACCACACTCTTCCAACAGTCATGGGGCTGATTGCCTATTCATACAAGTAGCTTGTGCTATATAATGCAGTTTCTCAGAAAATTCTTCTCTTCCATATCAAAATGACATTTTAACTTTTGGGGGTTTTAATACCCTTTTTACTACTTTATTTTCTACTCTGCCTATTGATTTTTCTAACCTTTTGACAAGAGCTTTACTTGCCTTGTCTTTCTGCATAATTCTTTTAAATTACATTCAGACCACAAGACAAATTCTAATCTCCATGATACAAAAATACAGTCAATCCATTGAAGTTAACAGAAATGTATGAGATTCAAAGTCTGATTCTGATCAAAAATAGACCTATTGGCTTTTAGTAGTCGAGCTTTTAAGCCAGGGAAAAGCACAATGGGCCAAGTTCATTTCCAGTGGAACTACACTAATGCCTGCTGACTTCTAATAGAAGAAACCCAACATTTTCTTCAAAACTTTCAGTTAAACCCATTTTTCTTCCTCTGAAACAGATCTTAAAAGTTGAAAAATTTCAAAGTATGACAGTAATTACTGTCATGAGTTTGCCAGTAACTTTTAAGGAGCTTCCCTAACAGTGGTCATGTGTACATAATTTTGTATCCTAAGCTTTGTTTCCTTGTCAATGCAGTTCAAGTGACCTACTGAATGTACAAATTCGCCCTCTTCCATACTATGTAATCTTCCTCTTGCAAAAAAAGGTCATACAAGTCAATGGTGTGAAGATCCAGCCTGAAACACAGGTAGGAGCCACTTAAGATAAGCCCTTGCTTCCAAAACCTGGAAAATACTCCAAATATTAAACTCTCAGAGAGGGCCACTGAATTAGTCTGGCATGATTTGCCTTCGGTGACACCATATTGACTGTCCCTAATCAGTTCTCTGTCTTCCATATGTTTTGGTGTATCTTCTAGCAGGATCTATTCCATGTTCTCAGAGGACACAGAGTTGAAGGTGACTGGTCAGTAGTACCAGGGTCCTACTTATTACCCTTTTCAAAAATAAGTGCCACATTCCCTTTCTCCAGTCACTGGGCACTTTGTCTATTTGTCATGCTTTTTCAAACATGATAGATCAAAGAAATCACTGTAGGCAATACTTACAGTATCCTGGTTCTTTGTAAAAATAGCAAATATGTTGATGTTTTTGGAGTCAAGGATCAGAAGTTTTAGTGAGAACGTCAATGCTTAGGCTGTATTTCAAAACTAACGTACACACTTGGCAATTCCACAGCAAAGAAAGAGTAATCCCTTAAAATTTTATATAACATTTTACTATCTCATATAATTACTGATATGTGCAAATATAATTCTTAATCTTAAAACCACTTATAAGTTATTAACTTCTAGAATTCCACTTTCAGCATGACTGCACTTCTCTGGGCTTAATAATTCTGAAATTACTGAAACTGTAGGATTAATTTTCAGGGATCTTCAGTTCAAAGAACAAATGAATAAATTGTTTCATTCATCATCAATGGAACATCTGAACCAACCTTAAAACCCCCACTATTTCAAGTTAAGGCTTATTTGGAATTATAGTCATTATTATTTATCTTTTTATTATACTTTAGTCTGGTGGTACACATGCCAAGGAATTTTCCTGAGGAAAAGATTTCTTCCTCATCTTATAACTGGTATTCACCATTAGATTTTGAAGTAGATATATTCTTCTGCATATGAACATAAATGTGCTTTTTCTTAGGTCTTGCAAGAACCCTGTATTTAATTTTGGAGAATGCTCTCTGGGGAAACAAAGAAAAATAAAGAAACAAAGCCTAACCAAACAAATGAAATCTATGAATCCTTACATTATTTTAAAATTACATTCTCTGTGATGGTTTAAGCCTCTCTGCTGAAACAAATACATTTTCATATTTTACACTTTTCATTACTTTATAAAAGAATTTTTTCTCTTTCAGATACACAGTTTCATTGCAGAGGATGTTTTTGCTCAGGTGTATAGTGGTTGGGTGAGGAACTCAGAGAGGAAACTGACCAAATTCTTGACTCATATTTTAATTAGAGATTTGGGGCTTACAAGACGCAACGTTTCATCATTCCTTCGGACTGACTATAAGATTGAAAATCTCCATCATATCAAGCCTTTAATGTTTCCTCAGTTATGCACTTCAACATTTTTATTTAGATTGCAGAATATAAATTTCACCACAATTTCCAGTGAGTCATTAGTAAGTCAATATTAAATTTGGGTACCAAATAATTTGATGTCTTTTTGAATAGGAATCTCATTTAAGGCCATACAACACACTCTAGGAAGCGTAGTAGGGAGCAGACAATTTTCATTCTTCACTTGCTGCTTTTTATTTTCAAAGTTCAAAGTGTTTTGGAAAGTGCCTGAAAGCTTCTGGTCCAATGTCTTAGGAAATTGTATGAGCCAGTGGTAAAAAACCCTCAATCTCGCTGCAGATCTTCACCAGGATATCTCGTACATGAACAGACAGGTGAAAGAAGTTGGTTTGATTTCAGATGAAGAGAGGCTGATGCTTGGTAATGCATTTTGGATTGACTGTGCAATTTCCATAGAGATGCTCCTTGTAAATCTTTCTAAAAAGTACTATTCTACCAAATGATTTTGGAATCTCTGACAAAATTCATCGAATGGATAAAACAACTAACTTATGCAAACAGTATAAATACAGTTTTAATACACTGTGTTTCCATAATTAACAAAAAACTCCAATATATTATCCAAGAGTTATTTTGCTGATGGATTTGGTATAGACAGAGTTGGTGATACTGATCAGACTTGGGCTTTTTTTGGTTTGAAATATAGAGAAATTTTTAGAATATCCTTTTCAGGGCTTTTCTTACTGGATAGCTATGTACCACAGAAAGACGATCATCTGTTATATTTAGTATTTGGACTTTATATTTCCCAAAATCTAATTTAGTTTCCAAACCTAAAACTTCTCACTGAACTGGAACAGTGAAACAATTGCTCCAGGCTAAATTAGATTTGTTAACTCAGTAGAGCAAGAATACAAATGACGTCTTAGAAATGTGTTCAGAGTCCAGCAGATACCGTAACATCATTAGAAACAAAATGTTGCAAAATTCATTAACATTTGTTTACATATAAAATGATAAAATACTTAGAATGCTTAAATTATCCCTTTTTTTTTTTTTAAATTTTATATATATATATATAGAGAGAGAAACATAGATTTGGAAAAAAACCCTGCAACAAGCAATGCATTTTGTAACCTTTCTATTGATTTTTCCAGCTTCTAGCAGTACTGTTTCTTTTCAAATGTTCACCCTATCATTTCAACATCTGTGTGATAACTGATTTAACAGCCAGAGCACCAGCTTCTAAAGTGCCCTGAATTCATGGATTATACAATTTAGGATTGTACTTTTGGGAGAAAACTCACTTAAACAGTCATTCAGGGATGGACTCAGCCACCAGAATACGAGAAGCCAATAGGACTGATATAAGCTGTTGCTGGTTAACTTGGCTTATTGTATGTTAAAGTGCCTTGTCTACAGAGTGTTTTGTTTCATACCGTCTGACATTTTTACTTGTGTTAATAAACCCAATTTAGGAGCAGGTTTTCTGGAATGGAGAAATGAGATACATTAAAGCAAAAAGTTGTGGGTTGAATTTCCAGACTGAAATAACCCTTCTGTATCTGGCATTCTTTTCTCTGTTGCCCTATTGACTGACTACACTAATAAGTCTATGAGTGTACTTGTGTATTTCAACTACACCAGTGTCATCTACACAACTCTTTCTATTCCCATTAATCATAATCAAATGTCATGCTTTGCAATAGCCCAAGGCAAGTTCACGTAGCTGAGCTCAAAATGTGATTATTCAGCAGATGTGCCTCATGTTCTGTGTGGCTCATGCTAACGTCTTAGATTTTCATGAATCACAGAGCTTGAAGAGAGTCCAGGCTCATCTGGAGAGCACTCTAATGCACAAGCATCAATAAGGACAAATGAAGGGAAAGGGAACATTTAACACTGGTTTGGCACCACAGCATGGAAGAGAGGTTGAGTTGAGTTATGCCAATGCTAGGAAAGATAAAGTTAAGAGCAGATACAACCTTGCCTGAGGCTTGAATAGCATTTTTGGCTGAGATATGATCACTGAACTATATCCTGTAAAAGTCATACAGCAGTTCTTGCAAACCGTTACATACAGGGATAGAAAACCCACAGCACCTTTCAAGAATAGACGTGCTTTAAGAGTTAATCGAAGTTATTCTTACCAGAGTGGGTTTTGAGGTTTGACCCTGGCAAAAT
>VZTX01004469.1:441488-598266 GCA_013400915.1 Pardalotus punctatus | reverse complement strand
GGCGGGCGCAGTGAGCGTGTGCTCCCGCAGGGCTCCAGCAGCTGGGAGGCGGCGGACCTCGGCAATGAGGAGCGGAAGCAGAAGTTTCTGCGGCTGATGGGCGCCGCGAAGGTGAGGCCGCCTCGCTGCCTATCGCCCCCAGCCCGGGGCTGGCGCGGGGAGCGGGGTTCCGTCAGCGGGCGCGGGGTTCGGGGGGCGATGGGCCGGGGGGCGCTCTGAGGGAAGCGACAGTCCAGAGCTACTGGGCTTTGGGGCTCTCCTTCCAGGAGGATTTGGGTTTCACCGCTGTTGTGTCAGCAGCCGTGTAACACAAAACGTCGCTCGGAAGTTGTCGAGTCCCTGCGCCGCAGCTTCATCCCTACCCCACGCCTTAAATGCTTTCAGACCAGCTCGTACAATTGTTGACGCTTCCGCGACAGTCCTTGTACAAACTAACAAACCTACGTACTATGTCTGTAAAAGTCTCTTTCACTGGAAAAAAAGATTAAACCAGTAAAGTAGTAAACTTAGGGAATATTTTTTAAAGGGAAAATATGCTAAAACTAAATTGCTGTTATGCTTGCTGCAAAAAATGCTGCAAAACTGGTTAAATATAATAATGCTCTTTTACATGTATAAAATGTTGGTTTAGTGCTGCAATTTTACTTACCTTCAAGAAAAACATTTTTACTTGTACTAACTTACTTTGCCTGAATACAGTCATTTTATAAGCTGAAATAGCTTACTGTATTAAAAAGGTGAAAGCTAGGACTTCTTAGTGGAATAGAGATACAGTACCCCACTAAAGCATCCCACTACCACTAATCTTAGTGTCTGCTTGGGTACTTAATGCCACTTGTTGTATAATGCCAGTTCTTGCCTATTGGGACACATAGGATAATGAGCAACTACTGAGCCAATAAATTAATCAGCACTGTGAAGGTCTTACCTGACACTGTGAGCAGTCTAAAAGTGGGATCATCCTAAGATGCACAGCCTGAAGTATTGCAGGGTGCCAGAAAAACAGTAAATGATCAGAACCTGAGTATGCAATTGTCTAGCATCATGAAATATAGTTTTCATGTCAGTGGCAAGAAACGGAGTGAAATAGAACCATCTTTGGGGTCTGGGAGGAGTAAAGAGTGTGTAGTTGTTGGGGTTTCTTTTTCAGAAAATTCAGCAAAATAAAGGTGTAACAAGTTTACCTCGAGGCAGCAGCTGTTAGCTAGTAAAACTTACAGTCCTGCAGTTGGGTGGCAGGGTTTGACAGCAGACCCTTTCCGTTCAAGATGTCCAGGATGTTGGCAGAGCTGTCAGTGCACCCTGAAGCTCCAAAACAAACTGCCTTTTCTTTTAGAAAGAACATACTGGCCGCCTTGTTATCGGAGACCACAGATCAACCTCTCACTTCAGGACAGGTCAGTTTATCCAACAGCTGATACAAAGTTGGGAATCTAACCCTTGTTTAGGAACATTCCAGTACTTTGAGCTTGGTAGATTGCAGGGAGGGATTTCAGGTTTTGTAGCTGCAGCTGAAGATGGGTCAGGCTGTGGAGTTGTAGATGTTTCATATTTCTCTCATTAGATTACTGACAAATGGTTTGTCTGACTGCACTTACTTCCCTTCTCATGTCAGCGAAGTACCTGAAGGTCAGGTACACTTGTGTATAGAAGCCCTGGAAATCATGGGCTGTAGGTCCTCAGTCTTACTTTGCTGTCAAAATAAGTTTTATTGCTGTTGGCACATACCAGTATTGCACTTCCTTGCTGCCAGGATATCCCAGCCTCTAAACTGTGCATGGAAAAGAACAGGGTTGATTTCTCCTTGACCTGGTTACCTATTGAATGGAAAGATCTCTGCCCTAAAGCAGTAAGATAAAAGCTGAAAAGATTGCAAGGTCATCTTGGCAATGAGCAGTAATTGGATGTCATGTAGGACCATGGTAACTCCTTATCGTGCTTGCTTAGGAAGTCAGAGTACATGGCACCAAGATGGGTTGGACTGCACTGCCTGAGAGAAGCTTTGATAAAGCCTTATGGAATAGCAGCTGTCACCATTCTAGAAAACTTTCCGCAATATTCCAGAATGCTTTCCCTGATACGCTCCACTGATCATTTTTCATGTGATGAAAAATTATCTATGGACCAAAATAAACCTGAGGATTGGTTTCAGGTGCTGTTGCTGTTATCATACAGAGTGAGACTGAGAATCACTCCTTCATACCTGAATTTCCTAGAAAGAAAGTGATGCTTCTCTTTGGAGTAATAAAGAATCAGTACGGGTTTGTTAACAGCAAAAAGTTAAAATGCTGGGGTTTTAACACTTAGTTGTTCAAAATACAGTTATTGTCCTTTTACAATAACATTCAGCTCTGATTTCCCAAATGAGGAAACAGGGATTTGCAATACAACCTTTCAGCTTCACAGAGATACAGATTAAAAACTAGTGTTGTAGGCCTCCTGGGGAGAACTGGAGATTCCTACCTTTTCCAAATACGGAGGATCCTTAACTATTTTAGACCATGTTTCCCCCCCAATGAAAGTGATAGTTTATTCACGTACTCAAAAAAGTAAATAAAGGGCCTGTAGAAGTAGCTCATGAAAATTAGTTTTTCTGCTAATTCCTAAAGATGGAAAAATGCATAGCTGTAGTAACTGCTCCTGGTGATTGAGGATGCATGAAACAGTTTCAAATACAGCTCTAGAAACAAGAGTGGTGGTACTGTCCCAAGGCATGATGCTATTTCTAAGGGATGATTTAATCACAGTAATCCTGTGTTATGTAGTAAAGGTCAGAAGGTTTCTCCTTGCTGGGGCATGTTGCAGTATTGGCTGGAAGCACAGAGAACTCACACTGATGACATTTACCTTGTTTAGTAGAACATAACACGCCATAGTACAACTCTGGAATGCATCAGGTCTTAGGAGCTTCCCAGCTCTCTTTGTATCAAAGCAGTCCTGCTTGCACCCTTGGTACTGTTGCTTTTAAGTCTGATGGTTTGTAATACTCAATGCTAGTTTAGACTGCTTACATTTAAACTTCTTGACTTTGAAAATGTGACTTCCTGTAATTTGGTGTCTTTGTTAATTTGAATGAACCATAACCAAAGTACCCTGGACAATGCAGGGGAAGAAGATAAGAAAATGAACGAGGAGTTGGAGTCTCAGTACCAGCAGAGCATGGACAGCACCATGTCGGGGAGGAACCGGCGCCACTGCGGGCTTGGGTTCAGTGAGGTACTGAGTTCATTTCCATAATGATTTGGCTTTCACTTCACTAAGACAAGGTGGTGCTGGGTTTAAAAATCCAAGCAGACTTCCATGGTTTGGGCAAAAGGACAAACTTACTGCAGGCACTTGACTCCTGTTCATGTGCACTGTGGTAGCCATTTCGATGCTCATAAATGACTGATGCTTCCCATTGTTCTGAGAAGTGATAAGACATGCTTAATGCTCCAGAGTAATCAAGACTGATTAGGGCACAAAGTGACAAATACATTAAATCAGGGTGTTGCTGACAAATACTTAAGTAGGCAGGATAACCATCTGCATTGTTGTTAGCATCATCATTGGATTACTTCACCATTTCTCATGCTGCAGTTTACTAAGCTTCCTTTCAGAGATCAGTCACAAATGTGGATTCTTGATGGTCTAGCCTTTAGTTCCATTGTGACACACTCTATGACAAATATTCTCGTGTCCATTACTGGACTGATGTGATCTGGAACTTCAGACTCATTGAATGGCGTCTTTAGGATTTCTGCTGCAACTAAATAAACCAGTGGCTGATGAATTCATGGATGTCACAGCTAGCATGGTTAACCACTCCAGGGGAGTTGCTTTCTGTCTAATCATGTATTACAGGCCTCTGTTTAGCAACATGGCCCATTTTAGTACCCAAAATGAAAGGAGAGCCATTAGGTGAAACATTCTCACTGGGAAATTTTAAAGGCTGCAATGGAGTTGCCAGGAAATAATGTTTTATCTGTCTCATAATCTGAACTTACAGTTTCAGGAAGATGAACAAGAAGAGGAGGCGGCTGGACACTCCTCTGATGAGAGTTCAGAGGATTCTGAAAGTGGCTCTGATTCAGAGCAAGAGGAGTCTGCAGAGGAGCTACAAGCTGCTGAAAAACATGATGAAGCTGAGGTTCCAGAAAACAAAAAAGAAGCAAAAAGCAACTATAAAATGATGTTTGTGAAAGCCAGTGGTTCATAACTGCAGATGTAACAGCTTTGTATTTAAAGTACAGTAAGCCTTATTGTTACAGTGCAAAGTGGAGGACTGCTACAGCACAAATCTTTGTATTTTGATTTTAAAAAGACCCTGTTAGATGACAAAAAGTAGTATTTGCTTTCTGTTGCCATGGATAACATTTTTATGGGCGCAGTGATATTACTGGTTTTTGTAAAGTGTATAAAATCCTGGATGGAGAAATAAATTTGTTTTGTTCCTGCCCAATCTTTAGAATGTTATCTGAACTATCCCTTCCCTTATTCCATGCCAGATAAGGAAGCTTCATGTTAGTGGTTTATTCAGTTAGTACCCCAGTCTTGAATTTTTAACTATTACGATTACATGTGAATTACGTGATGTTGCATTAGTTGTAAAATACCAATATCAGCATTATTCTGTGATGTACTAGAGCTTTAAACAATGATTTTGTCTATAGATGCTAGTATTGGCGGGGCTGAGAGGAGAAATTGCTCACTTCTGTGATAGTATTAATCACTGTATCCATCTGAAGTCCTACAGCAGTTGCATAGAGAAGATGTTTTAGAAAAGCATAATACAACAGAAGACTCTAATTGCTTCTTTGGCTTTCTAACGAGGAGGAGGAGCTGTAGTTGTTTCTACCTTTCAGTAGAAAAGAGTGATTTTTTGAATTGCTGGTTCCTGGCTATAGCACTGAGCTGTTATTATAAATAACACCTCCCAAGGAAACCAGTTTACTTTGAAAGAGAAAGTATACTTTGATAATGAAAAGGATATACAAATCATTTTAGCTTTTTTAAAATATAGAGTAAAGAGTTAAGTATGCGAGCCCTTCTTCCTTTTCTCCCTGTACATGCATCACTTGGAGGTCTGAGTCAATTAGCACAAGGTTGTACCTCTCAAGTCAAGTTGATATGCCTAGAAAGCCAGGAGTTCAGAAACTCCTTCCAGCAAGAATTAAACACATCCATTCCTCTGCAAATTCATTGCATTCAAGTAATGAATAAAATATCAGCGCTTTTTAGACTTTTTTCCCCCTCTTAGTACATCAGACACATCACCTGCCTCTCCTTGCTGGGAGAACAGGACATCTGACCTGTACCTCTGGTACTGCCACATTCTGCCACGGCAGTGTTCCAGGGAACACTCCAGATGCTCATGGAGACTCCATTTCCGTGTACAATTCCTGATGTGCAGACATTTCCAAGCCAGTTGGCTGAAGGAAAGCAGCAGTTTGTACTATCATTGCATAGTTTATTGAATGTAAACATTGCAGCATCAGCTGTTGGGGGAGGACTTGGAATAAGTATGGAAAAAATAAAAGTAATATTGTAAATAAAAAGTGAGTGTAGCTTTTGATTACTGTGTTTTACTATATCTGCATTTAATACTAGTTTTTCCAGTCATTCAATTTTAAGAACAATGTTACAGCAGCCACTAATGGGCAGTCGTTTGTATTTGATTTGTGTAGATTTTGTTTGCCCAAGACTGCAAGCTTCTAATACATAGAGAAATAATTAAGTTGCTTGTGCATTGTGATGAGAGAAAACCTCACCACAACTTAGGAAAGCTGCTCTATCTCTAGGAAAGAGGATGAGATGAATCCCTAAGAGATCAACTAATTACTTTGCTAATAGACCCATTCCATTTTCTAGTTAGACACTTGAGCTATACTCAAAGCAGCATTTCACTGTTAAAATCCTTTACGTGTGGCTGCCACTCACCTCTCTGGCTTCTCTGTCCCAACACCGTTGCTCTCTCAGCCTTCCCACCAGCGTGCAGCCAAGCAAGAGATTCACGTTCAGATCTGGAAAGATGCAGGAAAAGCAGATCCAGCTGGCTGGCCCTGCATAGGTCTCTGCTGACAGACACAATGAGGGGCTGGCTCTTCCACTCAGCCTCTTGCTTCCTTCATTTGGCCATCAGTTTCAATTATAAATAAATGGAACACACAAAGATTTAAAAAAAAAAAAACAAAAAAACCCAAATTGAAATTAAACTATTCTGGATACAGGTCTAACCAGGAAAAAAAAAAAAAAAAAAACAACAGAACTTCCATTCCCCAAAAGTAGGACACCAAATATTGTGAACATCTGATGAGGTTTGGGGTAACATGTGATGCTGACCTAAGACTCACCTGCTCAGCATAGGAAGAGTTCCACACAGTCTTGTCTGTTTCTGTCTAACATTTATAAACACTAAGAACTTGCAGATTCATCTATGAAGCAGCATAAGAAGCTTCTCCCTATGTACCACAAAAGGGCTGATTTAGCTCAGTTTGCGCAGTGAATGTTTTCAATTCAGGAGTCAGTTTTAGCATCAGCAGTAGTGGCAAGGATAGGAGCAGGATGTTTTCAGCTCTCACTGGAGCAGTGAACAAAGGAAAAATCGAAGTTGGTGTTTTGGTTGATGCTAGTCAGCCCTTTGCTTTTTCAGGTTGGAATGGAAGGAGCCCCCAGAGATGACAGCAGAACACATAATAAGCAGACACTGACTAATAAAAAGGCCAACTGCATTTATCTCTTGAAACAAGAGACAAATGCACTTGTCCACTGGAATTCCTCAACTTAAAGACCAATTTGTTTCCATCGCACTAGAAAGGCAGAAGTCTGCCTGTTCTACGCCTCGGGAAAGGACTGAATATAGACCACAGATGGTTGTGACAGAACAACCATCACATCTGGTTAAGTTTTCATCTGTTTCTAAACCACACTGAAAATTTACCTACACAAAGAGCAGTACAGGTGCATTCTCAGCACATGGCTTTGGAAGACTGAAAACACCTGAACAAGGTCAAAAGCACTGCTGTGCCTGTTCCCCTTCCATTTGCCGTGGAACCAGGATCCCCTTAAGGTGAGCTCCACCACAGCCCCAGTGCCCACAGGTCCAGCAGCCACAGAAGAGGGTGCTTGGAAGCCCGGTAAAAAGGGATTCTTAACATCCTACCGGAATTCTCCGAGGCCAAGGAAACCAGATCTGTAAGTTGCCCTGTAGTTTCTTGCAACTGCTTTGCAGTTTACTCTCCCTTTCTTCCTGAAGAGGAGGCTGACAACTTGATTCCTGAAAGCACAATTTATAGGCCAGCTTCAAAGCTATAGGTCCCTCTAAGGCTCTGGTTGGGGAATTCACATCAAAGACGATGTGCACATGTTGTTCTGATGCCAGAGAGGACGGTTGGTAGAAATCTCCGGGGATTTGCTACAGTCCCCAGCACAGGGATTAAATTATGCACTGAAGCTGCCTCTGTAAACTGCAGGAGACAAAGAGAATAAGTGCCAGTGCAATATCTCATAATCAAAGCCTGGCATGGCTCTTTGCCTCAGCCTCTTGGAAGCTGTCAGGGGATTAAGAGAAGGGACATGTGTCAAGGCACCCTCAACTGGAGGGACAAAGCAGAAGTTGGTTTTGTTTGCTTTTACGCCTGTCACCTCTGCACTTTTCCTGAGAAAAATATCCTAGTACAAGAGGTGTACATGATGGGAGATGAGTTTCCTTAGTTTTTGCACAGCATTAAAACACAATACTTGGTGATTTAACCCAAGTTGAGTTAATTTTGATGTGCAGGTGCAGGAGAAGCTCACACTTTCAGTTTTGTGCTATTATCTATCCAAACCCAATACCATTTTTAGTGGCCATAGGAGGATCCAGTGGACAAAAATAAAAATACTGAAAAGAACTTTAGATGTTGTCTAGGAACAGAGCACAGCAACTGGCAATAGAAAAGACAATTGTCCTGCTACCACAGTGTTTCTCCTTCATCCACTACCACCACCAACATCCCACTCCCTTGTTTAACGCTTTCACAAGGCATTTTCTGTATTAGGACACTAAATATTTTAATTTGCTAACTATTCTTCCTTTTTACCTTCTCCACTACAATTTAGGCCAAGTCATTTCACCGAGTAATTTTGCTGCTGTCCAAATCCACAGAGTCCAGCTCCATGCATCTCTTTACTACTTCCCACTTCCAACCACTGGGCTCTTCATCCTCACCATCAGCACCTTATTTACATCTTGCTTGCAGACACATCTCTGCCATTCTTTTCTACAATCTCACTACTCACCTTTGTTTTCTTAACCTCCTCCTTCCTTTAGTGCTTCCTCATGCTACAGCTCCTGGTGAAAGGATTCAAGAAAACATCATTGTCCTTCAAGTTCATGTCTGGTAACATAATTTCAACAACAGCTGCTCCAAAAATGCTAATTGTTAGTGTTTTCTTTGGAGGCTGTTTTCCACTCTCTGTAAGGCAGCCAGGAGCACTGACAAGTAAGTAACAAGTAAACAGTGCCCAAATGTGCACATATTAAATACTTCCTGGTTTTACTTACTTTATAATTAGCACTTAAAGTTATTCTACCATGTCCCAGCAGTTTCATGGCAGCCTTTATAATTTTACCTCCCTCCTACATTTACCTGTAGTTTAACATTCCAAGTGTGGTTGTTGCACAGAATACCTCAACAGGCTTCTATTAAAAATGCTCTTTAAAATTCCAGAGCTTTGAACTAAAGAAATATCTCAAGAAGTTTTCAAGGAAAGTTCATCGTGGTTGGCTCAATTCAGCTGCAGTTAGATGCACCTTTTCAAATAATGGAAAAAAAAAAATGTAAAGGGGTCAGACCCAATCAATACAGTTGTTCAAACAGAATTTCAGGCACTGTGATGTGGGGATTTTTTGTGCTCTTTCTTTGTACTGCTTCACTATGAAGAAAGGTTGCTTTTGCTAGTAGAGCAATAAAAAATCTTAGCCTTTTGAATACAGCCAAATAACCAATGGGAATCTTTACCAGGTGTGGAAAATACAGGAATTTTTTCATGTTTTTCCTGCGCATGGCTTTGTTCTTTTTATAACCACGCAGTACACGAGCACACAGACACACACATGGCACAAGCAAACACTTTAAAACACCCACAGACAGACAAAAATCAGAGGGATAACACCACATCCTGCCTTCTGTATCTTCTAAGTTTTGACACCAAGTAAATCTGGTCTTTCCTTCACAGACCATCCAGAAGTTAATTGCTAAGACACCTGGGATATAGATGGTTTCATAGAGGGGAATGGATGCTCATATAAAATACATACACATACATTTGAAAATCTGGAAGTCAGAGGACTAAATGGTACAGGGGAAAAAATAAAAGGGTAAAGAGTACCAAAACACATTGCAAGTGCCCTGCCTTCTCAAAACATCAACCCCTCCCTCAAAAGGCTCTGGGGTACCCAAGACCACCCTGCTGGGCTTTAAGAACTTTTTGAAATAGCAGTGCCCAAGTTCAGTAGCATCCCTCAGTAGCTTTTCCTTCCACACATAAGCAACTTTCCAGAGCAGAATCTCTTAGAAAGGTATTTCAGGAAACTCTACTATCTATTTGTGGTGGGGTTTTTTTGTTTGTGAGGGCCTTTTTGTTGGTAGTGGTTTTTCCTTCCCAAGTGCTCCAAAACAGCCTGGATGTCTCTAAGTATTGCTTACTCACCCAGTCCTTTAAAACAAACAGCTTAATACAGATGTGCTGTACAATAGTGCCATAGCTCAGCAGGATTCCTTGCAGTCCAGCAATGCACACCAACTCAAAATAATAGTAAGACAAATATTTTTTTTACACACACATGGTGTTGTGCAAGTCCAAAAAGGTGAAAGAGGTGCTACTTACAAGTATCAGGCTATACTTTTATAAATGCAGCCAAGCAGTAAAATTTTAGTAACTTCAGCTGGAGAAATTGAAAACAGCTGTATGCAGGAAGTCAGCCTGCAAAATTTTTGGTATAGCATTGCAAACCATTAAAAACCAGCACATTCAAAAGAACTGATACTGCTGTCTAACAAGTGAGTTCAATTAATCCCAAACACTTCACTGCTTAATAGGCAGAGGAAAAAAAGGCCACCTTCTGACCAAAATTATATTGATCTGCAAGTAAACACAATTTTTTTCTAGTTTTAATATTAGAAAGTAGCCTGTAACACCTACAAAAGAGCATTTTGTTTAAAAGAAACAGAACTGAAAAAGGAAATTAACCCACAACAAACACTATATGCATAGGAAAACTAGCCATTACTATTTCAAACTATACCCATCCCTACAAAAAGATGGTCACTAAGAACAGCATTTCATATTTAATAAAAAGTTTTGGAAGAAAAAGTACCTTGTTAATTCTTTCCCCAAATATGGGATTAATTACAGACACAGACCAGAATCTTTAGATCAAAACTGCTTTTGTTGAAAATGTTAATGATGTAACTGTTTCGGGCAAAATCCTTCTCTTCCACACCAGCTTGAACGAGCAGATTTTTAGACAGAAAATTAACATCTCCCCCAACCTGCAGAGCAGCAGTGCCTGTGCTCCTTTCCCTTCACTGGTTCCTTGTGCCCCACCAAAACAGGACACGCACATCCCAAGCAGCTCAGCTCTGAGCTTGTGCCACTCACATTCAAATGCCAAGGACTCACAGCCTCAAATATTCACCCTTGAGTTCACACAGTCAACACTAAGCCACAGAAGTACTTCTAATTATTCCTTCACATTTTGAGAGACTGATTTTCAGAAGAATATTTGGCATTTCCGATGCTCTCCATCAACCTGGTGTCTTTTGAGGGAACTGCTGGAAAGTCAAACGCTGCCAGCGAGCTGCACCTTTGCCAGCTGCCCATGAACCCCTCCCCTTGGCCAAAACCCCACTCTTTCTATTTAAGAATAAAGACAGATTTAATCAAATGCTTAGAAAACATTTCATCATCATCATCATTTCTTTAAAATGTAGAATTGATGTAGAAAGAGCCTGATTCAAATCCCGGTGAAATAAGTGCAAAACTGGGGAACCTCAATGGGATTTGAACCAAAGAAGAGCAAAATGTGATAAAAGTACAAATTACTCTGGATTTCCAGCTACCTGGACATTGATAAGAGAGCAGATAAGACAGAGGCAATAGGAGGCAGTTATGTTAATATTTTAATCTGTACATATACCATTTTCCAAACTGTTACATTTTATTTAAATTAATGTTTTCTTGCAAAATATTCATTTATGCTTTCAAAACTTTTTTCATAAAGGCAAAAATAAATCATTATTTTGGCAAAAGGTTTTGAAGTTGATACTGGCAGTATTGAGGTAAAATAGATTGCATTAGCTAAATATATACTTTTAAGAATATTTCTGAGTATAGTGTTAATATAATATGATCTGTCTTAAAGTCTGAAACACGAAGGTCAGTTCCAAGGGGTTTTTAGCTACTACTTCAATACAGGGAATAAACAAGTTAGTGGTTTCACAAAATACTGCAGAAATATTTCTCACCCAGAGCTGAACTCAGCTACTAATTACATAACATTGGGAAATTTTTGCATGTCTTGCATTCGATACATACACAGGGTTTTTTCAAGTACAGTTGCAGCAATTCATTTAATCTTATTTTCTCCTTATTGTAACTACCTGACCCTTTGCCCTATTCATAAGTACAATCCAGAATTTCCAAGTTTGGCAAAGTTAAGCACCAGGTGAACATACATACGAAATTAGCAGGTGCCACATGTTCCATTAGTTTTGTGGTTTCTAGGATAAATACTAGTCAATATATCATATTGTAATGTTCATTGAAAAAAAAAATCAGAAGAAAAATACGTATTTACTAGCCAAATGACACATTACAATTTTTTATTGCTTACTTCACATACTTTAATTAAAAATCAACTTCTTTTACACCTCAACATTGGAAAAAAAAAAAAAATTGTTAGCTGTTTGCTATAGCACTACTGTCAAGGGCAACCTAAGAAACTGTGGATTGATACCAGCAAGTTAATCACCTGGGATCAAAAAAAGGAAACGGGAGTTAAAACTGGCTTTCATTATGGCTTTCTCAGCAAATTTCAGCTATACAGCTAATATTTAGAAATTCAAGCAACAAGTTCCTGCAATGGATTACTTAATGGGCAAAAGGGTGGGTGATGAACTCTACAAAAATATTCAATCCAAAACACCCTTTCACCAAACCTGTCATCTGTGTTAGCTCTATCCATACCTTATGAATGTGCTTCTAGGTTTGTTCAAATTTGCAGGGTTTTTTTCACGAAACTTTACAATGTGCATCTGAGCCTGAGGGGGAAGTAACAGCATCTTTTAGTATCAATGCAAGAAGTGTCTTCTAAAATTAATTCAGCCCTTGATTAAAAAAACAAATTTAAAATACATAGTTCTAAAAATACATTGTCAGTATTTTACAGAGTTTATTAAAAGTGCCATTTATTTGTATAAAAAAGTGTGAACTAAACTGAAGTAAATAAAAAATGATTTGCAGCTCTCTTCATTTTCATAGAAAATCCCCCTATTATTCTCTGAATGTATTTCCAGAAGAAGGTGTCATCAGCCAACAAGTATTTTCACAGAAACCTGGAAAAGAATCTCCTCTGTCTTCCATGCGGTGTCACAAAGTGGGATTTGCCTCGAGTCTTACGTCAGTGTTCACTTACTGCTTTGGCTGGTGTGAAGGAAAATAAAACATGGTTAAATATTGAAGAGAGTAAACCAAAGCCAAGCAGTAAGCAATTGCTGGAAACTTTTTTTTTAAAGCCCTTTGCAGTTTGACAGAAAGGAACAATTCATACAGACAAATTAAGCAAACAATTATCTCACTGATGGCTCAAGCTCCTGTATTCCCTGCACGGTGCTGGTTATCACAACTTTCTTTTTCTGAAGAAAATATAAGTTTATATAAATATATATCTGTAACTATATATCTATATGTATATATTTGTACAGACATATGCTAGACATGTTTTTAAGTCAGTCTGGAATCACAGAATGGTTGGGGTAGGAAGGGACCTCTAAGGTCAGCCTCAGTCCCCTGCCCAAGTCTAACACTCTGGTACTGCACAATTATTTGAGTTACTCAAGCAACCTTCTTTACTACTTCATCTCTGTTTTATCTTCTTGTTCAATTTCAGGCAATAAAATTAAGCAAAAGGAAATCAGAAAGGTGAGAATAATCTCAAAGGAAAATATGGATGCATAGCAAGTGTCTTAACTAGGGGCACACTTAGCAGTTGCATACAATATTTCCACCTTTTCCTATTTCAAACAGGGAAAATTCTGCAAATCCTACCAAGATACAATTACAGATATTTCTTTGCAAGGACAACAAAACTATCGCAATTTTAATATTCGAAGTGGCAAAATAACCTAACCAGAGACAAAAACAACTTGTTACCATGATCTAATGAAAGGCACGATCAAAGTCAAACACAAGACCGCAGAATTCGTTACAAAGGGCCACATTTTCAGCTCACCTCAGCTAAGGCTCTGATGCCAGCTCATGTGTAGGACAGCAGCCCACAAAAGAAGCCCCTGCCTGTACAAGGGGGCACTTTGGATTCTCTCTGTGGATGCCACGAACAGGCACAAACACCTGCCCGCGACAGCAACCACAGGAGCACAAAAGGCTGCTGAAAATCTGGCCCCCTGCTACCCAGAGCACAGACGTCTCCTCCCTTCACCACAGCAGGACCAAGGAAGCACCTCCTCTGCAGAGCGACAGCAGGTGCCTGAAGACTTCATCAGCCCACGTGTTAGCTCATTAGAAGCAATATTTACAAGAACAAAAGGCTTCTGAAAAAGTAGCTGCATGCTTTCATTTGGATGTAGTTTTGGTTTAGTAAAGAAGTTAAAATGTAGCAAGCCACAGCACAGGCACAACGGCAGCTCAGCCACGCCGAGAGCAGTTAGTTCTTACTTGGAAGGTGTTTAAACAAATGTGTAGTGAAATCCATTGCTTAAGGGGGAGTGAGGTGGCTGTGGTACAGAAGGTGAGGGTGCTGTGGGTGGGTAGGTCAGCTGCTGAGCTAGAAGGGATCACACACAGGAATTAGGCTGCGCAATCAAACATTCATATCACAAACGGAGTGACCTTCATTTTCTACCACATGAATAGGAAACCTGATTAGCAATGCAACGAGGTGCCGCTACACTATTTCAGTCACGTGGAACACAACATAAACAACAACATTTCCTTTTCCTACTGCTTGCATAAATTCAACAAATAAAGATTCGTATGTGGATGAGAATATGGACAGCCTATCTTAAGATGAGGTTTCACTGGAACATCATGAAGGCACACAACACTGATATGCTTTCAATCAGCCCTGCTTTTAAAGCCACAGTTCTGAACCAGAACCTATATTTGCTAATTTGATTTCAAGACTTCACTGAGGCTGTACAGGTTTTCAGCATTTCCCTTGTTACATGCCACTAAGCAGAAACAAAAATAATATATAGAAAACTAATGTTTAAAAAATTACATATGCATATAACATTTTGCTTTGTGCAGTGCATGATACAGTAAACACATTGCCATGTCTCAGCTTGAAAACATAGGATAAAGAATATAATGATTAAAACTATCCTTGTTTATAAACCAGAGCAATGGTATAGTACTAGAAGACAATAATCATAAAACTGAAGAGACTGAAACTTGATCTAAAATTCTGCTTTTATATTTCGGAGGACCAAAGATAGACCCAATTCTGAAGCACACAACATACGAAATGCCTTCTTAATACTCTTGTATTTGACTTTAATCTTCCAGATTCTTGGCATGATTTCCACTTAAAAAGTCGATTTCTTACTAGGAACAGAGGAAACTCTAAAATGCTGCTTTACCAGGATTAGATAAATGCACAACTTATCTTAAAAGATTTATATTAGCATAGCATCTTAACATAACTGCTTTCCCCTGAAAAATAGGTAAAGTTAACCTTCACAGTCCTTTTCATAAACAAGTCTTTGTAAAAATGTCTACATAATTAGTTTGGGATTTTCAGATATGGTCTGCTTCATCATCAAGGAGCAAATGATTACCCATACTTCAAAAATCAAAACTACAAAACTAACAATGTGAAGGAATCCATAATGTGAGACTAAACAAGAATGTACAATCAGCTGTGCAAAGTGTCAAATGTTTTTAATCACCTTCTATCATCAGAAAAAAGGCCATAACTAAAAAACCTGAACTCTTCCTTAAAAAGCTTTGTCTTTGGCTACTGTGGTAGGGTTTCTTTAAGTGCCTGAAACACAAAAGAGGCAGCTACTATACTTCAAAAAGAAACTTAAATTAAAAATTATCTCACAACTGACTGCAAATTTTCTGAAGCAGCATTTAAACATTTCAGTGCCCATACACACTTTAATTCCCACCTTGAGGAAAACTAAAGAATTAAGAAAATTTCTGTGCTTGCACATACCTAAAAAAAAATTGATAGGTCACACTTTTGAGATAATTACAACAGAAAAAATTAAAATATACAAATAAAAAAACCTATAGTAATGAAATGTATACTACATTCACTATACAACATTTTAAAAAATCAAACCTATTTCAGTACTGTACAGTTGCTACAAGTTCAGGCACATTTAGAAGTAAGTTAACTGGCCCCATGAAGACCTCTGAGTCGGGCAGGCACTCTGCTCTTGTTGTACTGACACAGCAGAATAATTTCACTTATTGGCTGTGTTCACCTGGGCTGATCTTAGTTTTGGTGTGACCTTTTCCCAGCAAAAGCTAGAACTCAAGTGGCAAAATGCTGCACTGGCTCATACCTCATGAAAAAAATTCCCATTCCACAGCCAATGGACTGGAGCACCTGTTACAAGGTTCTGGTCACTAGAATTGGGACCAAAGCGCTTGTGGAAAATTCCTTTTGATACATTGATAGCCTGAAGGTGCACCAGGTTATTCCTGAAATGCTCCTGTGATTTTACAATTCTGTTTTTCTGTTTGTTTGGTTCAGCTTTATAATATCGAGCCTTCTCAGTGAATCATTTCATCCCTGCCAGGCAGTTAAATTACCCAAAGAAACTCTCTGAAGTCTCAAGATTCCTATCTTGAAAATGTATCCCATCCCCTCCCCTCCAAATGCCATTCCCCTCAGGTTTAGCTGGCACTGCATCCCTGAGCGTACAGCCACATTCAATCAACGGTCTGTTACTGCAGATGCACGTTCCGCATTCCAATATTGGAATAATCTGTCTTTAATGGGAAGGTCTTAAGGGCTGCTGTGGCAAGAGCCATAAGTTTAAACTGACAACCTCAGATGAGAAATGTGCGTATTTTTTCTCCATCATAGTTGAAGTTTCCATTATTTCCATTCTCCACTGGAACAGTGAATGGTGCCAGTTATAAATGGCCAGTCAGACACTTGGGAGAATCGCTGCTGCATGGATTACTGTGTGATACAAATCTCTTGACATTTCTAACTTATTTCAACTATAAAGCAATCAAGAGTGAAATTATCACTTTTAGCAATGTATTGCAAAGGATCTACTAATTTCCAGGCATCAAGCAGAATTCACACACAGCTGTCTTGCTCTGACCCCTCACCCTGGTCACCAGACAGAAACATGCCAATCCCCATTTTACAAGGTCTTTTTCCAGCCTGTTGTCACACAGCTCAAGCTACAAATGATTGTACTCTAATCCTAATCACTGGATATGGGAATCTTTCTCTAAAAAAAGAAATATTTAAAATCCTTTTCTCTTGATTTTTTTTTTGAAGTCACAGATCAATTTACTTTTGAAAAATGAATTCAGAAATATCTGATGTCATATAATTACAGAGAATTCAGTTAAAATGTTGGTTTTTTTAGCACTATTACCTAGAGCAAGTTTCCAGGTTCTGACCTTGCTGATCATAGTATTTTGCCCTCTTCATCCTTTCCACTGGAGGCCAAATACTCAAAGTAAATCATTATCCCCTCTACATTTGTTACCTACACACACTTTTCGCTATTTTGAATATGACTGAAGAAAACTTTCTCTTATGCCAGGAGTTCAGCAACAACCCCACACAACTTGAGAAGCTGGTAAGAAATAGCTGTTATTTTGTAAATAACTAAGCATTACCTGCCACCTCCTTGCTCCTCTGAGAGGCTTCAGAAGCCAGAGCGTATGAAATGGTAATGATGCGCTCCTGCTCCTGCAGCTGTGAATCTAAATCAATCGAGTTGTGTTTGTCCTGGGCAACAGTAGGCTGCAGATTGTGCATACTGGGGGGAAAGTGAAAAACAACATTAACATTTGCAAACACAAAGAATCCACCATGCAGATAAGAACAAGCGTGGATTCAGACAGCAGTTTTCAGATCTCATCTATCAAGCTCCGTATTTTATTTCCATTCTTTAAAATAGCATTGATGTTGTATGCAAATGCCTACAGCATACAAGATAAAATGACACAGCCACTACACATTCAGTCACAATTTCTGCATAGCCTTAAGAACATCTGAAAGTCCTTTGTTGGAAATATGCTGTTTAAATCAAAGAAGTACAAAAGTGCTATTTATTTGAAGTTGTTAGTAAAATTTCTCATATGAAAAGGAAATAACGTGGTGGTCCTCAGGCTGTACCCCTTCCAAAGAGAGCAGGTACTTGACACATCAAATTCTCAAAACTGAATGTTTCAGCTGACTCTATGCTAGCCCTAAGTAGTCAAAAGTGTTGTGAAACAGCTCCAGCTCTCTGGAGACAACAGAAAGTTGCTTTCACTCTGGCTTTTCTACTGCTTTTGGCCAGATTGCTGCCTTTCCTTCCTCCTCACTCATCTACAAGTTGCCTGGTAAACACTCCCTACTACTTCAGGATACTCTGACCAAGAAAATGGACTTACACAAAATTCATTATCTCTTCTACCTTGTTTTGAAAAGCAGCTCTAAGTACACGACATAAATGAGTGCATTTCTCAAAGCTACAAGTTACATTCAGATAACAGAAACTGAAACTGCTGTGTGATGTCAGTTCTCAATGTTTAACGTAAGTCCCTATGTAAGACTTAGGAAAAAAAACCCTAAAACCTAACCTTGATTTAGTAAGAATATTCTTTATCTTTTCTGCTTTACGCTGCCTTGCTGCCAGCTCTTCTGTAGTAAGAGGCTCTTCTGGCTCCAGTTCAACATAACGTTCTGGAATTACAACCTTCTCAGGTTTTGACAACTGTAGAAAGAAAGCAAGCATCAAGTTTTCAATAACAAAAACATAAAAGAAATTGAGATAAATTCTCCTCAATGGGAGAACACAGTGCAAAGAATAAAGTGTGGATTTTCACAGTCAGTACATGTACCTGATGCTAAACACTCCTGGATATCTAGCTGATGCCCTTTCAACAGTGTCTTCCCTCTGATTCTTTTTACTTCAGAAGATAGACTGAACAAATACTAAAGGGGATTACAGAAGAAATCAGAATCAACAGAAAACCTTTCTTCAGCTGAGGCTTAGAGCCCAAAGCAGAACACTGCCAAAAGCTCTTACAGCAGAAAGAAGCAACCACCGTGAGGCTGACTGGACAACCCGAGATATTAATGGCGTGATGTTTATGTCATGCCAGCCAGGACTTCCTATAACTGAAAGGAAATATCACCTAAAGTTTTAACCTAGGGTGTCGTTCTTTTGAGACTGGATAATCTTCTCTGAGCAGCAGAGGGGGAAAAAAGGCAAACAGAAATACACTACACTGTGCAATTGCAGGAACACATTGCGTAAATTAGTTCTGTAGACTGAAAATTTTAATATGATTGCACAAAAGCTAGAAATAAGTTTTTGCTAGGATCAATTACTTGGGGGGAAATTTTCACTCCACCCAACAAAAATACAGTTTACAGACTTTGAGAATCAATTCTTATTATACAGAACAGGCTGCTTTTGAAAAAAAAAAAAAAATAGAGGGTGTGTGAATAAATGGAAGTCAGTAAAGGAGAACTATTTTTTTATTCTTGTTGGAATTTTGCTAAAACACTCACGAGGCAATGGATTTTCAAAATTTAAAGTTTTCAATGAAAATAATCCTAAATTTTTTCACTTCTGACCTTAGTCCATGTTAATTCAATGGATTATGTAAAGTGGCCTGACCTAAACCCTAGTGACTAGGCTCAGTAATTCACAGGCAATCGCAGGCCAAGAGCTCACACTGGCACACATAACCATGTTAAAATCACAGCCTCAAGTTTTTATACTTCCTTCGCAGGAAACCCAGAGTCAATGCTTCCAGAAAAATCCTCATTTTTCTCAACTCCTCTCTAGAGCTCTAGATATGGATATATATACACGTTGGTTTTTTTTTTGTAGCCCTCTCCACACTATAACTAACCTAGATCAGCTCACCCTGCCACTTTCAGAACAACAAACCCAATAATCATGTGAACAGAAGATGGATTTCCTTAAAGACCCAACTGAGTGTATTTCCTTCTGAGGCACAGAAGTGCCTGCCAGGTGAAGAGTGGCCACATGAAATGGAAAAGGACAACAAGGCCAGGCTGGATGGGGCTCTGGGTCAGTGGAAGGTGTCCCTGTCCATGGCACAGGGTTGGAATTAGAAGGTCTTTAAGGTCTCTTCCAACACAAACCATTCTAACCTGGGTAAACTGAAAAAGAAGATTTACACTCAGCTTCAGACCTACTTCCGTTACTCTGAAGTAGGACAGAAATGCCTATGAGCAGAAGTTTCCTATCCAAGGCTTAAAGGAAGTACAAAGGGATTCCCATGGCCCTGGAGGCCTTTTGAAAAGAAAAATTAATAGCAGAGTACAGCAAGGAAAGGCAATGGACCAGAAGCTTATTTCTCTTTCTGAAGTTTACAGAAGCACTGCATTTTCTATAAAAATGATACAAAGATTAACTGAAGGATACATTCATTCATTCAGTTCAACAGGTAACAACTCACAGAGTAAACCTTCTACAAATCTCTTTCTATAAAGTGATACTCCACCAAGAGCCTTCAGAAGAGTAGAGGTGCTTACCAGTCTAATTATCATTAATAGTTTGACTGGCATTTAACACAGCTCAACGTACCCCTGAAGCCTTTCCACTTGCTGTGTTCTCTCTTTCCCACCAGATGGCTCAATCGCCTTTCAAACTGACATTTGCTCGATTACTGGAGCTGAGATCACACCCAGAGCACCAACCAAGTCAGTCCAAAAGCTGACAGAAACATGTTTTTTGTTCAAGCCCAAGTAAATCTGAGCTTCCTCTTCTCTATCATCTTTTGCCACTCAAAATGAAGGGTAGTAAGGTAGCTCTGGAGGGAAGACCTTTCCTTCACTCCTGTTTCTCATTTTTAAATACTCTTTGTGTTGTCTTCTCATCTTTTTTTCCCAATTTATAGAACTTTCCCTAACTTAATCGCCCTTTCCTTTATAAAGCCTGAGATATAAATTTAAAAGAGTAGATCCAACCTTTCCATTTCTTCTCTCCACTAAAACACAACACGAAGACAAACCTTACAAAGGTGCCAGGTCAGAAATCTTCAGTACCCAAGAGACTCCTTTTAGTTCAAACTTACAGCTAACTTTAAAAAGATGAGAGTTCACTGCCTAAAATATAGAAAGGTTAGTGCTTTGGGCCAGAGAATAGGAGGCAAAAGATTATGAGTGTTACCTCTCTGCTGATATCTAAATCATAGTCTTGAGGCTCCAGGTCTGTCTCTGTCACTGCTACTGGCTGAACTTTTAACCATTCATTTTCATCCTTGTCTTCTCCACGAATTGCCCTCTCAAGTAACTGCAAATCAAATTCTTGCTCTCGTTTCCACTGGCAACAGATACAAAACAATTAACAGCATTCAACCATACTGCCAAATTCACCATATAGCAATGTACATTTCAACTGCTGCAAATGCTACACTGCTGAAAGAATCAGCAGGGCAAACCCCTAAGTTGACAAGGCAAAGAAAATACAACTGCATTTCTTGGCACCTACGGGTGGGAGTTTTGATCTCTAGCTGTGCTGTGAGGAATTCAGAGTATTGTTTAATTTTACATCTTCAGCAGTACTGGATTCTAAGAAATTTATTAATCCCAATTTCACATTTGCTGATTTACACAGAACCAGCTACACACAGACATCTTTGGAAGCACAGGTGTCACCACCAGTGAGCCTACAGACTGAGAGAGCAGTCCTTGGCATTGTAGAGAGACAGTGCTGTGTGCTTTTGAATCACTACACAGAAAGGGTATTTATAGTGCTGGTTGAGAATCACAACTTGAAAATTTTATGCATCTTTTTAGGAAAATACCTACTGTTTAAAGTAGATAGTATTTTGTGTATTACTGTTAACTTGTCCTGAATTAAAAAGAAATCAACTTTTAAGCTCTTCAAGACTTCACTAAAAGCGGAGTCTAACTACCTGGAAAAGTCTTTCACACAGTCTTTAAAAGGTAATATTTAGCAATATAAATCACAACTATTAAACATGTATTGATATTTAAATTTAGCATATTTAAACTAAGGTGCACATTTTAGAGTACCCAAATCACTCCACAATAGTCCCTCCACAACTACACACCAATACAGCTGCATATAAACTCACACTTAAAGACGCTATCAATACCTTTTTTTCAAAAAATTAAGTTCACTTGTAGCATCATTCCATTCAGGAGATCTGAGCAACTTTACCATACAGGATTATTAAAAGCAGTAGGAAAAAGAAGGGACAAAACCCAACAACAACAAAATTATCTCCTCAAGGTTTCAAGGGAATAAATAGGAGAATGTGACACTTATGTTTCTTAAAAATACCTCCAGTATTTCTGGTACAAATCTTTGGCTTGTTTTGGATGAAGTTTGAACTCCATGTGAAGTCCTTAGACTTCATTATGTCACTAGCATTAATAAATCTAATTGAAACCTATTCATGCACAAGCTCTCAGTATCACTCAGAAGTATCTTCCATGTATATTAAAAAGTTAAGTAGCTAAAAGGCAAATATACCTCAAAAATTAAGATGTTAAGAATTCAAAAGAGAAAAAAAACACGTTTTCTCACATGAGTACTCCAAACTCACTCTTCTACTCATATTTGAACCAGGCCTGATTGATATAGTATATTTTAAATATACAGTATAATTTTCAAGTTGTTACTATATAACAGGCAAGAAACACATCAAACCACTCTTACGAAGCAGCACTTTTATTGGCTTTGATGTTGCAATTTTACATTAAAAAGGCATTGTATATAACAATTGAATTCATGTACTGTGATCAATACTTAAAATGTCATACTACACTTGAGAGCTGACCAATTAAAAATTAGAATTGCACATACAATGTATGTTGAAAGCAAATGTTACACACTGAGCAGCACTTCAATTATACATTTAACTGTCTGCCATTTTGGCTGCTAAATAATTGTAATGCTGTAAGTAATTGTGCTATCAAACATGCTTTTGCATATCAAAGCCCTATAGGTACAAGAGATGACCTCTACAAAACATTACTAGGGCTGAAAAACTATTTTAATTCTTTACAGCAAGAAAAGGACCAAGATGGCACCCAAATTTATTTATAAAGTGTTTGCCACAAATGTTAATAACGAGTGTTATGAAAATGTTTCAATTCCACTTGTGGATGTTATGCGACTCAGGAAACGTAAGAAGCCCAGATTTATTTCTCCTAATTAAAATACGAAAGTAACAGTGGTACTGTAGCACTACAATTCCCAAACATTATGCACTGTTTTAAAAAATATTTGTGATTGCAAAACAGAAGACAAAACAAATTAATGTCTCCAAGCAGTGCGCTCATATTTACTGAGAAAGTAAATACAAACAACTGGCTGCAAACTAGTGCTACAGAACAGTGGGAATGAAAAGCTGAATATTATAATGGTTTTTTTAATGCCAGCGATTGACACACATTACTAAATGCAATTAAGCCTGGTAAAAATTGAGTAGTGCAGTTAGAAACTTTAAAGTAACTACAAAATTCTGCAAATTAAAAACAAGCAAAAAAAAAAAAAAAAGCATTAGGTATGATGAGTGACGAATCTAAAAGCAAGAGATCTTGTGCAATGAATTAGGTAAAACAATGTGATCATTCTAAAGCTCTAGTGGACCAAATAAAAAATAAATTAAAAGACCACAGCATAAGCGCAATTACAGTACAATCCTGGTTTAGCACCAAGTGAGCAACTGGGTAACTTCACCAATTAGAATTGCTTTGGTTAATATCCAAAATGTTTCATTACAAACTTATCATCTGCACAGCATTACTCTCAGAATGCAACAAAAATACTTTTCTTCAGCAGCTTAGATTTGAGCCTTATTAGAATATTCTACATTTTGAGCTTTAAAGAAGAATTTGGATCAATTAAAATACATTAGCGCTCACATAAATTCCTAATGAGCACGATTAGATGTTAAAACTGATTATCTGTTTATCATCTTTTTAAAAAAGAACAAACGAACACCACCTTGGTCTGGTATTACCACCAACTATCTTGCAGGCTAATTTATGAATTAAAAGGAAAAATACCCATGGTGAGAAAGAACATTCTAAAAGGCCCATTCCATTATGAAGCAGTTTTAAAACTGTACAAGCTTCTGACACTTTCTAAATACAATTTCAAGGAAAAAAAATAAATCATGGGCTCTGAAATCACCCAACTATACTGGCATCTGCACTCATCACTAACCTCTGACCAACTTACCTGCTGCACCTGCCACATTTACCTTAACTACGAGTAAAAAAAAGCTCATCTGTTCCTCACACTCTCTGAACTCATTTGATACCGCAGAACACTAATTTAATTGGACTAGAAGCATCACACACGCTCAAGTGAAAGTGCTTGCCAGGGGAAAACAAAAAATAAATCCAAAGATATTTTTAGTTTAGTCCTTTTAAGGCATTTCTAACATACTGAGCCTACGTCTGCAGACACGGGCCTGATGAAAGAGCGAGATGAAACAGGCTGCCTTTCTCCTTGGCTAAGAGTTCTCTTGCGTTCCCGCACTAATGCCTTCTGATGTCTCTTCATTCTTTCTAGCTGCTCCTCTGCACTCATCTTGCCTCTTTGGTGGTCTCCAGAGTATAAACGTTCCAAGGCACTCTTTGGTCTCTCCTGGAGAAGTCACAAGGCACACAAAACCCATGTTGTAATTAATACTTTATAAGAGGTATACAAAAAAATGAACTCTTTCTCCTACCTCATTACTAATTTTTATTCTATTAACTTTGCATTTATTTGCATATTACAACTCTGTATTTTCTATCAGTAGCGCTGATTTTTGGTTCTAAACCTTGTTTTATAAATCTATTTGAAATGCAGTAAGTTGTTTGTCTCTTTTCCAGTTCATTTAAGAATGTGAAAAATTGGAGACTGTTAAATCACAGCTCTTGCTCCTCTCCCAGGCTACTGCAATCCCACTTCCTGCTACACAAAATATACTCTGGCCTTAACTATTTCAAGCAGTTCAGACATTTATCTTCAGAAGTTTATTTAGAACTTACCTTGGACCTATCCCTTCGAAGTGTTGCAAACGATGAAATGGTAGATGACTGGTACAATCTGGAAGTTGATCCAGACAAACCTTTACAGAGAAAAAGAGGATGCCTTAAAATCAATTGACAGAAAAAATAAGGCAAGTGTCAGACTTTTTTTTTTATATTATCATACTGTTTCTGTGGCATTCTGGTTACTATTTTAGCTCACATTTTGCAGGTCATAAGATCATAAGAGGCATGAAATTTCATTTCAGCCAAACATAATGCATTCCAGGTCACTAGTGATTAAAATTCAAAAAATCCATAAAAATTTAGAAGCTTATATTAAACAAGGGATAGGTTGAACTCAACTATACAAGAGTAGATAAACTGTACAAATAATCACATCTCCCAAGAAAATAAAACCTTAACATTCACAGTTCAAAATGGAAGAAATAAGAAGAGAATGGGTAAGAAATTATTTGCTTTTGGCCCAAATATTACCGCTACCCTCATTTGTGAAACACTTACAGGACTGCAGCACAGTGGGGATGGAGTGTCAAGTCAGATGTAAGGTTTGGGGTACCATATTCATGTTTTTTACCAGTTACATTTTAATGGCAATGTGTTTTAAAAATACTTAGAGTTTGCAAAAGATAGCAGAGAAATCATGAGGAAAAATAAGTCTGAAAATAAGAGACATTCTAACAGCTAATTCCATGTTGTGCTACAGGATTTTTTAAGCCTTATATATTAAGTTGCTTTGCCGAAGGCTGGTTGTCTGTAACAGCACCATTAAAGTGCAGAAAGTCTCTAGAGGTCCACTGTATAGTTAATCTATAAAAAGTGATCTGGTGATAGAGATGGTCTCCAGGAAATCCTGCAAGAGAAAAGCTCCTATACAGACAGTACTCTTAAAGATCAACTCCCTAAATTCCCGGCTTACCACGGGTAGGTAATGTCTGGTATCCACTGTCAGGGCTTATTAAAGCACTGGAAGGATGGCTGAGGTCACCCCCTATCATTGCCAGTTCTGGTTCACTCATGTATGAACGCAGCTCCACCTATACAGAAAAACATTCATCAGCTCAAATGAAATCACAGGAAGCAAGTCTTAATAATCCTAAAACAAATACTAAAGCTTTGTTTCTGGATTACTCTGCCATTGTTGTATGGCATAGATCTCTCTGCCATTATATATAGTTTATATCAATTTATATATCATTATAGAACTTTATTAAAGGTCCATATATTTTCCAGCCAACAATAATATCTTTTATTCAAGGTTCCCACATCTTTAAAGTGCAGGTGTGTCGGGTGCTCACCCTGTAATCTCCGTTTACATACTGGCCGAGCTCTCTGTCTCTCTTTCTCTCGTCTGACTGACGTTTCAGGCCCCGCACCGATGTGTGTCTGATGACAGTGGCTTCTCGCGGGAGGGGTGGGACAGCTGGTGGCTGATCCTCCGGACTGTACAGCTGAGGGAGAGGAGGTCTGGGCGGTGCTTCATCTTCCTGGGAACAGGAGAGCAAAGGGATTGGGCAAAGAGCGTGAAAACAGCCTGACACAAACTGAAAGTTCATTCCATTATATGAATTATTTGTGGCTGCTTTAGCGTGCTACTGCTCAGCTCCAACACAGACACCTGAAGCGCCTCCACACTCTGTGCACTTCCCAGCCACAACACTTCTCCCATTCCTGACGGACGGGAAATGGAAACACTGGCAAATGAATCTCACAAGAGCAGTACTCACAACCTTTGGCTTGAGTTTGACTGGTGACTGAAGAGGTGGCTCGATTTTTTTCAGCTGCTGTGCTTGGTGCTGCGTCCTGGTCTGGAAATACGGCTGTGGATACAGCCTAACCTCCAGAGGGGATTTCACCGGACTGCGGGGAGGGCTCTGCGCGACCGAAAGTTTGCTCTCCACAGTAGCAAGGGAGGCTGGTAAGGAAGGCACTGAAGACTGAGAAAATGAAGGCACTGTTTTTCTCTCTAGGGGAGAAATAGACAAAAACATTTCTTGATGTGGATCTAGCAGGTCTTTCAAGGCCAAAAATAAAACCACACACTTCAATATAATCCGGTAAAATTCCTGGTAGAGTGCAGGGGGAGCAAAGGAAGGAAAAGCCTGGGGGTCATATGAAATCAGTCCCTAAACTGCATCTGGCCCCATGCCACAGATGCCTTAAGCTGCCTACAGATCTAGACCATCTCAGAACTATTTTATCTCTGCATGTAAAAGGTGAGCACAGATACTTGAAATACAAAGTGAATTCTGCAGTAGGCGTTAACAGTCTCTTGCTATCCCAATGCATTAGGTCTTGTCTTTGAATCACAACAAAGACGCTGAAATGCAGACCACACACACTCTCCCTTCCTCCCTTCCACAGCTGATGTTGCTCTGACCACCAAACACCAGCCTGAAGAGGGAGGGGAAAGGCAACTGCAGCAAGGGCAGTTCGGCAGCATCCAAGAGGGAAAAAAACCCAACCAAAACGGGAAAAAGAAAAGCAAAAAAAGCAAAAAAAAAAACCAAAACAAAAAATCCAAAACAAACAAAAAAAAACCCCAAGTAATGAAACAAACAAAATAACCAAAAAAACAAACCTAAAAAGATCCTAAAAGAATAAAAAAAGAGAAAACTAAAAAGCAAAACAAAAACATCAAGAAACGCCCCCCCCCAAAAAAAAAAACAACAACAACAAAACCCCAAAAAAACCAAACAACCAAAAAAAAAAAAAAACCACCAAAAAATCCCAGAGAAAAACTCAGAGAAGAGCTCCTGGACAGCATAGAAAACAGATACTATGCTGTGGTGTGGGCCTGGCATGTGACAGAAACCCCTCGTGAAACTTGAAGAACTTAGCCCATTATTGTTATTGTTGCTCCCTTTTTTTATGGCTTGTTACATTTTAGCACCATTGGTATGTGAAGGCAAACAACAAAAAACCTTTCTGTCATCTCAAGCAAAGAAACACCAAGTTAATGTGCTCAATCAACAGAGATTTCTGACACATCCAGCAGCAGAATTAACTGGATTTTCTGCAGCACAACAAACTTCTAGATTATTTGCACAGACCCAAAGATTCAGTTGTATCAGTATATTTTTTATTTTTTCATAATGTTCTCCTTACCTGGATTCTTTATAGAGTCTACTATGGTTTTGTAGTTTGCTTTATTTGCACTCAAGCCAGCTGTAACATCTTCAATTCTCCACAAGTCTTTTTGTATTTGTGTTTTCTCCTGTTGTTTGTAGTAAAAGAAAAAAAAAAAACAAACCAAAACAATTGCACCTAATTTTTAATTTATTATGGGCTTATCCTTCTTTTGATACCAAAACCAAACTGCTATGTCAGAACTGACATGAAAACTAAAGAGTTTAGAAATGAGTTAAATAATTATTTTAAAATAAAAACTAGAAAATAAGTAATACCAACAAACATATCTCACCCATAAAATTTATTAGAGCATTTTCTGACTCTTGGAAGACTTCCTAGAGAAGACTGTGGAAAAGAGATAAGTCTTCATTTTTTATCCCCACAATATTATTCAGAATACAAAAACACAGCTCAATGTTCTACACAAAATAAGCTTCCAGAACCTTTTAATTTGAATTTTGTTCACAAATCCTATAGCTAACAAACTTAAGTCTGCTAAAGCAGCCTTAGGAAACATCTTAGAAAACGAACTCAGAAGTGCTGACAATTTAAATTTCTGCATATATTTGCGTTGTTAGGCCTATTGGCCGTGATGTATTACAGCTTAAAAGAATACACTGCTGCTGTTCCAGGACTTGGTCTCATCTTGCATCCCATTTGCTTTACCAAGGCTTTTCAGGAAGAAAGAGAAGCTTTGTCTACAAGGCTGGACTTTGCCTTGAACTGTGTCTTGCACCCTGGCTCCTGAAACCTTTAATTCAGTCATTCCAATCATCATAAATAGCTGCTGTCATCTAATTAATAAAAGCCTGGTAACCCTGACTTCAAAAATTTGCATCAAGAATAAACTCAGTAAAACCAATACTATTAAAGAAAGCGAAGGCAGTGAAATACTTTAGTTAAGAATTGCTTACAAACTGCTCAAGAACTCCAGAAATCCATCACTTGCCATGAGCTGCAAAATAGCTACTAATTAATCCTATAAGGCTGAGAGTGAAAAAAAAAAAACTTCAGTAAAAGCTGTTACACCTCATAGAGCTAAGGAAGGCATATAAATTGCTTCCCACTTTCTGTCTTAAATCAGGAAATATGTTCAGCCAGGTTACAGATCAGCAAACAGGGTGCCAAGAACACAAACATTTAAATGATGGAGAATGTTATTTGCCTGTAGTAAACTCACTCGATAGATGGGACATATCTTGAAAGATTGTCAGGACACAAGCTATAAATTTGCACATTTCATTTCATTTTTCTGAGATTAATCATACTACAAGAAACCAAATGATGAATTCACAATAATCAAGCCTCAGAACTGGTGAAAAAAACCACTACATTGCACTGAAAATCCTGCTTCTGAAACGACTCAGAAAATGTTTGATTAGCAATGTAGAAAAGCCAGATCTTTTAATATTATTTCTCCCCATTACTTAAATATTGATGTGAAGAGAATATTTTAGATCTAAAATGGACCAGGGCTGAACGATAAGCAGACGAATTCATTTTAAAATAATGAAAGCCAATATTGCAGTTTACAGAGGAGTATAAATATACTTTATTGGCAAGCATGGAAAAGTAACTTGTAGAGAAAACTTTATTTCTCTAACTTCCTTTAACAGAAACTTAATTTAGAATGACATAAAACCAGAGGAGAAACACCAACTAAGTTATCATTGATAACCCATCTCAGTTAATTTCAGCATGCCCAGATCCTCCCCAACCCCTAAGCAAAAGACAATGAAACTACATTCCAAAAAGCAAGATTTACTCTGACCCAGCCGCTTGAAACATTTAGGTTTTAACCTCTTAATAAATGCTATATAGAAACAATATCAGTGGTCTCCTACAGCAACTTGTGCCTGAAAATTTACTGGATTTTTAATAATATTCCATGAAGACTGCATTTTTTAAAAATACAGTGTGTATTAACTTAGTGCTATTGGAAAATGCTAGATAAACAATCTTGAGTCTACATGCCCTTGGGCAGAGATCAAAAAAATTCTAACTATTATGGGTACTTCAAGTGAGACTTCTTTGAAGGAATATGTTTTTTTAGAATATTCAGTACTTTCTCAAAAAATCAGCTCCCCCTAGTATCTCCAAAACAGGTATTCAGAAATATTTTTTTAAAACCTAGCTAAATGTAACTGTGCATACTCATATATATAATATATATATATATATTTACATATATATGTGTGTGTATAAGTATACTCTCATACAACTGATAATGTGCTTATGGCTGTGTGTGTATTTATAATTAATCACTTATGTGATATGAAATGATAATCAAACTGAATTAACATTTTTTTCTGTGCAAACCACATTCCCTTCCATATGTATTGGTGAATCCCATGCCACACATGCAGTAGTTTAAGCACACTCAATGCCTAACTGGAAATTTTATCTTAAAGTTGTCTAAAAAGGTGTATTTTGTTTAAACCTGTAATTTTCCTTTGTAAAATGAAGTAACTTCATACATGGACCATTTCATTCTAGTATTCCCCAAGAGATTTTTTTTTAAGATGTTCTACAGCTGAGCCAAATTACATAATGTTCTGACTCCAGAAAGTGAATCGCTTCCCCATCCCCAAAATGAAAAGTAAATGAAAATGTACTTTGAGGATTGATGCAATTCAAAAAAGTTTTACAATTCTTGCTTTGATACAAAACATTTATTCATTGATAGTGAAAATAAACATGCTTCAAACTATATCTGATCAGATATTTACTGCAAATAAATAAGCTAAAAAATTTAACTAGTGAGCTCTTTTGGTTCAGGATATGTAGAATAGTAGACTAAGATTTGAGAGAAAGGTATACATGAACTATTTTCACTTGTGTTCTGGTCTGCTCACACAAAGGAAAAATAACCCAGTCTGTATTCCCTGCTCTAAGAATAAAGCCACTGGCTGTAAGCAGGTATGTAGAAATAATCTGGTATTCCACATCCATTTCAGCAAAGATAATAACTGAGCTTCAAACAAAGCTTCTTTTTAAGATTTGAAACTGAATAATTGATTTAAAACTGAGATGCCTTTCAATTACTGATGGCTGTTAAACACTTATTCCACTTCACAAAACAATCTGCAAAGATAAATCTTCCATAAATAGAAGAACATGACAAAGAACAAGTAATGACAAAAACAACCAGTGACTGATGCTCTTAAAAATGGATAAAGAAGCCAACAATGTCAGATCAAATAAATGGAAGACTAACAAGTCCTGCACAGTCTTATAAATTAAATACATTATCAATGTCAAGATGTCAGCATGTAATAAAAACGTAATAAAATAATGACAAATCTGCACAGCCAACTTCTGAGAAACTATTGCACGTGCTGCAAGACAATGTGGTGGGGTTTTTTCACTGCACAGCCATGCTGCTACAGTGTCTGAACTGTGCAAACCAAACCACACGACAGCTGAATGCACACAAAAATGGCAGACAATTTCTCTTATGAGATGATAACCTGAAGTTCAGACAAAAACATCCTCTGTGTGTTTCCAGGGTCTGGAAATGGACTCACCTGAGATACCAATGAACTGTTCATCTGCTCTTGTAAGGCTTTTTTCAGTTGGCTCACATCCTTTTCTAATTTCAAATACTCATTCCAGGCATTTTCCATTTCCTGTTAACAGAAGGAATACTCTAACACAGCGCTAACTTCAAAACCACTTAATCCATTCTCTTATCGAGCACCAAAGTGTTTTGAAGTTCCTGTTGTTCTTCCATAAAAAGATGTAAAGGACCCATTTTAGTCTACATTGTTGCTTAGGCTTGATAACACACCTCAAAACACTTCATAGCTTGCAAGATCAAGTCAAGAACCCCTAGTTAAAAAACTCTAGCCAGCTTCCTCACACAAAACCAAATTGCCATATAACAGAATCAGTTACACCAGTACAGCCCTTTTTACAAGGGCTTGCTATTTATGCCAACAAACACATTTTAAATGCTGACTGTCAAAGTCCTATCTTCTACAGGCAAAAATCAACTCAATACATTTAAATTATACTGTCATTTTTGTGACTAGACGTTACTATAGGAAAGGTGTTTATGCAATTCTAGAAACAGTCTTACAAAGAGCTGGTCCCATATTTATGAAGGGTAGTAATAATAGAGGGAAAACAACATTAAATGACATTTAAATTTTATTAAGTTATAATATCAATGGTAAATTTTTGCTGAAATATCAACAGATTTCCCCCATTCCTTTTACCCTGGAAAAACATCCTGGAATTGCATTTACATTTTCAAAGGACTAGCTGAAAGACTTGCAATTTAAGCCCACACATAACATATAAAGACATTAAAAAGGTTAGGGGGTTTTGTTTGTTTTGGGGGGCTGGGAGGCAGGCATTGAAAAGTAAAGCTGGAGAGATTGTTTAGGTTTTTTTTTGTCTGGTTTAGTATCCTGTATCTTAGCCAAAACTGTTCACAACAGGTCTTAAAATTCCCCTATCCAGTGCCCTTATCCAATGGCCAACACAGTTTTAGTCTAACTGGGATTTTAATTATGGTTTTCTTGAAGCAACCAAAAACACATACCGTTGAAACTTTGGATATTTCAGCCCGAATATGTATAAGGTCCTCTTGCAAAAGTCTCTGCTGGTAAGATATTTTTTCTGCATGTTGTGGTTGGTCTTTGTACTGATCCATCTGCCTGTGTAAAACCTCCAAAACAGACTCCAGCTGATCCTAACAAAGAAGACAGCAGTAAGTTTATAACATTTACAGGGAAATTTATGCATCTACTTGCAGTAATATGAAAGGTGTTTACCATGCCCCAAGTCTTCCCTATAAGCCAACAGAGGTTAGGATTGGCCTCCTGGAGACTGACATGTAAACAAAAAACTGCAAGAGCCTTAATTACCTACTACAACCAAAACCATCTGATATTTTCCATTAAATCTTTCCATTAAGCAGCCAAAACCACTGAAAACACAAAGCACTGAGAGGGGAATTTTTCTGTTTACACACTGTACAAAAGCACAATTTACATTTTCAGAAAAACTCCCTTAAGCAGTAGAGAGCTATGGACAGCCCCACCACAGCCCAGCATGAGCTGTTTGTTTAAGGATGGGTTCTCACTCAATGCCCTAGGTGAAACAGTCATGTGAGGGATTAAAATAATGTCTAAACCATGAAACAGGCCCAATTCATTCAGTCAGGAGTAAAGAACATGGAATTAATTTTGCACAGTAGCTTTTCTGAAGGATCCACCTGAACAGTATCTTCATTTTAGAATACAACTTTTTCTAAACCACCTTAATTTATTGACAGCTGTAGCTCACATGCAATGAGGCAAATGGGTTCAAAACATTCACTTTCAAAAACATGTTTTCTTAGAATGGGTACTCAATCCTAACATAAAACCCAATTCTTATTATCACAGAAGTTTATACACCTATCCAGAAAAAATCTACTACAGTGCAAGCAGCATCCATTAATTCAATCTTTTGTTTATAATTTCATATTGCATATTTTATGATCAGATAAAACTTGGTATTTTATTTTGCTAAGCCCTTTTTAATCTACTTACTTTATTTTCCTTAAGGGCTCTTATTTTGTCCTCCAAGTCCTGCAGGATTCTGTCCTGCTCACAGAAAACACTTAGTTTCACCTGGGAATGCAATCATACACATATAGATGGTTAGATTTTAAAAACCAAGCAGAAGAGTACCCACTTGTAATATTTCACCCCAAGGAGTATAATAATGATCATGTAACTGTACAAGAGAAATAGGCAAATCAGTAGAAGAGGCACTGAAGTGGTGTTTGATACTTACATCAATATCACTTTCTGCAATCTTGACAGGTTTTGCACTTCTTTCTTTTAACGTGTCACGTCCTGTCACCTAAGAGGAACAGGTTTTCAAAACGTAAGACATTTGCTGCAAACTAAAACCTAATAATGCTTCAGCAGTGAAAAGAGAACTTTTGTTAAATATTCACTCTTATTAAGAAAAAATTAATAAAATTTTGGGTATTTTCAAATCTGGCTCTAGTTTTTGAGAAGCGTTAACAAAAAGGATTACTAGTTTTATTTAGTAACTCTTCCTTGGAATTCTGCACAAAACAGCATAATCCCACCTCTCTGTGGTTACAAAAGTCCTTGTCCTGCAAAATCTACTCGTTTTGACAGTTCTGCTCTAATGGCTTTCTTGAAGTTAAGAGACTGGAATAGTTCCTTTAAATGTATGGTTGCAACAATAGCAATGTTCATTAATGACTAAAAATACAACTTCTGGCAAGTGTTTCATTCTACAAAGGATAGCATCTTCCTCATCACAGGGGAAATTTTACTAAAGACAGCTGTAAAAATGCTATAGTGGAATTAAACGTAATTAATCTATTTTGACATGTTTGTAATGTACCAAATTTCTCATTCCATAAATCACTGATTTCATATGCCCTTTCGGGTGAGATTATCTTCTCACATAACACACTTTTTCTATCAGTACAGAAACAATACTCAGTTATACTTCCAATCTTCACAGCAACCTTAAAAATTAAGGCATGTCTGTGTCTGTAGAAATTGTTGTTATTTCCACTGTCTACACAAGACCCTCTTTGTGAACAAATGAGGTTAAGAAAGAGCAATATAATAAAGCTCGTTAATAATACATTTTTTTAAAAGCCTTAAAATCTAATGATTTAATATTACCTGTTTAGAACACTTTTAAGATTCATTAAAGCAGATACTAATCTTACCACAGGACCACCTGGTGATTAGTAGTATTCATATACAGCATATTCTTATTCATATAGAAGCAAAAGTTTATGAAGAAAAATTCACCTCAATACTATCTTCAATAATATAAGAGGAGCGGTTTTAATACAAAAGCTGAAGTTGCTGACTTTTTTGATGATGTAGGAGGGGTATAAAAAGGCAGTTTGCTTTTTTACAAACTGACTGGCAATCTCCAGACTTGAAGCTACATAGTTTACTTATTAACCTAAAAGTAACCTACAGGATCATGTTAGCTTTTAAAAAGTAATTACATTTTGTTCTAAGTGAGGTAAATATTGTCTTCTATCCTTCACAGCCAGACCCCCATTCAAAGGCTTCTCATGTACCTCTGTGTGGTGAAATATTACTTCCCCAGCACCAAAATCAAAAGTATTTATCACCTCTGCAAACTTTCAATTGATTTTTTTTTTCAACAATGATGTTTTTTATAGAAGAAAAAAAGCCTTTCTTTCAAAAGTATTAATGGATTTAAATGCTACATACTACGTATAATAGTAACAATTGATTAATTAGATACAAACATAAAATACTAGCATATCAAAGGAATAATTTTGCATATTTCATTACCTGCAAGCTAAGACAATGCAAAAGCCTTTTCAAAGCAATGGAATTAACATAAAAACAAGTCTACAGGATCTGGGGATACTTTAAATTACATAATCAGAATGGTAAGGAATTTGTTAACTATCAGGCAGTGAACACAAGAACATAATGAAGATTAAGCATGCTTTCACATTTTCAAAATTTCACATAGGAGTCACCACTTGACACATTCATTTTCAAAACATGATAAAATGAAACCAAACACTGAGGTCAGCCATAATTTCGCATACAGACTTCAAAAAGGGAGGAAAAAAGGAAAAAAAGGGAATTAAAAAATAAAATCTTACAGAAAGCACTGCTGTTTACCAAAAGACACCTGTAAAAGCCAGAACACTGACTGCTACTTGAAAAAGCAATGGGATGAGCACATTTCAATGCAAGCAGTCTTACATGTATACTGGATAGTAACCCTTGTGCTGAGTTCTTTAGCACTTTGTATATCATGTTGATCAGAGGTCCATTATTTTCTATCTGTTTCAAACAAAAGTTTAGTCATAGCTTGTTACAGATGCCAAGATCCAAACCCCCAAACCTTACAACTCAAAACTCCAAGAGTAGCAGTGATCACACACTCTTAGGTCACACCTAAGCATTATGCAGTTCATTGCTCAATCACAGTTCCACGCTGAAAAGTTCTATTTCAAAACCTCTAAAAGACATCTTCAGAAATAACGGATTTAGTGAAAAAAAAGTTTAACTCCAGTTCCAAAACGTTCAGTCCTAATTGAAACCGTTTAATCAGGGTGAGTCTAATTCAAAGCCCAGTGAACTCAGAAGAGAGACTTGAACTAATTGGCTCTGAGTCTTCAGTGTCTTAAATGGAAAATATTACACACATGACCTGTGAATTTGCCATATTCCACCATTACGAAAATCTGTATAATTTGCTTCATTTTGTGCAGAGCACTTTTCTTTCTTCCTCATGTCACAGATCAAAGCATTGCTACACTTAGTGGCAAAATACAAATGTAACCAACACAAAGACACCTTCTCCAGTTTCACATGGTCTCTTTAATCTCTCACCAACCTGACCTGAATTTTTACATTTCTGGACCATGACTGAAAGAAGGTTATAAAGAAATGCCCATTTTGAAAAATTACATCATTTCTTTGGAAACACACTTGACATTTTGACTGTCAAGATTTTCAAAAGGGAACCAACTGGCATTAAGTTACTTTTCACAGAAATATCAGATGCCCCCATGCATTTCTCCTTCTGGCTGCTTTCATTAGGTGCTACAGGCAACAGGAAGGCACAAGGGGAGTTCCTGAGAAGCCAAATAACTCTTCATGTTCCAGATTGCAAGACATTAATTGGGACAGAATCCACTCAAAAGTCAAAAACTCCTCCTACTAATTTTGCTTGGCATATCGCATTTTCAGAGGTTTGAACGGTGGTCACTTCAACTGTGAAAATTGTTGTGTTTTATAATGGGCAAAGCACTGTGATTATTAATAATTTCTCAACTTACAGGACTTTTTAAATTGTAATTTGTCATAAAATTTATCTAACGGCTTGGGCTGCAGTTACACTTGGCAAAGCCATGAACAAAGGACAAGGCTTGAAAAGAAATGTGTCCAAACAATTTTAAATTTGTATATTAATGACTGCAACAGTTTACTACAGACTGTTGGACTGCGTATACTCGACTACATATCCATCACCTATATTAGACGGTAAATACTGTATTTTTACACATATATGGCACTATACATATGTGTACTGTGTAAAACCAACACTTTCCATTTCTATATTTAGTTACATATTCAGGAATGAAAACATCAGATAAGATGGAAATACACATCCTCAGAGGTGCAGTCAGCTCCTAAGCAATACCCCATGGCATCAGACAGCTCTGTACATGCAACAAGACAGAGAACACGGTGTCAAATTTCCCTCCACCTTGATTTTCAGGAACAGCATACGATTTATATATGGCAAGACATCCTACACACCACAGAAAATGGCAAACTACTTTATAAGCACAACAATTATACCTCTTTGGTGGTTTTTTTTCCTTCTAAACCTGGTATTAAGAAGTCTAGATTTGCCTTCAAATTGCCAACCATCAAGCGCACCAGATATGGAAGTAATTTAGACAGATATGATCCTCAATATCATATTCAATTATTTTTTAAAAATAAATATCTCCTAACATTACTTGATCAGATTATGTCTATGGATGGATGGATGAATGGGTGCATTTGAAATCTCTTAGCTGTAATAACATAAAAACAATGACAGGTGCTAATTAATCACCACATTTTCACAAGAACATATGGTATATCCTACAAACAAGGAAAAAGTCATCTTAAGGAGATTTAAATGGGAAAAGCTGGATTAAGAGAACACAAGTTTTAACTTGGAGGTGTTGACTTCATATTGGTACTAATGCTACTGCAAAGTAACATTTTAAATCTGTTTATCTGATTTCCCTAAACCCACATATCATTAATCTCAGTACCAGCAAAACAAGTTCTTCTTACAAACTAAAGCAACTACATTTTCTGAGATAATTGTACGGTCACTACTAAAAAGACACTCAATATTCTAACCACAACACTGAGGCAAAAAACAGTTTCCATCTCAGACTAGAAAGTTACTCTAAAACTTGCAGCTACAAAGATGATACAAAAAAGACAACTGGATTTAAAAACAAAAAAGAAGGCAATTAAGACTCTTGTAAAATCTTACCTTTAGATCCAAATACTCCAGATCCTTTTTCAATTGGATGTAAGTGTCATCCGCCTTCAGGTAAGTTCATAGGAAAAAAACAGTGCAATGTATTTGAATGCTTGAAACTATTTCAGAACATTTGGATTTGTTATATACAAGAAAACAGACAAAAGAGGGAACAAAATAACAGAATAGGAGTACATGAAAAAGCACACTTGCTCCACCAGCATATTGCTATTTACAGCTAAAAAATGGGCAAAGTATTTCCCAAGAGTATTACTGCCTCACTACCCACCCTCCAAACAGAGATTTTTGTTTCCACCTCTAATGAGACACAGAACTACCTGAAACAATACATTTTCAAGAGCTATTTTTTCAAGATCAATTTCCACTGACTAGCCCTTCACTGAAAAATTACAGTGGTGTTCTCCAGCATAATATGACTCTTCAGGAGAAGAGAAGACTTGTACCTGACTGTCAGATGTAACTACAAGACATCATATAACGCTATCATTAGAATACTTTTGATCACAATTCATACACATTTTAAGATATGAATTCCTTTATTCAGGTAAAGTATGAAATAAATTTTCTGAATAAAATACTGAAGAAGATCTCACTTATATGATTAGAGAATCTATCTTGTCTTCTAAGTAATAGCATTCAGCTTGATCTTTATTTTTCATTGCCTCACCTGTAACTGCTATCAGCTTAATTTTATAGTTACACTCATCTAGCAACATCTTTATTACAGTCCCTTCAAGAAAAACATGCACGGAAGTCATAACAAAGTTATTTCCCCTCTTTTGAAAGGGGATATTTGCAATACAGAATAAAGTTTAACTGTTGCATATGTGCCACTTGTAATTAGCCAAAAGGCCCAAAACTTCTTAAAATTTTAACTATTTTGTCAGCATGTCGTATCCTGGGTGCATTAAACATCAGATTAGAAGAAAAACACAACTATACCTTTTCTCAAGTTTTGAGCCAATGAGAATGTGTAGTTAAAAAAAAGAAAAGAAAAACCCTTTATGCCATAAAATCAATAGATAACACTTGCATTTCTTTAGAGGCGTTCACTTACAATTCTTGTCAGATCAGCTTGTAAGGCTGGCTGAGGACTTGACTAGAAAGTCTGCCCATTTTTGGAGAAATCCCTGTTATTATCACCCATCTTAGTGCAATTGTTCTGTAGGTGAGGTAAGTTGGGAAATGAAACTTCTTCAATTCAAAAGAATTGCTTTCGTTTTGGGCCAAAGTCTTCACCAATTCCAAGAAGAGTCACCAGATTTTATTCCCAGGTGGCTCCATTTTTGAGGCTCTAATAGGAACTGGAGAGCTCTGAGCGCATTTCTGCTTGATCTCACATTTACAGGTTTCGTAACACCAGTGCAATCAAGAGCACTGTAGATGATCCAAGACCCTCCTGAGCTTTTATGAACCAATGTTCACCTGCAGAACTGACACAGTTACAAGCTCATATGAATGTACAGACTGGCTGATGCATTTTAATTTGCAGGTGATGCAGCATGTGGCACAGGGAGCCAATCCCACCATGAAAGCAGCACAAAAAATGGTTTTGCTTTAGAATGAACTTATACAGTATTTTAACCCACATTTCTGAAGATGCAACATTTTCAGAAATAGTATAAATACACCGTATAAAAAGGAAGTAGACACTTTGAAACAGATGCACTGGTGCCCTGTAACTTAAAACGTTCATCTTTTATAGCAAATACAGTAAGCAAAGAAAAACCGCAAACAACCTGGGCACTGTAGAATACCAAAGAATGGGCAAGAAAGCACAGACTCAAGCATGCCACTAATGAAGCATTTGCAGAGTCACAAAATGTCACAGATGAGGCACGCAGCAGCTGACCTGATAGGTGGAATTAGTTGGCAAGTGCTGCAGTAACTGAGCGATTGTGTAATTTCTTATACTAGCCAACTTAGCCTGATGTCTCCTTAATCGAATGAGAAGCAATGTTAGCTCTTCGGGCTGCAGGTATTTAGACACATTGTAAAGAGGAAATTAGCAGTCTCCAGGGAGAGGAACTATAATTACATTTTTCACCTCAGTGCCCAGAAAGCAGTTACTTGACATGATTAAGCAATTATTTAATTAACTCTGCACTTGGTCAAATAAACATAATAAAAGTTGAATCCTGTAATAACAGACAGCTCACGCCTGCTCACATCGCAGAAAAAGACAAAATTCCTACAGGCTTTACTGGGTTAATATTAAGCTCTCATTCGAGTTATTTACGCTTTAACTAATAAAGTTAAGGTTAATGACTATGGATTTTAAAACTGAGCCGCACTAGCGCGAGGACACAAAAGGAGCCGTGCTCTGCACTTACCGACTTGCCGTGCAAGCTGGGCGCGCTCACGGTGTGCGTCATGTAGCCCATGGCAGGCATGGAGCGGCGATCCAGGTGAGTGGAGCTCTGCAAGAAGCCACAGCCAGAATGTAAGGATTGTGTCAAGTGGCAGCTACATTGCACCTGAGGGAAAATGCAGCCAGCACCACTGCAACAGATTTTCTGTTTGAATTCATGGCGTGCTTAAATCGGGGTAACACTCACGGGCCAGCCCAATCCTTTGATGATTAAGTAAAAGTTATGAATGAACAAATGCAAATTCAGCGCACTTCTGATGCTGGGCAGAGCAGCAGCTTCTGGCAGTATGAAATGCTTTGGCAGAACATTCAATGCAGTTTCCAGCAAATAAATAATAAAAAATAATTAAGTTCCCCCCACCATCTAATGAAAAAGGTCTGGTTGGATTATGGCCTCTGCACACAGTAACAACCATGAATGCTCTCTTTTTTAGCCAGGGAGCACTAAGCTACTGACATGACTGACACCTTGTGGCAATGCCTTCCAGGGGGTTTTAATAATCATACGTGATCTGCCCCTTTCTGCTTACTGTCCGCCCACTCTTTGATCCTTCTCTTAAAGCCAAACTTTTATGGCTTTCTTCAAGGCAGACTAAATGTCTCACAATTTATTTTTATTCCTGTCTCTGAATTTCAGTGACTGCTGCTTTGTTTTGCCTCCCCGCCCCACAAATGCCTTTTTTTTTTTTAAGTGCAACTGGATGGAATTTAATAAAGCAGTACAGGGAGCGTGGAATTATCAGGGATTTATGCAGACAAACACATTTAAATGTTGAATGACGTTGTGTGTTTACATATAAAAACATTAGCTTCTTTTTCTACAAACTTTCACAGAAGTTCCACAGAGAAGTTTTAATTATGAGGAACTGTGTTTCCCAGTATTGGTAAAGCCAGGATGCCATAAAAAGAGCTTAAAATTTCTGCAGCTACATTGCACAGGAAAGGAAAAGACTGCTATATGTGCCTTCATAAGGAATGGAATGCTCGTACAACTTATACATAGAGAAACCAACGTCTGGTAGAACATAATCAGGAGTTGAAAAAAACAGTAATTTTCAGTGCTGCACATCACCAGACTATTTCACCCTGCTCAAAGACCCAACAGCTACACTACATATGCATTAGAAAAAAAATCTAATCTGTGCATGAAGCTGCAGACTGAAGTCATGGTCCTAAACCCACACTGGATATCTGAATTTACAAGTCTCTCTCTTTGCAAATACTTTCCCCATCAGAGTACATGGGTGAGATCCAAGAATTAGGTGAATACAGAGGCTTTCAAAACCAATTATTCCAGAGCTACCAAGACAAGCCAATCTTTCACTGATTCAAGCATGAATTTCCCAAAATTCCTTAGGCAAGGAGAGCCATTTGGAGTGCTGAATGGGGAAACCTCTGTCACCTCTGGATAAGAGGGTACAGGAGTCCCTACAAAAAAACCCACACCAAAATTATGCAGAAGGTTGAAGCTTCAGACCAACATTATTTGATTTAGGTTAGCCCAATGATAGAAGACTCTGCAGTGGACCTGAACTATTAAATGCATGAAAAACAATACATATTACAGTAATAGTAATAATATGGGGGTTACCATAACTAAAAACAGAATCAGCTGTAAGACTAACTACAATAGCAGAAGATGTAGAGAAAGCAAGTACGGCAAACAAAAAGCTACAAGCAAAAATAAATAATCGAGGAAGATTTCATCCAGCTGAGTTTTATATTCTTGCCAACATACCCTCTATATTAAAATACTACCATTTGTATATTTTATACATGTAAACATATGCCTTCCAGTTGCTGAATAAAAATATTCCAAATCTATGTGATGTGCCACCTATTTTCCTTTCCTAACCAACACAAGTTAATAAACCTGAAACAATCAGAATGGTAAGGGCTTGAGGAGAAAATTATTCATTGTATTAGCTTCTACAACTTAAATGATCTTTCATACACAAGGAAGGATGCAATGAAACACAACTAAAATTCTTCATGGGTGACACCGCAAGTAGAATAGTTTGCAATCGGTTAAATGGATACAAACCTTCACAGCACGATTCCGTATCTTCCTGGGGGATCCAGCAAAAGGAACATCCACGGTCTGTCTCTCATCAGATGGTTTAACTGTGAGCCTTTCTGCAGGAGTGTGTGGTCTCCTTGGGAGAAAGTTTTTTGGAGGTCCAGGTGGAGGAATATCAGATGGAGAGGGTGGAACAGATATTGATCGTGGAACATCTAATGAACTTTTGGACTTACCACGATCAATAAAGTCTGAAGAACCTACATAAAGTGGGGCCGTTGGGCTGCCATGTTTGAACTGCTGTCTCTGCTGCCACTCATACAGCTGCCAAACAGTTCCATCTTTATTTGCTTTCCTTTCCTCCTGGGACATCTTCAAGTGGCTTACACGATCTTGTGCATATTTGTAGTCGCTCGGTAAATTGCGGTTTGGTGGTGGTGAGCTCCCTGAAGGCTGCCTGGTATTCTTTGGCAAAGTGTGATAGTTTTCAGGAAAAGGAGGATTGGGACCCTGACGTGTAAGAGTCTGATCAGAAGTGAGGCTGTAAAGAAAAGGGACAGATAAATCTTAGCACACACTGAAGTATGGGAGTGACTGATAAAAAAACACCTCTAATGACACAAGCGTAAGAGGTACGAGATAGAACATGTAAGTGATTCTAAAAGAATTTACAGAAATATTAACAAAGCAGTATTAACAAAATCTCCCCTGCACACAAACAGTAGCCTGTGTAAATAGAAGATTTTAATTTAATGTTTAACCTAGGGTGAACTACTAGAAACAAACTTAAGGGATAGCAACCTTAATTACTTAGATTAAAAAGGAAGGCAAGAACATGAAGAAAGGAAGTATTGTCTGTAAATAAAAATATGCCTTTTCACTGAAAGTGTGCTCACCACTAGGTGGTGCAGTTTACAAAAACAAATGCACATTCAATAAAAATAATTCTCTTTAAAAGCAAGAAGAAATCTCACCAGTGCCAGAATATCTCAACTAATTTTTGTTCATGTGAATGAAGCAAAAAGAAAGAAAACGGTAAGAAACTGCTCAAAGTCCCCAGGTTTGTAAGATTTACTTTCACCTAATGCTACTGGTTCTACTGTTTTGAGCAGCATGAAGCTTTTTAGAACAACGGTCATTGACAAATTAGAATATGAAACGAGGCATTCCATCCTGGCTTTCCTAGGGCACCCACAAAATACTTAAATTTCAAAACCCAGATATTTTAATAGGCAGTGTTAAGACAGAATGGGCAAAAGTTTTGACAAAGTCTAGTTAGCTCCCTCTCCTACTTTGAAGTCAAAATCTTTCTGTAGTCTCATACCTAAGAGCCTGCCTGTCTAATTTCTGATTCTTGAGTCAAACATCTGGGGGTTTTGTACTTGCAGTCATTTGCCCATTGATTCAGAATCTCCAAACAGAAACCCATTCTGCTAGACTTGCTACAGAGCATCAACAAAAAAACAAAACCCACCCAACACAGCACAAAACCACACAAGCAAGGAAACTCCAAGCGTGCTTTCATCCCTTCACTTGATAGGTTCCACTCTGCATGAGAGGGAGACTGCATGGTTTGGAAAATGCAGGAATGTCACATGAAAGAAAGGCCAGGATGGAAAATAACATCTTTGTTCAGCACCCAAGACTAACAGAAGCAGGGAGGAAAGAATTCCTACCAGTAACTGCTGCTCAGTAGTTGCCACCACCTCTTTTTATGGGCAGGATTTGGCACAGTTGGGCTGTCTTGAAATACGGGTACTCTCAAGAGGATACATAATCCCTAATGCCAGCAAGCAGAGTAAGTGCCCTGCGCTGCCTGGAGGATTACGAATCTGTAAAAGCTCTGCTCTCTCATACCACAGAACCCCGATGTTGCCTCAGCTTTCACAGTGAAGGTTAAAGCAGGCAGGTAGCATCAACAGAGGCAACACAAGTATCAGCACACAGTGGTTGTGCAAACTCTTTTAATTCTCTATTTCATTGCATCATGGGCACTTTGTATGTTCTGTACTTTGCTGCCAATTTTTTCCATGTGAAAGTCATGCGGTAGAAATTTATTTTCTCTAGACAGCAATAAGAACTGAGAACGCTTGGAGTAGATAATGCTTCAAAAGGACACCTGAGGCAAGCATTGAAGCTCAGATTGCTTTGGTGGTTTCTCTGTGGAAAAACAGGGAATGGAGCTTGACCATTCCTATATTCCAATCTAGTGGAAACCTTATGAAGGCATAAGCAAACTACTGAATGATGCAAACCATCTGTGCATGATTATTCTCTAACTGGACACAAAAAGATGAAGTACTGAGATCAGCTGGAATTGGTGAGAGGCAATGAAGTTACCAGGGCTAGCAGATTTAGCAGCAAAACCAACATGAAAGCAAAGGCCACAAGAGTTTTGTTGGGGGCAAGGGGAATCATGACTTCCTTCTAGAAAAGGATGAATTTGTGTGAGAAAAACTAAAGACTGTTATTTTGAAAGCAGTACGTGGAGCAGCTGACACGAGCCAGTTTCATGCAAATACTTCAGCCTGCTATAAAAAAAGAACAAAGTTGAATGTGTGTAACATCACACAGGGAAAGTCATATTCAGAGCTGAACTTTGGAGGTAACTGCCTACATACAGGCATACTGTGTTTTCTCAGCATCTGAACTGGGGAGAAACCTCAAGCTGAGATGACAGGCTTTAAGCTGGTGGCATCTCTACCACACAAGGTTTCAGATGCTTAGAGATAATTTGCATCAGATAAAAATAGGCATTGAGACAACACACCAATTTCTAAAGAACGATGTCCCAAATGACTTAAATTTGGACAATGGACTACAGGCTATTGCTTTCTCAAAGACCAGGAGCAAAAGTGAGCAAAGCAGCTGTTCTTGAGACTCTCCCTCGTTTGACTGACAAGGTATACAGGATATAAAAAGCAAAGCAGACGTTAAAGAGTGAATAAATGGCCTGATGTCACATTATATGACTATTGGGCATGAAAATCAGTCAGGGTTTGCAATGGGAAGCAACCACACAGAAGATATTGTAAAAAGAGAAGATAAATACTAAAAATAAAACAAATACTATTATTGAAAACACTGTGCCCATTCAAGGGAATGCACAGAAGCTAACAAAGACATGTAATGTTTCTTCCTTAAGCAAATCAGGAAGGAACAGAAAGTTCTGCACAACAGGAAAGGTTTTAACACTATTTGCAAGGAAGGAAGAAGTATCTAAACATGACTGCATCTAGAGGGGAAACATTAACCTTAATCAGATTTATGTATTTTTAAAATGCAAATAAACTGTTAGAAATAACAAATTCTTCATAATTATGCATTGGCTAAGTTTATACAGGCACGGGAACCAGATCAAAACCTAACAATTTCCGAAAAGCTGCCTATTTGATGGTCCTGACCTTGGCCTTTAATTATTTAAACTGAAAATCTCCTGAAAGCCTCGTTTCAAACCTTCTTCCAATTCTTGAGATCTCCCTGAAAGTCTGGCATGAATCTTATCAAAGCAGGTATTCCCATCTGCTGAGAACAGAGCGGGATTGGATGGCTACACTGGATGTCACTGGAGTGCAGCTGAGAGTCCACTAAGAGAGGTGGAGCCCCAAAGTGACAGCTAACATTTTCTACTCAGCAAACTGTTCCTAGTTAAAAAGGGAAGTAAAATATCTGTTGGAAAGATATAAAGATCTATACAAAAGGCGTTATTCGGACAAGCAGTCGTACGAACAACCTCTGTACTTGTGTGAAGCCTTTAGCTGAAAGAGTTTTCTTGTCATGAGCAACTTGCTGGCAAGCACTGCACCTAGACACACCTGAGCCAGGTAACAAATAGAGCTGTAATCATTCTGTGTTCAAAAATTATACAGCCTTCTGAATCCTCAGAGGTTATTTGTAACATTTCAGCTGGAATGAATAACAGTCTACATGGAGCATTAAAAAATTAACTGGTCTACTACTACTTACTAAAATTAAAATTGAATGTCATACAAACTATCATCTCTAGCTTAAATTTCTGTACCGTGCAATCAAGAACATATTTAACAACTAACATTCCACTTCTATCCATCATTTAATTACACTGCAGCAACCTCAGCAGGCTGAAAGAAGGCACCATTTAAAAGATGGCTCTATTAATCTTCAGGAAGGTAACATGCAATTTATTCTGAACACAGAGAATATAATGCCCTTTGTCAGGAAAAGGCAAAGAAAACAAGATCAACTGAGCCAAAATGGACATTTTTAGAGATAGGCATATGCAGATACAGATCTATATCTAGCTATAGATATACATATATATCTATCTTTAGTTTCACTGAACACTCAGCAGCTGTGGCTGAGGTAGCTGGCTTTATCTAGAGCAAAGCCTGGCACCTGCAACAACACGATCTTAACACTACACCTGATACACACCTAAAGTTAATTTACTGGAAAGAGTAATTAGGAAGAAAACCATACTTATTTAGCTATCACTCAAGCCTGTCACTGCCAGTATTTCAACAGAAGCTTTTTAAGCATTAGCTCATTAGTTCAATTGTTTTCTGTATTATTTCAGGCAAATACACCTAGGTGTGTAATAAGAACTAACTTATCAAGTACCTTTTTCATTAAAGTCATGTTCTTTTGGGAAGCACTGACTGATATCCAAGCAAATAGGATGGAAGTTAATTGACTCTAGCAGTCTACAAGAGCACTAAATAATATAAAAAAGGAAGAAAGCATCTTCAAGGATTAAAGGTAAGAGTAGAAGAATGGACTTCCACACAAAATCAGCAAGCCTTAAACTTCTTTCTGGCTCCAAACTGAGAAACGCTAGCTTCAATAAGCATTTTAAAAATTCCCAAAATGCTTTCTCCCTCCTAAAAACCACAAGCCAATGTCTCTTGTTTGTTTATACCATAATTAGATTTGAGCAGATTTATAAAACACTAGTTCAGTAGATTAAGCATATTTGAAAAATCCTCACAAGTAGCATCAAGCCCAACTGTTTTTCCTGCCACTTGACACAAGGTGACATTCTCAACAGATGCACATATTCATCAATTCATTTTTCCAACTGGTACTTAATCTGAGTGCAGACTTTGAAAGTAAAACAAGTGTGAGATTTTCAAAAGCATTTTAGTGTGCATTCCACCTGTTGGTACCATTTATGTAATATTTAGGGACTAAAAATGGAAAAGAGAATCCTGGAGACCTTGAAAGCATCCTAGGACCTCTTCATTAACTAAATGAATATATGGAGACTTTCAATATGTGATACACACACTGTGACTTTGAGTGCAGTGATCTGATACAGAGGAGTGAATGGGTGTTTGGAACAGGAACAGAAGGGAGAAAGAAAGTAATCAGCATTCTTTACATTTTAAAGTGGAAAACAATTATCTGTAATTTATATTGTGTAGTTGCTTATGAATAAGAGGTAACTGCACTTCACTTTCTGGCTCTTCAAAATTTAAGCAAATTTTCAGAAGTTTTATGCATTCATAGTGATTAAAAGGAGGAAAATAAAATGGCACACTAATCTCACTTATTCTGTTTGCAATACTGTGACAACATTAAAGAAATTTGATTAGCCAATCCCATACTGGATTTCCCATGAATTAAATGCCTGAAAAATACCATTCTGCATTGAAGGAGAAAGTAAGTTTTCTTGCATATTGTCTCTGTAATAAACATATCACTCTGATTTGCGCCGAAGACATGACTAACACACATTTTTTGCCTTAATTTATAAAAATGCCATTTGGCAATCTAGTTAAAGATGGGCCTATTACTAACCTTTTTGTATCTCCTTTTTGGACTTTTACCCAGTGCTCCACTTGAGCCATGTTGCTTTTTCTTTGAAACTGCTTATCTGGATTTGTTCTGGGAACAAACCCTCTTTTATACGAGCCAGTACCATTCTGCTCCACTAGGCCAGCACTCACACTTAATGAACTAGGAAGGGTTCCATTCTTCTCAGCTGGCTGAGGCTGAGCTACTTGGGACCACGATGCATTTGGTAAGTCGGGAAATAATGAATCAGCTTCTGTTAACGCACGCTTAGCCTTTCCCTTTTTCGTTTCCAGAGTTTCTTTTCTGTGGATGTAACGCTCCTCCTCCTCCTTTTCTCTTCTTATCTCTTCGCGTTTATCGTACCCAAGCATTTCAGCTGATTTCTGATAACTTTCTTTTGTGTCTGTAATCTCTGCCTTCACACACTCTTTGCAGGCATCCACATGATTGACTTGGGGAACAGCTTGCTGATCCACTTTTTCAGTTTCTCTGAAAAGAAAATGCGTGTCAGTAATGAACGCTGCTTAATTGTGAAAAGCTGATGTGGTCTTGTTGTTCTTTTAGAAAGGTTACCCACAAAACCACTGTCTGCAGGCTGTGATAAATTTGACGCGTTAAGATAGATATGCTCAGCAAAACTCAGTTGCTCCCCAGTTAGACAAAAGTTACCTTTACTGTGTTGTCAAGGAAGCAGAAATTACTTGTAAATACATCTGTAAAAATTTCTGAAAATACTAGTATTGTATGAAAGAAGTGTTCAACTTGTAGAACATTATGTACAAAAAGCTGTAAATAAAAAATCTTCCTATCCTAGGAGACACTGAAAGCAAAAAAGAAAAACAAAACCAAACTGCCAAATGCCCATTGTAAAATATTTTAAAAGTCTTTCATATCTTTGTAGCTGCCTCAGGGATGAGTCATTTCTGGCCAAGAGGACACAACAATATCTACATTTGAGTCAGTGCTATTGTCCAGGGAATTTCTATCAGGGAAGCTATTCCTGAAAAAAAAAATAGCTCCATGCTGCAGTGCACACTAGTTTACTAGTTTACTTATTTACATTATTGACTAAATAATTCAAAAATTCCATATCAGAAATCTTGATATTAAAATCTGAACACACTACAAAATGTCTGAGGATTCTAGAAGTTTCATGTAGCTTTTGACACCTAACATACCTCATTTGCAATTTTCTTCATCTCCTTATAACAAAAAGATTCTCAACAACATTTTTTTCTCTCACAATTTAATGGCTTATCACTGATCTCAGGGTAGCACCTCATCTCTAAAACGAAGTTCAGCCTCTTTAAAGCTTTATGGAAAGTAAATTCTGAGTAAGTGCCATGACAAAATTGTTTTCACTTCAGTCTAATTGGAAATGAATAGCCTAGTTAAGAGGAAGGACACTGGATCAATACTTCTAATGTGTCAGACTTTCCCAATTTTTCTTTCAATTATTCCTGTCCTTATAAAGGAGATAAAAAAGACACAGGGACCAGGTTGTTTCTTGGAATTTAAATTAAATCTAGAAAGTCTTAACACAATATCAAATAGGATATAAAGCTCTGAAAGAGATGTTGATCCTTTTGCTTATATTTGATTGGCCAAAAGAAAGCAGCAGTGTGAGATACTCTGAGAAAATGCACCATAACATTTCAATCCTCACAGCCCACCGCAGTTAAAGCAGGGTTGTCTCACAGAACGAAGTCTTCCTTCTCACGGACATGTAGGGAAAGAGTCACATTCCAAAGCCAAAACATCAAGAAGGCTGCATCAATTTAAAGAAAAGGAAAAAAACTGGGAGCACATTTTGGCACCGCTGAGTTTGTTCATAATCAGTTCATACCTGCATAAATTAGTTGATGTCCATTAACTCTGTGCACTTATGATTTACCCATCTTTAGCATTCTTTTCCCCCTTAACAGCACTTTAATCCTAGCTCTAAACACTCATGTGAAACAACTCATTAAATTTCTGTTCTTTCTCTTTGACTTCTCTCTCCCAAAGGCTGCCAATTGGCCGTTGAAGGTGTATGAATTTGCCCACAGAAACCAGAACTTTTCAACAGAAATTCCCTAAAATATTATACATAGAGAGAAATTAATCCAGGCCACTAAATGTGGGCACACAATTTGTATGCACACACAACACTGAACACCAGGTTTTCTTAATTAATATCAGTTAACTGATTTGCAACAGAATGCAAATGAAAAGTAATTATTTCTCTAAAGCTGGAAAGAGTTTTAAGCACATATTTACAAACAGCACTGTCAGATCTCACCATGGGTGCCATTTATATACAATATACTAAATTTTTTTTTAAAAAGCTTTTGAGTGGAACTTGCCTCTTCAGCGAGGAGCGTGTCTGCATGAGAGCAGCCTGATTCATAGCCCGGATCCAGGCGTTCATGTCCTCCTGGGTATCAGCACTGAAGTAGTACGTCCGCATCCCTGTGTGCTCTGCCTGAGAGCCAATGACAGAATTCTTATTATAAATATATGCCCGCATGCCTGTGTGAACAGCCTGTAAGGAAAAAGAAGAAATAAAAGTCAGATAGCTCGTTCACCTTTCCCCCCCCGAAAAATTTACTTAAAAAAAATAAAACTTTACAGATTTCTTGACTGTTTCTTGAATTTTGGGTATATTATCACACTGCCACAATGTGGAGCAAACTCAAAAGACGTCTGGATTTTTACTGAAATTCTTCTGCCTCCTTCTAGAACTATTAAGCTGAAAGTCCAGTGCTTCTGATTTTCGCAGTAGGAAATTTCAACTTGTCATTTTCTTTCAATTGATACATTTCATTTACCCTAAATATTATACTAAACAAATTGAAGAAATTCTCAATGAGATGTGCATCAACAAGTCAATTTTCCCAGCTTGTTTAATAAAGAAATTTATTCAGACAAAACACAGACAAAAATCTTACAATTTAAGCAATTAAACTGCTTATTTAGGAATCGATTATAATGCATGTTAAGATCTTTCGGTTAAAGTGTGCACATATTAGCGGCAAAGTCACAAGACTTACTGATAAAATTAGTAATACTGACGGAATTATCACAGCACATTAAGTATCTCTGCACACCAAAATATTCCATGAAATTCCACTGCAAACTAAAGGTACTGGGCAATTCCTCTATAAATATATTCAATATTCAAATGGATCCAATACAGAATGTCTTTGTAACTCTAGGCTAGTCAAATTTAATCAAATCTCATCCACATTTGTATTAGCAATAGTATAAATATTACCAAATCATATAAGTCCTGAAACACTCCAGATTAGTAGGGAGAGATACATTTCCTTATTCAAAAAAAAAAAAAAACTGAAGAGAGTATACTCTGCTTGAAAGCTCTTGCAATTATATTAAAAGTAATTAGTAATTTAAACTTACTTTTATAAAACTAAGCCTGCTATCAACACACAAAAACTAGCAGCATTAAATACTGCTGACACTGGGTTTTTTAAAAAGAAAAATAATTATTTCAGCTTTTTAATTTGGCTACATCTGTTTTTAAAGGTTAACTGTATTTTGCAAATCTTGCCCAAATAATGTTTTTTTTTGTATTGACGAAATCCTCTCCTCCTCATTATTCTATATCAAATTAAAAGCACTCTACAGTCACAGATGATCTCATAAACACAACAATAGTTTTGACAACACCCAGGCTATTTAATCCAGAGCAGCCTTCCCTAAACATTATAACTTCAGTTGTTTACCCTGAATTTCCCAAATTACCATAACCTTAGAGGCTCGTATCAACAACTCCAAAGAACAAAATATGTGCTTGCTATTACAGTGCTCTTAAATAAGTTCTGTGCAAAATTTACTCCCTTCCTATCGCAGGCTGTTCTCCTGAACGTGTGAAATGTGGCCTTTCCCTTCTGTGCCTCACACAAGGAAGTCTGAGTTTGTTTTGAAAACCAGAGACTGAAGTAGAACAGCCAGCTAGAAAAGGAGGAGAGGAGAAGGAAGAGAGGGAAAAGGTTACATAAAGAAGTCCAAGACTTTCATGCTCAAGAGTCTCCACTTCCCAACAGCGTTGGCTGAAAAGGGAATACAAGGTGGTTTCTTCTCAATTCCCACCATTAGCTGCCTAGCTGAACACAGGAAAACAGGACTTACACACATTAAACAATAGCTCTGATCAATCACATATTTAGAAATCAAAGGACTTTATTCGTATTCTCCTGGCTGAGTTTTTTGGTTTTTCTTTGTTGTTATGGGGGGTTGTCTTGGTTTTTTCTTCCAATTTGAGAACACTATAATGCTCAAAGCAAATATGATTTAGAAGCATTAATTAATTACAATTTATGGTTACCATCCAGTGTATGAAGAGACCAAAAATTGGCAGCTCCAGATATAAAGGAAAACAATGATTTAATCTGAGACCTTATGACTACAGAGTTCCCTCACAGACCAGGCTGAGCCCACAGAAGGTGTTAGAATTCAGAAGTGAATTGATTCCTGCAGCAAAGCAGACTATGCATGTCCCACTGCAGGAGCCAACCATTCACAGGTTTTATACTTGCTTAAAAAAAACCAGAATTTTGGGTAACTATCTGCAGAGACTGCACACCACACCAAGGAATGAATTTAACAGCTGTCTTAATTGACCTGTACACCCTGATCAACACAACCCACCTGTGTTTTAGGTTTCTATTTGAACGCAGCTGAAAGCACTGCCTAAGAGGCTGTGGGTGAAAACAGAATCAAAATGCAAACTGTGCTGCACCACTCTCCCCTGAGAAACTGAAGCTCTCACAGCTGTAAACATTCCCAGCTTCAGAAGGGATAGTGGAGATGGCGTGCAATTATCAAGAAACACAATATCCTGAAGTTTGCAATATATAACACCGGTTAAGGGAAAATTCAAATTTATTTCAGTTATTTATTAGTAGGTGTGTTCCATATGCAAGAAAGCCACTTTGTGCCACCATCCTGTAGCTGTCCCTGCTGGCAGACAGAAGCTAGCAGGCCTTTTGGTTTGGGAGTTTTTTTAAGCCAAAGCTATTAGAATGGCTACAGCATACTAAAAAGCCTAGAACACAGCACATGCCCACAGGTACACCATACACACAACAGGGAAAAAATAATATTGGTACCTATTCATGCATTCAGACGCCTTAATGTGGATAGATTGAGAAGAAAAGCAGTCTCTCTCCCATAGTGCACAGTAGGAGAAATGGACAGTAAACCCCAAGGGCATATCAACAGAACAAGACAAGGACAAAAAGTTAAACAAGTTAAAATAATAAAAAGATTCATGTTTCAAAACAAGTTGAAATCATAAAAAAATACATGTTTAAAAAAAAAAAAAAACCAAAAACCCACAAAAAAAAAGAACAACCAAAAAACCAAAAACTCAACAAAAGACTGTTCTAGAAGTAACTAATGCCTACAGCTGTTATGTTCACCTCTACTTGTTCAAAATACCTAGGAGAGAGAATCCACCATTCATAGGACAAAGAGATGGGTAAAGGAACTGTTTTCTAATAACTGTAATCTTTCAAAGTTAGTTCTGTCAATAAGCTATAATATACAGGAAATTCTTCCTTCTCCTGAATGTCGATATTTAAGAACCATTTCTGAGCAGAAATTGAAATAATGCTCTGAGCATTCACTACAAACTCAACAACAGCCCACTACAATCTATTCATCTTTCACCCTTAAATAATACTGAGCTTTTTAAGGATTTCTAGAAGCTTGAACCCTGCCCTCTTCCAAATTCAAAAACAGAAGCTCTCACATTTCCAACCCCTGGCATTTCTTTACCTGATTCCCCAGACCCAGAACAATATAGGAGCCTAAGGAAGCTACACTGATTCAGAACACATAAAGGTACAAACAACGTCCAATTTTTTTAGGAAAACCAGTGAGATCAAAGAAACAGATAAGAAATTTGCCCTGGTCTCAGCAGGTCTAAGCAATGAACAAGTACTTCCATTAGTAAGACCAGTTAAAAATAATTTTCATGTTTGAGGACAACAAGGCTTCTAAAGACACTATGATGACATGAACCTTCATAAACTGATACTATTCCTGTTTACAACTATTGTATTACCACAAAGGGACAGTCAATTCTCTGTTAATCCCAGGAAGTATTTCCAGATATACATTAATGTTTTGCAAGCCTTTTCACACAAAAATCTAAACGCTGAATTTCTGCTCACTTATATTGGTATCAAAAAACCATATTATTTTAAAATACAGCCATTAGTCTAACTAAATATGTTTTGGATGTTAGCTGCTGAGCTAAATAAGCAGTAAGGATCCTGAGTTCTAGGCTCACACACAGCTTAGTGACAGTAGCTTACACAGCTAGTCACAGCACTTTGCTTGGCACAAATAAAGGAAGTGAAAAAATTGTCAAGTGTCAAAAATTGTATGAAGATAGATACTTAAAAGCACAGTTTCTAAACAAAAAATTAAATGTACATACTGTTACATTTCAAAGCAGGGTTTTGATTGCATTTGAAAAGCCTGTATGCAGTTATGCAGGCCTATAATTGTTAAACACCCAAAGAGACACAAAATCTTAAGCTGGACCTCAGGAGGTGATGAAAGAAAAAGGATTTTGAGAACTCCTACAGCGCACATTTTAACAGTCAGCAGGGATAACATGGATCCCCAGTGAGCACGTGTTTTACAAGCTTCCTTCTAACCAAATCATATGCAAAAATCATCCACATATTTGCTTAGCAAATTTCCTTCCTCCAGTTTTGCAAACAAAAGAACTCAATTTTTTTCCAGTTTTACTGTTTCCCCAGCTTCCTAACTCATTGCCACTTGAAACAGGAGCCAATCCCTCTGTTGTAACAGATTTACAACAGTCTGAATAAAGAATAGGCCAAATGTAGCAAGTGTCATTGTGCACTCTCCCACTCATTCAGGTCTTCAGTGCAAAAAAAGTCTTATCTTTGTTTTGGGCTTAATCTGCTTGTGTGTTCTATTTCTGGCTGCGCTACGCTGCGAGACAGAATGTCCATCTACGCTCTGGATCTTGAGGTGCTCTGGAGGGATGAGATAAAAGTAACGGCTGCTGAGTGATGGAATGCCAGCAGGGGTGTGCTCCTGCTGCGGGGTGCCCACAGCCGGCTCCGTGACCACGGAACGCCAGAGTCCATACGACAGCAACCATACAAAATCCTCCTGCTGCCCTAGGAATTGGTTCTAAATACAGCAAAACTGCAGCATCCAACCTGCAGTCAATCAGCAAACACCTAAAGCAGACTTAAAACTGGCCTGGCAAACTACTACATGAAATGTTGGGTTTCTTTATTGAGATTTCTAGCATAAACTTTCTTTTGCTATCAACACCCTATTTCTATTTATAGCAACCTTTTAGTAATGACCCTGTGCTGAAAATCTCAGGTTACTGGCTCATGTTGATTTTCAGAAAAAGACTCAGATGAAATACCTAGTAGAGCTCATACAAGTAGGATATCCTACAAGGAGGAGGGGAAGTCTGTATTTGCTTCTGGAAAGGTTTCACCACGACCACACCATGGATTCCCCTCTACTTGGCCAGTGGTGACTTAAGAGCATGTGTGTAAACACTGAATAAAAGAAAAAGCAGAAAGGCCTAGAAGAGTACGTTGAGTTCCCCTCTCCCAGTATGTGCTTCCTCCTAGGAAAAGGCTCTAGAAAAAGAGGGCTTTATGAATCATACTCAGTAAATATTGAAGGTGGAATGTTTTTCTTAAACAAAGATTTCTTTGTAGCTTTATCCTGATATCTCATGTTCAATGCATTTGAAAAAGTACAATAAACATTTCCACAAAGCACACTGGCTCTTTTTAAAACACATTTCCCAAGTTAATATTTGTTTAAGAAATTTCAAACCATTATCTACTTGAACATAGAACTAAAAGTAATAAAAGGCAGTTTTAATTTTAAAACACCTCAAAAAATCAAAATGCAAGACAAAATCAGATCTTCTTCATACTATCAGCACATAAAACACGTAAACAGATTTCTTCTAGGTCTGCTGAAGAATGCCTCATCGAAACCTGATTTGTAAATCACTTTTAAAGTACACAGCTTATTTGCTTGGAAGAAAAACAAGTTCTGCTCTGACTTTAAATCTGCCACAGGCACAGAAGTTTCTAAACTTTGTCTAAACTGCAGCACTTGGGCAATAATTTGGAGTCAGGTTTTTGCACTATCAAGAAGTGTATGTCTTATTTTATATCTGTGGGCTTTTACAACAAAGACTAGAACCGCAAATTATACAATTATATTTATTTTTAGAAAAAGAAAAAACACAAAACCACACTCAAACTATATCAAACAAGTACTATTTCCTTTTAAAAGTCCATACCACTTAGGATGAATAAGTCTTGTCATGTTCTAAATGTGAGAATTGGGTTAATTCTTTTCTTTTTCAGAAAAACCACAACAAAACCAAATAGACATCAATCCATTATGAGATCAAGTACTCTACTATAAAGTAAATAAGACAACTTTTCTGCCAATTTGTAAACAGTACTGGAACAACTTGTCAATGCTAATTTCTGATTTTAGAAACAGGCTCTTTACTCACAGACACTTCATTAAATTCTAAGGACACTTACAAAGTAACAGACATGAATGCCAATTCATAAGCAGCAAAAAAGTGCTATGTCACATTTGAACAGGCAGACAATAAACCTGTGGGCTTTTAAAAACTAGTAACAAGCAAAACAGGAAAACAGAGGATGTTCTTGTTCACAACAGCAGCTTTTCTGATGTAAATAAACTATGATTAGCTGATAAGCTTTGCAAATGTACCTTAAAAGAAAATTTGCGATTTATACGATCTTCAGGTCCAACTGGAGATATTACATAACTAGGCAATGGTATGCTCCCCAGAACAGACTCTTCTCTGCTGTCTGTGGAACAAAAAAATAGAATTTAATTCCCTGCATTGTTCAGTAGGCTAACGATACATTCTCCTTTATGGACACAGAGAAAACAGGCATTAAGTAGAAAGAAGAGTGGTTCAGATTGGATGCAAGGAAAAGAATTTTCCCAAGGACAGAGCAACAGGGGCAGAGGCCAACCAGGAACCTGTGCCATCTCCATCCTTGGAGCTTTTCAACACCTGACTTGATTGAGGTCTGAACAACCTGGCCTGACTCATTTCCTGACCTGGCTTTCACCAGGCAGTGGGATGGGACACTTCGAAGTCCCTTCTGACCCAAATTCACTTATGACTCAACACCAATAACATGTGAGAAAAATGCTTTATTTTTAAAGAAAAAAAGATTCTTTTTTTTTTTTAAATTAGCTTGGGTTTTTATTGAGGTTTTTTTTGGGGGGGGGAGTGGGTATATGTTGCTTTTTAGATTCATTCAGAAGAATACACTTCAAGAATAAAGCTTACTGTGCCAAATGAACTGTGACAGGCTACATAACATGATGGACTTTCCATTTAGCACTGTACATCTAGGCTAATTGCTATAATCAGGAAACCTCTCTTACTGCTGGCTCCAAGTGATCATCAGCAGAAATACAGTGTCTAGGAATGTAGGAATGTGAATTCCAAGTTTGATCTTCTGCAGTGCTTTCCAAAAATTGTAGCACACAAAGTATTCAAAACTTCAAAAGAACCTTATGTAATACCTAGTTTGGCATGCGATCACATCTAACCCTTTTTTGGTAGAATTACTGGATTCAAAAGTTCTCACTCTTACATTGTCCCTTGGATTAAAGCTGAATCAACGCCCTGATCTGGCCATAACGCATTCTCAAAAACTCAATGTCCAAATGCAAGGGAGTGGGTACCACAATACAGACCACACACAGGATAAATCTTATTTATTGCAGTCAGATGTTCTGCAACGTAAACCATGGCATTTATGAAACATAAATTATGTGAAAAAGTATCATATAGCATCCCTTGATTCCCCTGCTGTGGCCTGGAACTTGCCGTGCATTGAAGATGTCTAGACAAGCAAGTGTTTCACTGATCATCTCAGAATAACTAACTTTATCTGAAGGGTTCAATTAGTTCACGCATTCACCATCATTTGTACAGATGAACTGTTCAGACCAACTCAAAATAGCTGATATCTACTCACCTTTGTAGTAAAACAAACAAAAATCAGCAAGCACAAACCATCGCCTCTTCCATAATCGCATTCCAGAGCTATCCTGGAACACAAGAAATGCGAGACACTTTTCATTTCAGGAAAGTTAACAGATACAATGCTGATCCAGTGAGTAGTTTACCAGAAGTTTACCTAAATATGATCACTAATTGCAAAACAAATGGTTTATAGCTTAGCAAAATATGATGTACTAAGAAAGATGAGAGGCAAAACATCCAGCTATAAAATAATGAGGGCAGAATATTCAAACTGCTAATTTTCATTAAGCAATTAAATTTAAAAGGAAGCTCATCCCAAAGAGCATTCAGATTAACCTTATACAAAACCAATGCTTATTTTGTCTACACAGATTTATCTGCAATAAGGAAACAAAGTGTGTTTGTGGATGGCACAAACTCCAACCAAGATTGCCTGCAGACCAAAATGAAAATCACTACACAGCTGTGAAGTATGACCTCACATTTCAGGCAATGATATCCTATAATTCAATCACCATATGTTACCCATGCCTAAAACGTAATCTAATCAAATATTCCTTAGGAAATAAAACAGGATGCATAATGTGCAAATTTTAATGAAGTATAATATAATATGCTTACAGAGATATGTATATATATATACACAGATATATATACAACCTTGTCAAAATGAGTAATATTTGCATTGAAATTAATTTCTGAAGCTTTTAAAATTGCCGGACTATAACCTAAGCAACTACAACTTCATCTCAGGTAGACTTTGAGACCAGCAGCACAGGAAGCACCTTTGGGCTTTAAGGGCTTGCAAGCAGAGGTAAAGGGACGGAAAGAAATAGGATATAAAACACTGTTCAGGCTATTTGCCTCCTCCTTCCTGCAACCAAATTAAGTATGCAAGGACTTTCTCCCCTTCCCATTTTCATGCTACAAGGCTGGCAACACATACTCGGTCTGAGTTCTGATTCTGTCCTGGAAACGAATGGACTTGGGCAGTGGATGTCAGCAGAGCTGAGAGCAGAACACAGCAGAGCTACATCTCTCCACCCAGGAGGAAGCAGACAGCTGCTCACTTTCCTGTACATGTTGAAATATAACTGTAAGCCTCAGATTTCAGCCTTCTCCTACCCATCCCTAAATCTCTGGTGATAATCCAGTAGACACTGGCTGCCAAACTAGAAGCAGGGAAGTATTCTCATACAACAAACACCTTTATTCACTTATTGTACTCAAGGATGTGTTTCTGTCAGTTTAAGAGTTCAAGATGTAGCAGCTGTAGAATTCTGTCCACTGGATGAAATTCTATAATCTAGTCTTTGCTGACTGCTGGCCTTGGTGACAGCAGTGTGTGGTTTCCCGTAATTTTCTCCCTCCTGGCTCTGGAGAACAGAAGGCACATGGACTGGAATTAAGCCTTTCATCAGGGTAGCAGGGCATAAGCAAGCAGATGGAATAAGGCCTTTACAGCCAGCCTTGGGCTGAGTGTGTTCTGAGGGAGTCCAAGACGAACATGGCAACAAGCCAGCAGGATAAAACAGGGAAAATAACCAGACTGCAATGAACAAGTTATAGCCTCAACATTTAAGTGTGACGGTCATTTATCAGTTTCCTCTTCTGAATCAAACCCATGTGTAAACCTTGGTTTTCACACTTGCTGAGCATGAATTCCTCATCATGGAAGTCTGTGGGAGTACCCAACACTACCCTGTGTCTCCAACACTTGAGCTTCTGCTTTCTCAGTTCCTTGGAAGGTACTTGCTCTTCCTTGATGATTACACTGGATTACATGAACAGAAACAGGCGATCACATGCATACCTGTTTGTGTAGCCAGCCTCTTACTATCACAGGAACATTGGGATTCCTCCTGATCGCTTGTTCCCTCTTTCCAAAGCTGTGAACTTTGTTTCCAGTCTTCACAACCTGTAAAGGAGTACAATGTGGCAGTGGCTTTTACACTATACTGAGGCCCATTTCATATCACAAATATTCTCACCGCAATAACTTATACTTCATTACACAGCAACAAAGTACTCATGGCATTTTCAAGGGCAAGTAAACAGGCAATGATATTTACAACACAGCAAAGTCAATCTGCCACTTTGATCAGGATGGTTTACCAGCTCCAGCGGAACAGCAGCAGCAGGAGTGTGTCAAGTCAGAAAGGCAAAACTATGGAAATTTTAGTGTGCCTGGGAAGTATTTTTGAGAGCATGCAAGTCTCCCTGGACAATATTGCACATGTCTCTTACACACACAGGACTTTGAGCAGATGAATCCTACTCTTGCTCATCTTTGGGTTTGGTTTTTTGGTGGGGTTTTTTGTTTGTTTGTTTTTGTTTGTAGGGTTTTTGTTGTTTTTTATTTGTTTTGTTTGGGGGTTTTTTGTTGTTTTTTGTTGGTTTTTTTGTTGATTTTATTTTTGTTTCCTGTTGAAATTCAAACAACATTGACAGCTTAATAAAATGCTTGGACTTCGGCCCTGCAAACAAAAGGAGAAGACAGTGATGCTGCCAGGGAAGAGACCTAGACAGCAGTCAGTGGAAATCACAAGGACTAGGTAATGATTTGTGTGTTACTGTAACCGCAGTTTGGACTCACATGGGCAAAACTATTTCAAAAACAAGGAAAGCCTATCCATCTGTGAAAAAGCAAGAATCTCTGGATGAGTAATCTGCCTGTTCTTTTCCAGCCTCAGCCCAGTTTGTTCCTCCAATTGCTTTAGGACAACCTGCCCTTACAGTTGCTTCCAACTTCTCCAAGAAAAGAGCTGTCCCAATTCTTTCCTACGATGTCTCCCTTTTTAATCTCTGATCTTGTCAGGGTACAGATGCTCTGTGAGCTGCAGACAAACAGCAGCTCTGGAAACAAGAGCATTTATTACACACAAGGGATAACATCAGAAAAGTATCTCAGTCATATCCTGCCAGTCAGGCAACATCTACACTAAAAGACTGTATATAAGAGTAAATAATTATAGCAATATGTGATAACTTTGAATTGATTCTGTTAATTTTGAGGCCAGATATTACAAATCTGCACTAAATTTCCTGTCTTAAAGAAGGGTTAAGATAATAGCTATAATCAGTATGAACAAAGAGCACTTCTTTGGTGCTGTATCATAAAAAACAGTGAGGCAGATCCAACAGTTGTGAGGAGCTATCAAAGGGCAGGATTCCCTAGGGAGTTTCCCAAGGTGTGCTCCCCAGAGAGCAGCATGTTGTGTTCAGCTCTGCTGAGGAGTCAGGTGAGCTGCGTGTCATGGTCACTTCAGTGAAACACTGTTTTTTAAAAAAAATGAGAAGCAAACAATTCAGTTGAGTTTTAAAAAAATTGTTGACAAATGTTAAGATGCAACAGCTACATTACAAGGGTGATGAAAAATAATGAGGCTCAAATTCATTAAATATCTGAAAGTCAAAATGTATAATCTTGCTTTGTCTTTATTTATACTTTGCAGCTGAACAGAAATCAATTTACAAAATATACAGAAGTTAGTTTACTATTTTTTCTCTAATACCTGTCTTTGGAAGGGTGGGTGAACTGATGAACAGGTGAAGTGTAGCTGATCTAGCCCTACAGCAGCATTTAAATTTGATTTTTTTTTTTTATAAGATCTTTTAATCAAGCACTTTCTCTGATCTTAATTTTTAAAAAATGCAGGCCACAATGTAGCAAAATCACCCTGGGATTTGGTCAAAAGACCTAACACTTTCTCTGGCATAGGAGCAGGAAAAGTTGTCCCAAGGCTGTGTAGTCTGTATCAATCCAATAGCCATAATGGAAATTAAATTATCATTTTATGGTACTTCATGTAATTAAAATTCTCATATAATCTTCAGTAGTGACCACCTCATTCTGCTCTGGAATCAAACAAGGCATAACAGATTCTGCATGTCATACCTACCTTCCACTGGCTAGAAAAAAAAGTTAGTCTATGAGAAAAGGTATATTTTTTAAACTATTTCTCTGTAGTAGTATTTCCACTACAGCAGTCTTTTCCTAGCTTAAATTATTCTGGTATCATTGTCATGGGTTGAAAAATGCAGGTCAGCACAGCTGTATCAGTGGAGACACAAAAGTCACTTTTGGCTTCAGTACATTTGTTATGCTGACTGGCTTGTGAATGACTCCTAAGTTTTTGCAACAAAACAAATGCCAAGAGGCAAAATTTTCAAATCCCTTTTTATCACTGCCTCATCTTTTTTCTTACAGAAGCTTGTAGCTGAGGAGGAAGGTTGCTAATTTAATTATGTAATTTTTGTCTTTCTTTTAAACAGGACAGACAAAAAACATATAGATGGAATTTTATTTGGAACAGATTTTTTAAACAGTAAACAGGAAGCCCGTATCTTTGTCAAAATATGCAAATATATATGCTTTATAAAATATGGAACTTTCAACCTAGAGGGAATTTTAAAAAAAAAACACCTCAACCCACAAAAAGCCACCTGTTTAAGTGAAACTCTTTAACTAAAAAAACTCAATGTTTCACTTAGAAATGAACTTACAAATCCTTTCAGTATCTCTAAGAAAATTATATAAAATCCAGATTTTTTAGATAGAAAAAACTGAAACTCTCCAAAAACCCTGCTCTTAATTTTGAGCGTTCACATACAGTGGCCATGAATTAAATGCTGTGCTCCATTCCAGCTCCAGACAGTCCCAGAACTGGCAAAGCACATCACCACTGCTTCTTTCAACTGCTAGACCCATTCTTCACTTGTATCCCGCACCAGTTCATCCTGGAGAAATGCCAGCAACGACCAGTGTCATCAACAACTCAATTACTTCTGGTGTGCAGAACCCATCCAAAACATGCTCTCACAATCTAGATAGTAAATACATTCCCTTCTATCCTTGCATTTTTGACTTGGCCAAAGTCCTGCGTGGCACAGTGGCATTTACAAACTTCCATCACACCACCAGATGTTTTAACAGACTAAATTCCAAATGTGCCTTACTGTTTAACTGAAACAGATCCTTATTCCTCCATATTCTTAATTATTAATCAATATAAATGGCTTTTAATATGATTAATCACATAATTTAATTGGCTATGAACAAGCAGACCTTTGGGACTGAGAAAAATTGCAGTTTATCAAAACGCCCTTTTGCTTTTTAATCCCTCAACCCCACACCCCTCAAATGTCAAAGAGCAGGATAGACTGCATTGGTCTAAAGCCCTTAGACAACTTATTCACACAGTTCCTGCATCAAAATACCAGGCCCTGCTTTAATGTTCACAGATCTATATAAAAAACCAGTTCGAATTTGGCCAGGATTCCAACAGTATGCCTACAGCCTTCTGTGATGGCCTTTGCAGGACAAAATTATTAGAAGCATTTAATAAAAGATAATAATTAGCCATGGCTAAGTAGAGACCTTTGCCATGAACATGTCTCTGGCTTCATGATTGTGCTTCATGTCCACATCTGGGAACTCACTCTTTGAAAGAATGATTATGGAATTCATGGAAGAAAACATTTAGAAATAGATGGAAGGACCTTAAAATCTACTCTCAACCAGCCAAAAGTCAACCACAAAGTGGAAAACACTGGTTATTTATTTTTTCTTGGTTCTCACTGCTACTTCACTTGAATTAATTTCTGTGTTAGGCTGTGAAGAAATCCAACAGATCTTCTGACTTCAGAATGAGAGCAGTGATTTCAAGCTTGTCAAAGCATGCAATAATGAAACAAAGCAGACATAAGAAGGATGGTGGCTCACCTTAATTAAAACTCCAGTATCTATTAAGGACCTGCAGTAGAATGGATCTTACAAAAACAAACTTGGTGGGAAGCAATGGTCTGGTGACCTCTCTGTGAGAGCTCTATTCTAAGTCTAAAGGTGCCACATGTTAAAAAAATGCCACAGCTGGGAGCCTGCCAGAAGCATCAGTGGCCACCCTTATGCTGGACAGCAAACAACAGAAAGAGACCAAAACCAGACCAACCAAAGTTTTGGAAGGTGGTTCTTGATATTCTCTAAGCTCTGACAAAAAAGCTTTCCCCTCCCCTTTAGCTGTGTGGTTCTGACATCCCCAGTGAATCAGCCCCTCAGAATGTGCGTGGCCTGGGAGTGGAATAAATCCCCATTTTGGATTTCCGATCAGATCAGTGCAAGCACGTGACAAAGGGAAGCAGCAGGAGCAGGTGCCAGAGGATGCCCCCTTTTTGGCAGAAGTGTGATCCTGGCTAAGTTAATGCCAACTGTGTCACTGGAGAATTCCCCAGCTCAAACCACTGTATCAGGTCCCCAGGAAATGTGCTGGTTTTAAGAGTGGAAAAAATGAGCCTTCTGCCTCAAATGCAGGCTTTAAAAAAAATCAGAGTAAGGAGGATAAATACAGGAGAAACAAATGCCAACATACTTTGCTAAATTTGACTCTTGGAATATCAAAAAGAAATGTATCAACTAATTTAGGTAACCTACAGCTTACTGTTTTCAGTGATAACTTCATCTAGCACTTTAAAGATAAATGAATTCTTGAGATTTAACACATGACAATCTTTGTCGGTCCAGTAACTTATACACTTAGGATTTAAAAAATTAATTTTTAAAAGATTGGTTTTTAGCTTCTCATGAAATTGTTTTTATCTTCTCCAGTATTCACCTAAGTACATCAAAACATTAGAAAAATATTTTTAAGTTATTTCAACTAAACAAAACACCTTTGCAACCAATTCGGCAAAGTCCTTTCTTCAACTCAGTTACATAAGCACCTGCCCACTTTTGCATTTAAAAAAAACAAACTGAGGAGTTTAAGAACTGTAGTCAAAGTTAAGAAATTTATCTTATCTCTGCTAATTCTTTAAATATTGCTCTATTCGTTTTTATCCACCCACTACCATTCTCACTGTTCTGTAATTTGCTGTAAGGTCAAAGAAGCATTAAAATAGATGGTGACACTTCAAGTACAGCACTTTATTATATTTTGTTCAATAATGAACACAGGCCGTTTGTCAATGATGAGGAATGGACTTTTCCATTATTAAACGCTATGTGAGTGAACTTGATGCCTGCACTGTTTGTGCACTGCAGTGATGTCAGAAAAGGATTTAATTGTTACCAAGAGGAGAACCAGCAGTAAGACTTCATGAAAAAATAAGAGCTGCAAATTGTAATTCCTGGTAGTCAGCAGCACTTCTTGCCATATACACTGGACCCCCAAAACACCTGCTTAAATACTAAAATTACATATACTTACTTCCATTTTTAAGACCCTCAAACTTCCCACATTACAATAATGACTTTGTCACAAATTACCATTCAAAGCTGCCATGTGGGTGTACAGTGCTATTACAGCTGCTTACAGTGCTGTTAAAAGATTTGTGTCTGGGTAGAAGATATTACCTCTTCTCTGAGGTCTTACTAGACTTACAGGCTAAATCCACAGCCCTACTGAAACCAGCATTAAACAGTACTGCAATTAAAGCGAGTGAAGTTCTGATGAACAGGCTGAAAAAATAGCTTTTTCCTTTACCTTAGAGCCAGGTTTCGTATCAACAGCAGATGTAGTTACTGCAGTGGACGTTTCACTGACCATGCTTGAAGGCCTTTGGTTTATTTGTTGCTTGGACATAGATGAATTCTGTCTAGAAAACAAACAAAACCAGAAAATCTAAAGCACATTGTTTCAAATAGCTTGGTCTTGTTATATTTAAAATTCACAGTGTGCAAATGAATGACAAGTTGGTCAAATATTTCCCGTGCATCTGCAACTTCTTTGCACCACTCCTGTTATCTTGATTTCAGGTCTTTCACAAGCAGTGACATCTAGATGATTGGTATTTGTCTATGCATCAGGAGGGAGAAATCTGCCAAATTGTCTGCAAACCCAACAGAGAATCAAGACATAACAATGAGTGCAATAAGAGAGAAGATAATGCTTATGCAGTGAAACCAAATTGTGCCCCATTTAGAGACTTGGCCACAAACATGTGAAAGAGCCAGTACTGGGGAGAAAAGATCAGGAGTCAGCACCTGGCAATAACAGACTTCTTATTTAAAATCAAAGTGAGTCTAGATTACTGTTAGATCTTTCACTAACTTAATGCTTCATCTTTGAATCTGCCCAAAAAGTGATTCATAGCACAGTATGAATTATTAAAATACTTTTAAGCAAAATGGTGCAATTCAAGGCAGATAACAGTTAGAAATGTGTAATTTCTGAGTCATCCTAAGACTCCAGAAATCCTGATAACTAGCTCAGATACCCATTTAAAGCATAAGTGAGGTCAATCCTACCAGAAGAACCTGTTCAACAAGTAAGAATTCAGTACAGCCACCCAGATGAAGGATTAAGAGGATAAATGGAAGGGCAAAATAAAATCTCTGCAAAGAAAAGCCTCAGCAGCCGAGCTTGACACCGACATTGAATGAAATTAAAACCACAGGTGTCATTTTCAAAAATCATTAACAACATAATTTAGCAAATAACAAGTGGCAATACAGTCACATCAGAAAAGAAAACACAACAAAACAAACAATTAACAACCCATGATTTTCCTTTTCCCATCAGTAAGCCACCAAAGCCATTTATGAGAAAAACCAAAAAACACGACATACAAGCTACACCAAACATGGTTGCTGCTACCACTGAAATTCAGATCTGAACACAACAGAGAACAGAATAATTGTGAGCAGTTATCATGAGAACAGAGAAGAGTCTGTGACTGTAGTAGCTCAACACAAGATTTAACAGAGGACAAAGTATTTGCCCCCACTGCTCTTCCTTAGTTACAACCTGAACAATTACCTGTCCAAAAGCTTTTATAGGTGGCTTGGTGACAGAGAAAGCACATTTTTCCATTTGTGACCAGAATTTCAACAAAGCTTGCAAGTAAGCACCACAACTTAGGTCCATTTTATTTATACCTTGCATATCTGGCATAAAGCCCTACTTTCTAGATTTCATATATAACCTCAGGTCCAAGTACATAAGAATAACCTACAGCAAGTCCCTAAAAGTCCCGGCCATCCTGTAAAGCAAGAGAGCTTCATCATGTCAGTTTGAGCCAATTTACCTCCCTTCTTATGGGCCAGGGATTCTACTTCAGCATTTAATCACCTTTAGGAATATCCAGATTATGACACTTCCCATATATGACACTGCCTGACTAGGTTATTTCTGTTGACAAAAATTAAAAACACAATTTCAGTTTTGACAGATCAGAATTAATTTTTCCAATAAAAAAAATAATAAAGAAAGAGGAATAACCCCAGAGGAATGGTTTTCATTTAAGATTTCTGCTCTGATTCAACAGATTTTCACTATTCACCAAGATACTGTTTCACAGCAGGTTAAACATACTGCACTTTAAAAACAAAAGAAAAAAAAGAAGAATTACAGAGGAAGATGAGCTATATGTTTAACAAAACCATCATCAGAAAACCGTAATACAATACAGAATGATAAAAAATATAATTTCTAAGCATTTATTATGTGATCATACAGTGATTTCTCTTTCACTTGCTACTGAAAGGGATCACTGCCAATAAACCAGACTTTCCCTTTCAAGTAGTATCAAATTAATGACGAACTTCAAATTCACAAGCAGAAAAATGTTTTTCAGAAAATGTGAGGTTGTTGCCATGGAAGAACTCAAATAGCAAGCAAAAGAGACATTAAGTCCATTGAAAGAGAAAATACATTACTATTCTCCTAAAAAAAAGTCTTCAGCAGCAAGTGCTGGTGATGAAAATTGCTGTACCTGACATTTAACAGAAAACACTAAACAATATTGACAATTTATTTCAGTATTTGTATGTAGTGTTTCAAGGATACAATAGATTTCTGGCATAAAATCAGAACATAAAACTCAGGTATTCAAGTCTCTCAATAGCTAATCAATATTCTCAGTATGTCTTAAAGCAAGTAAAAATAGGCAGAATATGCAGAATTACCTGAAACATCCTGGAAAGTTAATGGAATTAACATTGTTCTAATAGTATTTACACATTCAACTTTAAAAATAAGTGACTATAGCATTGACTCTGCACATTCATAAAGATTCATTCAAAGCCACTATTTACCAAAGATGTTTGATAATATCTGTTCTCCAAGATACCCCATTTCTGTCTACACAGTCATGGTGTTTTACTATTTTCAGGCTAGTTTTCTTACTGCCTCCCCCAAGTGTGTGCATACACACACAGAACTGCAGTGTGTCCATTTGGAGCTCCAGTACTGTGTAAATTTTTTTTAAGTACTTAAAAATAACAATCTATATAGTATCTCCTGTCAAGCACCTCCCTGCTCTACTTAAACACTGCTAGTATGTCTACAGAAACTACATTTACCAGCTGAAAAAATTATATAGCCAACATTTGATTTATTAAAAAAAACCCTGACACTGAGCAAGAGCAATTTAAAAATAAAAAAAAATACTACATCAGTAGCCCATATTTTAAATTAAATACTCACAAGAGATCATAAAGCTCAGTCGACTTGGAAGATCCACATCCATACCAGCAACTTTAAAAGTTTATTTGTTGGAATCAGATATGAAGCAATAACATCGTGTCAATGTAGTTTTAATACTAATAAATTTCCTAATTAGCTAGATTATAGAAATAGCTATCCTAGTGTTTCTATACTTGTAAACAAGGCAGATATTTATTTGGGGGTTGTTTGGGTCTCCTCTTTTCTCTCCACCTGGTATTTTTGCTGCTATAGTAACCAAATGCAATAGATAAAATGGCTCTCTCCCCAGAGGTGATATACGGGTTTTATCAGGTGCACAAAAACAGGCAAGAAAGAGCATAGCACTCACCGGATTAAGCACAATATATTTTTCCCCCTATATGTATGTCTACATTTATGCTCAAGTCTTATCTTTTCTAAAGTTTAAGGTACTATCTTCTCACTCACAAATACACTGCTATGACAAATATCATATAGCTCCGAATACACAACTACTGGTGTTTAACATTAGTTGTATGGCTGCCCGTGCCTGATTGCTCCTTTCTGTCCACAATTACTTAAAGAACTGTTATTTAAATAAAGATATGAGAGGAGAAATCTAAACAATATATACATCTATCCTAAGTAATTCTATCATAGATTTTTTTCAGAAAAATACATGTGTAAGAATGTGGTTAACTAAAATCGTAACACCTGTCTGGCACTTATCATTAATTCTCATTTTTCCACTGGTTGTTCAAGAAAGGTCCCTTTGTGGATTAAGATTTCATTAAAAATGAAAGCAAAGCACAGAAATCAAGGGGCAGTTGTGAAATGGAGGGGGCTTCCTATACAGCAAGATGCTCAAATTACTTCAAGGTGATCCTAAAAACTGTGAGGTGAACAAGTCAAGAGAGAATAAAAATTATTCTAGACAAAAACTGAAATACAGGCAGAAACAGATAGAAAAATAATCTTTAGATACAAGCAACCATGTGATAAAACGCCAAACTGAATTCAGTGCCAACAGAAAAGCAATTCGAAGAAGGAAGAAATTAAAAACATCTCTGCAGCTTTTATCACTCAAAACAACATTGGTAAGGATAGGATATTTTTAAAAATCAGCACAGTGAGTTGCAGTAGCCAAAGTATGTTAAGAATTATTAGTAAAGGACTAGAGAAGGAAAAGTACAATTAAATTATTATAACAAACAATGAGCTCATAGTCTGGATCTTGCAGTCACCTACCATCAATCATTCCATCAGAAAAAAAGACAAACCTGAAAGTGACGTACAGAAAAGCTGGCTCTCAAGCAGAGCTAGTGAAAGGTACAGAAGGTCCCACACACCGAGTGACCAAAGCAGCTAAGCTTGGAAAAACGGAGAACAAGACAGGGATTTGACAGCAGTCCCAGCTAAGAATGTGTTAGGAAATAAGGAATTACTAATCACTAATTAAAAGAAAAATTAAATCTAAATTAGAACATCTTTAGGAAGAAGGAGTGGACACAAGGATCAAAAGATAATGAAATTCAAAAGTCACAAGTTCCAGTTACAATAGAGTTGAGAAAACTGGATTTCATCTTGAAAAGCAAAATTGATGTGATGTTGTTTAAACACCTTGGGAAAAGACTCATAAAATACAGTCTCACCCTTCTACTGAAAGTGTCCAGTTCTCATTTGATCAAGAGAACCAAGGGCATATGGGTCACAACTGAGTCATAATCGAGATAGGATTACATCACTCACTGGCATAACTGTCCAAAACTTGCTTCCAAATCTTCTTGCCAGAACACTGCTTCCAGGATGAGGAATGGCCAGAGCAGTCCCCACATTCATTATTTCTACATGACTGTAAATTACTTTTCCGATGTTAAACATGTCCTCTTCAATAGATGTGTGTGTTGCAGCCTGAACAAGTTTGTGCTTACTTCCCCCCACTAGCTCCCAGTCAACATCTGGTGACAACTCCTGGGCCCTAACCTTAAATTAAAATCAACCATTCAGTAATAAATCATGTCACAACAGCACTAAAGAGCAAATCACCTTTCATGAAACCTTTAGAGTGCAGCTGCTTCAGATAGGGGTTTTCAGCTACTGGAAAAAGTAGTCTTGGTCAAAGGACCCCATGATGGAAAGTTTCCACAGAGCATGGCACTCCAGAGACCGCCTTTCTGACCTGAGACCTTCTTGTGAAGTCATTTCATCACACAATAGGGATCGACTGATTCCCAACTGATGCATGATCTACACCCATGATTCTAAGAAATCCTGAGGGAAAGGGACTGAAAACACAGCATAGCTCCATTGGAATTCCCAGGTCTTAGGACAGGGAGGTGTCAACAGCTCCTCTGATTTCACCAGAGACATCCACTGATGTCAACAGCATCATCTGACAGGAACTCACACATGACCACGGTGAAGAGCATCTGTGTAAAACCTCCACTGCTGCACAGAAGTGGTACAGAACTAATGAAAAGAGAGCATCCCACACATTTGAAAAAGACATTTTTAAAGCAATTTTAACTGACAGACTAAAACCATCTAACTTTAAAAACATGTACTTCAGTAATAAAGCTTAGAGAAATGCTCTTGCAAAGACAGTTTCCCGAGCAGTTACTACAAACACATATTCCTGTCTATCTCCCTCCAGCCATTCCCTCTTCTTTTAGAATAAAAACCACCTCTCTACTAATTCTACTACAGCATAAGATTTTTCCTCATTTTTTTACCATCTCAGGGCAAGTAACTGAAGTCTACAGATGCCTGTTCATCAGACTGCCCTTCAAATAAGCACTTCCATTTCTCTTCCAAAAAAGTTTCTAACATACCTTAAAGACCACTAAACCTATGTGCCACCAGCAAGTACTTCTTTCAATTCTGCTTTTGATATTTTACCAGCTACCATGACTACAAAATCAAAAACAGCCTAGGCAAGTGTGATTACTCCAGGCAAGCACTCCAAGGAGTTTATCCAAACACCTATTTTCCAGCACATATGTATAAATTTATATTAAATTTGACTGAGCCTTTACAACACACAAATTAAAAATCAATTAGTAGATGGAAGCTGGAGCACAGATGCCCAGTTAGTTCTCAGCAGGCACCTTAACAGAGGATTGGCATTGGCTTTGCTTTGGCTTGGGGGAGAGCAACTGTTTAGCTGGTGGTTTTTTGTAGGGGTTTCATTGCTACTTATGGTTTTGGTTGATTGGTTTGGCTTTCAAACTATTCAAGAAGTTCTTCTCAGGGCTGTATCAGAACGTGTGAGCTCTACAGCCATGTTCTGCTTCTTTCTTCTCCAAGTCACAGGACAAGACATTGCTGGAAAAGGCTCAGTCTCCTGGGGAGACTCACAGGGCCTTCCTCAAAGCCTCATTTTTCTTTCATTCCAAGCAAATTAAATGCCCCAGAATTTGCAATGTAAAGAGCTCAGAATCGTGCAGGCAGCCACACAAACCCCACATCCAGGCCATTACAGCAGCATGCCCAGACTCTGCGACACGAGAGGCAACAGAGGCTGTTTGAACAGTGCTGGAAAAGTGGGCTGGAAAACGAAAACTATTTTGTGCTATCCCATTCTTGCCCCTTGAAGTGTTTTTAGACGTGATGCAGAATTTTGTTCAAGACTCTGTCTTCTGTCTAGGGAACACCCAGTCATTCCATTGCAGGGGGATTGCAGGAGCAACCTAGCTTGCAGCCAGGGTGACAGGAGGAGTTAAACCCTACACCGAAACAGGGCATGATCCAATCCAACACCAATCCAAAGGGGATCAGATTCACCATTTTGAACACATACATTTCTTCCTTTTTTTCTTTTTTTTTTTAATCAAGATAAAATATGCTGGAAACAAATATTTTCAACACCATTTCTCTAGAACAAAGAAAAACAGCTGATCAGTGTAGAACATGTTGAATGTAAGAAAACCAAGGAAATACAATGGAAACTAAGACTATTTTATGTCTTTCAATTTCAGTACAAACTTTCCAGTATGCTCAAAAAACATTTTGTATTTATGTTCTGTTTATCTGATATTTATATAAAGACTAAAGCATTATTGTTTAAGTGTATTATTTTATGTATATTATTTTTTGTTGGTTTATTTTTGGGGTTGTCTGGGGCTTTTTCAAGACTTGATAAAGATTTTCTCTCAAGCTCTAGCATGGAACACGGCTCAAATCAAAAACATATTATCACAATGAGAAGTAAAACTTCAAGCAAAATCTCAATTACATTTTTGCTACAATATCAGAAGAACTGTTAATAATCTAAAGTACTAATCTACTGTAGGCAAATGTGTTACTGTTTTAGATCTCTTGACATGGGTATAAAACTACTTACTCTTCTCGTAAAATAAATTCAATATTTTCTGGAGAAACCTGTCCTGTCACAGGATGTCTAAATGACGTGGTCTGCTGATTATGGCTGAAAGGAAAAGAAAAGAAAAAAGAAAAAAGGAAATTAATATTGCTATACTCCGTAAAATATGATCTCTGAAATACAGAATTGTTTATATTAATGTTTTGCCTCTCTATTTCAGAAATTAAACCTATTTCTGAGATACTTTTCAGGTCTGGAATGTTTTCAGCTCCTTCCTCTATTCATGTTGACTTTGCCAATGGCACACTGTATCATTTAATTATTAAACAGGTTAATGTTTTAAAAGTAAACTAGTTGCAAACTTTAGTGAGACGCACTTGAATTTATGATTATTTACACCTGGCTGTTACCAGATTATTTAGATATAATATAGAAATCACACAACAAACTTTTAATTCGTGTTTCTGTAAATTTCACAGAACAGAACCTGAAACCTTGAAATACTGCTTGACTACATTTTACACAATTTATATTATTTAATGAGGTCACAGAGAGAAATTATTTCTTGCATGGGCTTTTTTTCCTTTAATACGGTATTTCTCCAATGATTTTTCTTGACACCTTCATGCAGAGGATCACATATAACCTTAGCTGTGTGGCTGCACGGTCTATATAAAACATCACTTAGTATTTCATCAGAATTTAATTAAAATCACGGGTTTTTATAAACTTTCCCCTCAGAGTACTATCTAGATGCTTTGCTATCCTCTGTGAAATATTGCTATTCATTAAAGATAGGTAGAATATTTATCTGTGAACCAAGTGCTCACCTATTGAAGGTTCTAAATTTTTCTGGGTTTAGTTAACAATTTTTAGTTAAAAAACATCCAAAACCAGAACTCATGTCAAATGTAGCAAAACAGTAACACAAAGAGTATTCAGAAAATAAAAATAACAAGGCCATAAAGAACTGTACGTCAAGGTGGCAAAAATGAAAACTTGATGCATTTTCTTCTTTAAAGATCGCGAGTTTTTCTTCCTGTAAAGCCTAGTAGTTTCAGACCTTAAGACTTGACCCTGTTGTCCAGCATATCAGGATGTCCCTCAGCACAAAAGAAGAAATATTTTGAGGTTTCAGAGTAATGAAGTTCCTAAGAGATAACACTCTGCTGACTAAAGAACAGCTAANAAAAAAAAAAAAAAAAAAAAAAAAAAAAAAAAAAAAAAAAAAAAAAAAAGAAAAATCAAACAGCTCATGCAGCCATAACATTCCAATGTCAACAGCTCAGGACATGCCTTGATTTTAAAAACAATCCACAACCAAGCAAACCAAACCCAACCAACAAAATCCTGACAACAACAAAACCCCCACAAATTGCTCACACTAAGTCAGGCCACAAAAGCAGAGAATATTTGGTGCGTAACAAACTTTTCACTCCTTTTCCAACACGACTTGCTGCAGGAAGTCAGACATATGGAAGCCATATAATGAACATTTCCAATGATAAACTGAAAGCTGTAATAATTTATGCAACACCAGAAGGCCTTTTCCCAGCCTCACCTACTACAAAAATCCTCACCCTAGAGCCATTGGAAACTGTGAAGAAGGTATGGGCTATCAATTACTCCACTGCACCAGGGATGGCATTCACTCCCTAGACTGGTGAGAACCGACCCGTTCTACAGCTGTGGGTTAAGAGAAGTTAATAAAGGTTCGAAATCTTCAGGTTTTCCATTAAATCAGAGATCCAGAGAAAGCATTTCCAGTAAGCACACGGTACTAACATCTACAAAACAAACCAGATCCTTTTCCTCACAAAAAGTCTGAGGAGTATTGTTTTCTAAAAAAGCATTTTTACGTGAGTTTAATTTTGTGTCTAGATTCAAAGAGTGGGATAGGAACTTGAGATATTTGCAACGAAAATAAATAAATAAATGAATCGTAACCCTGGCAATGAAACTCCATGTTTGTCACACAGTCTGGTTTTAAACTGAAAGCCTTTCCTTTCAAACCAGACCTGGTTCAGTCTATTTAACCTTTGATGCTTAGGTTAGGACTGCTATCAAAACAAGTGCAGATACCTTGTTAGCTTAAAAAAATGAATGCACCTTGCCAGCTATATTCTCCAGGGGCAGAGGAACTGCCAACAAGCTCTCATGTGCAGGCTCTCAGTCATTAATAGCTCACTCTTCAATTAAGACTAAGAAAAAGGACTATATTCCAAAAGTACTCTAGGGTAATTTAGGAAGTTAAGTTTCCCATAATACCACGCTAGCACATACACAAATGCTTTATTCCACCCCAAGAAATAAATTCACTGGAAGATGAATTAGTGCTTTTAGTTGCAAATAAGGAGCAAGTACATTACTAATAGACTAAATGTTACTTACTAATAATAAAAATTTCAGCTGGAAAGTAAACACTTTGTAAATTTCTGAGCAATGTATTTTGGGACAAGTTTTGCATGTCAAATACTATGAGCAGAGAAACAGAAGGATGGCTCTGTTGCTGCAAGAAATGCAGATGGTAATTGCACAGACAAGGAGAGGGCACATAAACCCAAAACCTCCCGCAAATCTGCAGCTTCAATATGTAGGACTCCACCAGGAAGAAAGAAATGAAACCCCTGCCACTAACAATTAGTTTTGCAGAACACAGTGGTTTATTTGAATTTGAAAAGTGAGAGTTTAAGTGTTTTGCCTCACAGGCCTCATTAAGACTAAGCGATACTATTCAAAACAACCTATACAACAGATGGCTAATGCCTTGCAACAAGGAATTAGATAGCAGGGAGATTTTCGCTCACAATGAGAGCAGTCAAACATTGGAAGAGGTTGCCTAGCAAGGCTGTGGAATCTCCTTCCTTGGAAACATCCGAAATGTGGCCAGATAAGGCTCCGAGCAACCACATCAAGTTTTATAAGCTGGTTCCAAGTTTGAAGCTGGCCTGGCTGGATGTGATGGGGTCCAGAGCTTCCTTCCAGCATAAATTATTCTGTGCTGTCATTCTCTGCTGCTCCCTCCATCATTTCTCTGCAAATACAATTTAATTCCTGTAATACCTTTGAAGCTTTCCCAGTACTTAAATTGATTTATTCCAAGACTATTTTAGCAGTACCTTTTCTCTGTCAGGGTGAGAGAAATTGAATAGTTAGATTTTTGTTGCCGTTTTCCTTTCTTTTAAAAGTTTGCTTAACAGTGATAATCTGTTTACACAATACTGATATCAATAACAATAACATCACCACTGAGAGTGCTCTAAACTTGTTGCAGTGCAAGTTTTCCTTTGCAAGAAGTGACTAGGCAAAGACCTGGCACAGTTGCTCTCTGGACAGATCAGCTACCCAAGAATGAGTTAATCACCTGTATTTCCTCCAAATGGCAACTATTGAATGTGTTCCTATTGTCCAGAAATCTACCATGTACAACAGGCACAATAAATGTGCCTTAACAAAAGGACACGATATGCTGCCCCTTTTATTCTTTTTTTTTCCACTAGAGAAGGAGGTAATAGCTTGAACAAAACTGGGAAAGGCTTATGATGCTTCACCATGTGAATTCAGAATGTCTTGGAACTTGCAGTAGTACAACACCACACATTTTAAACACCAACCTAAGTTTTCTAGCAACACTACAAATTTTCTGTGTGTTGAATGATGGCATTTTTTTCCTAGCAACCATCTTTTAATTTTAACAGCTTTGTATTATTCTAATTTTGTACGGGTATTGGTAATCAGAATCACCAAAGCAATACAAGTATAAAAACATGAAAAATTCACAAAAGATTACATCCACTATTGTCTACCACTACCAGCATTATAAAATAACACTACAGACTGTTAAAAGCTATTCTGAATTTCACAGTTACAGAACACCATTTTCCAAGGCTAGTAATAGTTAAGATGGGGACTCTTCTGTGATAAAATAATCACAGTTTAAAACCCATTTCTTTTTACTTAGATATGTCAATACAAAGTCCATGATTTCACAGCGTGTATACACAAATTTACCAACATAACAACTGAGAGTCACCCACTGTCCTAAGACAGATGCAATCCAGGCTCTAATCCTATACTATAATGGACATAGGCAGGCATTTTTGCTTGCATGGATCCTTTTGTAGAACTCAGAGTTAACATGACTTCGATTCATTTTGTATTTGAGTCAAAGCCAAGTCCTAATCATTAATTTTTGGACAAGACTGATGCTGATGACCTTTCATTTGAAGTCAAGCAAGTATATAGATTGTCTCTGGAGTAATTTAAATGCACAGGCAGCTGAAACTTGAAACGTGTGAATCAACTATTGATGGAGTCTACATCACATTAACAGCAAATTTATAAGTTGTGAGAAAAATTCACATTGTCATTGGACAGATGTCCTATGAATTATTACGAACCATTTCTACAGCATTTATTTTCCAGGTAGGCTGACTCCTTTACACCTACCTATAAGACTAGATAAGCATAAACACCTTTATGTTGAATAGCCCAAATGGTGATGACAGTCATGTGTGGGCACCCACACACACTTCTATGGGAGATTTTGGTGTGGGTGCAGCTGACAGAAGAACTCATGCAGTGAAGAACTATTCAGCCAGTGAGTTGTTACTCCAAACAGGAGAAAGTGCTTGTATGTAACCAGGCAAACAGCCAGGAATAGTTTGCTTTATTTCATAACATATTTCTGAAATACATCAATGGCTTCAAAATAGTTTCAGCACTGCCTTCTGAAGTATTTTTTGGGTATTAGCTTTTAGAATTGGTTAGAGCAAGTGCCAACAAGTAGTCCAAGAAAAACAGTGCCCTCAAAGTTCTGCAAGCTGGAAGAAAAATAGAATGTAATAAAGAAATAATTTGAAGGGATTAGGAACAATACCAACTAATTGTATTGCTCAAGAAAAAGCACCCACTACAAGCTGCACGTACACAAAACTCCATCTTTTCAAGACACTGAACATAATCCGCTACTTGAAAACAGTAGTGTCTCCTCCGAGCAGCAGTAAAATCCCTGCCCCACTGTAATCAGCGTCCAGGAGACTTTCATAAGGTCAAAATTTCACCCTCTCATACAGTTTAATTAGCAGCTTAACCTGGGAACTACTGCATAAGAATCACAGAGTAAAACAGATTCTCTCAAATCTTATATCCTACTTAGATAAGAATTCATATGTGCTTAGTCGTTTAGTCAGAATACAATTCTGTAAGTATCTTGAGCTGCTGTGTCAGTGACTACCAGCAGTCAACACAAGAGTCTGGGCTTATAAAGACAGATAAAAGGGGACAAGACAGCCTGACATCAGATTTTATCATATTTTCACTTCTGGTAGAAGCTTGCAGACAAGAAGAGTTTGAAACAAAAAGTAAACTGATAATCGTGCTCTCATGCAGTATTGTCCTTCTACCCAGTTCACAAATGATGAGGTTAAAATGGAATTGCAAGTTCCTTTGGAACTGAAAAAACTCTTTTATCCTGTCTTAATGAACCACCAAAGATAATTTATACTATCCAATAGTAGTATCAGCAGGAAATATTTTGTTAATGAACATGGTTTTAAAAACAAAGCTAATAAAACAATGGTAAACTAATATGGAAAACGTCACGGAATCACTACAAGTATTTTCAGTCATTAAAAGCACAGATAAGAGGATGAATGCACTATCATCACAGGATCAACACAGATTTCCATGAGTAATACAGGCTGAAGTCATCTGCTGATTCACAAATCCTTTTGAATTGCATATCACGCATATCATGAGAAACCATCAGGATTTTATTAACTCACAAAAACAAAATGCATTCAGAGAACTTGAAATTAAAGGGGAAAAGCATATTGGTCTTGAAGACAAAGATCTTTAGAAAAGACGAATTTGTTTCTATTTTGTTACTTTTGCAGTTTTAGAAAAATTGCAGTCCCTGCCTTCAAAATCAAAAATTAAACTAAAAACCTCTCTGATAACACAGACAGACACACTAAACTAATAAATTCATTCTCTAATAAGAAAAAAAGTGGTGATATCATTAAGTAATACAATTAAAACACCCTGGGTAAAAGCAGCCTACTCTTACATTCCAGTATGAACCACAATGTAAAAAGTTTATGCAGGAAGCCACCCAACAAGCATTGCCACACAAAGATACTGTTTCGGAAAAAGTATTTTAGGGAAGCTTTACACAAAAATAGCACATATCTCAAATTTTAAGCCATAACAACACTGGTTAAAATAAAATAGGTGTTCATATGCATAGCATCTAAATTAACCAAAGGAGGCTGAAAACCCCCACTAGTGCTCTTTGAATCTATTATACTTTGATGCAAAGCTGCACATAGGATAACAGGCAACACAAAACACATTGTTCTAAATATCAAAGCAAATACAAGTTTTCCAGCATCCAGTGTTCATCTAAGTAGCAAACCATACACTGCAAGAAAGCTGAAACAATTTAATACAACAGCTATAAGAAGTGAATAAAACAGACTTTGAAAACTTTTTCTGCTGTCACATAAGGTGTACAACCTCAAAACATTTTGTTTTCCTTGGCTTTTTAATGCCAAAGATGGATTTTAAAAGAAATGCCCTTCTGGTTTATTATTTATTGAATTTAATGCATAATCAGTGATTACAGAGGACAATATTGCAGACTGAGACCTTGCTGTGTGTGCCCTCCAACAACATGGAAACGCTCTACCCTTTTCACCTCTCCATAAAATGGAAATGTTTTATCTACCACCTATACCATGGGAATGGAGTTTTAATGAAATACTGCCTCCTTAGAGAATCACAGGTGTCCAGGACAGAATTAAGGAATTAGAGCTCCTATACATCAAGCTGTCCCAGAGGCACAATCTAGAATACCGAATCCAATTTTAGATCTCCTCATACAGGAAAGACATCAACAAACCGAAATGAGTTCAGCAGAGGGACACTAAGATGGTCCTGAGCACCTGTTGTGAGGAGAGGCCGAGGGAACCAGCCTTGCTCAGCTTCAGGATGCCCTGCCAGGATTACCCAGGAAGGTTCCTCACTGTGGTACCTCAGGGGATCAGGCATAAAATCAAACAAGAAACCTTCAGCCTGCTTGGAGAAGCTTTCTGCCCTTGAGGATATGACTGTGTACTGTGAAGATGGCAAAGCATCAGAACAGGCTGCCCAGAGAGGCTGGGCAGTCCCCATCCTTGAAGGTTTTCAACACTAGAGTGGAGGAAGAATCAAGAAACCCGGTCTGACCTCACCACTGGCTGTGCTCTGCGCTGGAGGTTGCACAGGAGACCTGAGGTCTCACCCCATCTGAATTACCTAACTATCATAAGGTTGGGTATAGTTGCTATTTCTACCAAAAAGGCAAAAAAGAAGGCAAACAAAATCAAAAACAAACAAACAAGTTTCACATACTAGATTTTGCTGAGAGAAGAATGTAACAACTTCACATCATTTCCAAAGAAAAACTCAAAAGAGAATTAAAACCTGGCTTCTTCCTTCAGTCTTCAATAATGCCATTAATTAACTCCTTCAGCAACTAACTAAATCCAAGGTCTGTTTACATTCTACTAATAAACATTCCATTAAAGTAGAGAATTTATGCATGCTGGGTTCCTGTGCTTTTTAGCTACTGGGACACAACTTCCAACCAAAGCCTTTCCCGTAGTTAAGAGTCATTTTCAAAACATCCACGGTCTGTCTCAATTGCTCTCTAGCCCTACCCACATGCTCCACAGCTTCACAATACTATGAGGTACTGACCATAATCCTACAAACCTCATGCCCTTCAGACACCAGGCTAAAGAATAAACAAGGGTATCAGCATTGTATTTACTGAAGTGACATTCAGCATGAAAAAACCACAATTCCCACAGAGCACACCTATTCTTGTGGGTTGGCTGATCATGTTTACTGGCACACATATTAATAAAAGTTCCTTCATTAGTAACAAACTGTTTCAGCCTATGGAAGCCCTGTGGTTAATTCTGAAACACTTCAAACTTTATTCATCTGCAGCTTAGGCAAAAAAAAATTAAAAAATACAGCAATGAAATTATTTCCTTTGGTTTGTGTGATTCCTGACTGTTTTAAATGAGCTCCTCCTTCTCCTATCTCACTAAATTCACTGTGTTGGATAAAATGTAATACATCTCCTCCAAAGTTAAGTGCGTTTGTAAAATGTTTTTTTCTTATCAAATCTTAAGTATTAAATGGACTACAGTACTCCTGAGAGGCACATAATACCAAGCTTTGCTTGAGAGAAGATTAGCAATGCAAGACCATCTTGCCTAGAGCAACAGGTATAAATTAATGGAGCTTTTCAGGCTGACTCTTCGGAGCTGTGAATTATACCTCTCGTTGTTACTTTCCTTCCCAAAGGAGCCCAGGACCCACAACACTGAAATACTGACATGCTCTAAAGCCATGACATCAGCATCTGCTCACAGAATGCTACTGCAAATCACACACAGAGCCAAGATTAATATTTTAGGGATTGGAACTGTAAAACAGATATGGAAGAATCTCTTTTTACATTAGGCACAGTTTATAAAGTATGCAGAAATATCTTTGTAATTCAATGAAAAGTTCTTCAGCATTACAGAAAAAAGTGTGGGGGGCGGGGATTTATAGCTGTACAAATATAAAAATATAAAGCTATCTGAAGCTGACTATTTCAGAGTAACTTGCTCAAAGAAATAATCTAGACCCAACTTGTCCCTACAGAGAAGTAGAAATACTCAGTGGCCCCAAGTCAGACAAGCACAGAAACTCCTCAAACATTTCCAAACAGTCACAGAAATATTGCTGCAGATTAAAAATATGTTCTTTGGCATCTACAGAATAGAAAATATGCTACAATATACATAGCTCTACTAGACAACATTTATGCAAAGAAGAAAAAATGCAATCATTAATATATTAATCATTTTGACACTGTACTAAATAATTCCAATATCTAAAACATCTCTGGTTTAATTCTCATTACTTAATGCAGAAAGTCAAACAAACTTTTGAAAATTAACTGTTTTGGTGTGTGTAATTCCAGAATTTTCTTTGCTAAACACAAACCAATTAACTACTTCTCCAGAAATGCAAATATTTTCTGTCATCCAGTGTCTCCACCCCAACCCCCAACTCTCCACTCTGTAATCAAAGCATGTCAAGTCGCAGTGTAACCTATAGCAGTTGGTTAATAACAATTTACATTACTGATGTAAGTTATGCTGAGTTTATAGTATCGGATGTCTAAGCATGTGAGCCAAACATAAATGAAATTTAAGAAAACTCTCATATAATAACATTCTGTGCTACATTCCTTGAGTCAACACATTGCACTGTCAGAAGGTGAAAATTTGAGAATAAGATAATATAATAGAACACAATGACAAGAGTGGCACCGAAAACAACCCAGCCACAGAAGAAACACTTGCATTTTTTTAATGTCACCTAGTACACATATTAACAACCAGTTCAGAAAAGGTCCACAGTGCACACAACTGATGGCAATATGAAGATCTGGTAGCTAAGGAAAATAGAACACGGAATGCATCAAGAAACACACTTTCACTCTTCCTGCGCTTCAGCTAGCAAACACACTCATAAAACGACCTTGTTGGTTTTCTATTAAGTGGTTCTGAGGTTTCATTTAGATTAGCAAACATCAATATGCATTATTAGATAGGATGCAGTCTTCTGGGGACAGCATGAGGCTTCAAAATCAGTTCTGAATTACACTCTGCTTGGAACCACATTATTCCATTGGGCAAGATGAAAATCCCTTCCTTAAGCATAGAGATTGCTACTGTTTTTTAAAGTAATTGGAAAGATGAAGCAACAACCACCTTTCACAATATAACTGGAAGTGAACAGCCACATACAACAGCCAAAATGCCAACAGCCAACACAGAGGAAATCAGGCTCCTTAGCTTCAGGCAGCAAGGCTGCAGCACAGCCCAGCCAAAAACCAGCTCTTACACATCACTATTTATAGGGGAGCTATCAGCTGCATTCCTCCTGGGGCCCTTGTGCAGCATGGATGGCCTCTTGGCCTGGTTCTTGTCCTGCGGCCCCAGCAGAGCCCTCCCTTGTCCCTGGAGCGAAGCCGCTGAAGGAAACACCTCCAAGGGTACAAGAGCATTCCAGAGCCTGCACGGCTCCACAACACAGCTCACATCCCTGAGCAGCAGAGAAACACGTCCTTACACCAGACCTCAGCCAGGGCACCTGCCGCAACACCCCCTCTGACCTCGGCGATACAAGGACAAGTCTCTGCCACGTCCTCAGGCTGCGAGGACAGTCCCACGGGGCTCAGCTCCGGACCTCAAGGCATCCCCGCTGCTGTCAAACACCAGGCGCAGGGCAGGGCGCTGGGATCGCAGTCTCTGCTGGCTGGTTTGCCCCTGTCAGCCGAGGCGCAGGCAAGAGAAGCTGCCAGCACCAGAGCTCTCACGTTGCTGACAGGGCCTGGGATGAGAACGGGATTAGAGACTCAAAGAAATTCCAAAAACTTCTTCAGATCCTGCATTACGTCCTTTCCATGCCAAGAAAGCCTCTATCGAGCATGTGACTGAAACTTGGCAGCTATGGAGGTGAAGTAACTTCGCATGAAATAATATTTGTTCTTTAGGTAATTATTTAACAGAACATACGATGATAGAACGCCTTCAAAAAATGCACATCTTTTAACTTAGAGAAAACTTTGTAATCTCTTGAAAATACAGGTATTAAATAGTCCTTCACCATTCAGGGGATTAAGGTTTTTTCCCTTTCAGATACAGCAAGAGTAAAAATAGTGTTCCAAAGCATATGACAGAACAGAGCCAGACTAAAAGCTAGGCATTCCTGATAAACTCAGAGCAGCATACAGTAAAAAGGGTTTTACTCAATGCTACTTTTTAAAATGCAAAAACTCCAAGTGCACCATGACAAGTATTATATGTATTAATAGTTAATCAAGAGGATTACAACCAGCACAATACCTTTGCATGCTTTCAGTGCCTCCATTGTATTTTAATTTACTAATTATTGAAAATATGCAGTGGTCTTTAAAATGCTTATATAAACAGAGAATCTAGCAATATAATTATTTGTAAAAGAAGATTCAGTGGTATCAGTGGGGTTTTTGTGTGTGTTTTGGTTTACGCACCCACTTTTTCTGGGTCTTTACCTAATTACAGAAGGTCAAAACTTTCAAAGAGGAAATACAGTAAGTAATTATTCCCTTCTGAAAACGTCCTGTATTCTGCACATAAAAACTTAATTTCAGATAATTCCATTTTAATTTCTCCCCATCCACTATTGGAACTATTGGAATTAATCAAGATCATAAATCATTTATCTGAACATGTGCTGTCCCTAAAATGCAACTTAGGAGACTGCAATTGCAGAGTCTACTTTAAAACAAATAAAAAATTTGAAAGTAGCACAGCATAAAGAAATGAGAGTGAATGATTTCTGCTGAATAAGTCTCCATTTACAAAGTGACTTTGCTTTGAAGTTCTATTCATCAGTTTTGCACTATAAAGTTGAAAAAATTTGAGAATTCATGGAGTGATGAATTTCAGTTATTTTGGATACTGGACTGGGACTTGGAAATGTGTCTTTACAACGAACTTAAGTTCACCCACAAGAAAAGTGAAAGAAGTATCTATATCTAAAAGTTAGTGGTTTTGGCACTATTACGTTGGGATTTGGGAGATCAGGATTCAGATTTTAGCTCTGAAGCAGATTTCTTGTACACCCCTGTCAAGTCCTCCTATTTTTATTAACTCACCATTTTATTAACATTTAAGACCTTCAAAAGAAAGGAAAGGTGACTGCGAATTTAGACTCCTAACTTCATCTGCAGCTTTCAGGATGCTACTGCAGTACATAAAAGCAAAAACATTCATTGTTTTTCAAGAGTAGAAAGGACTACTTCAACCTTCCCAAAGAATTCCTGCAAAGCTAGGAAGCGAGAACACATTGGAATTCCTGGATAAAGATAAACAAGACCCATTGCTGCCTTCCAGATTAATTGTTTATGGATTTACAGAAAATCTCTCCCAGTGCCTAAGGCTTCATTCTTCAAAATAATTTAATCCAACATAAAATCATCTTTATTCTGAGAATACCACTTTGGCAATATCAGCGCTCTTTTCACTTCAAGAATTGATTTGATTGTATGGATGTGGGAAGAAGGTGGTTGCCTTTTTTCCTACTGTACTCTTTCAGAGCTGTGAGGTAACACAGTGTAAAACAGGATACGACTGTACAAGTATAATGAAGCCTAATGCATTACAACACCCACAAAGCAAGTTCAGCAAAATTATTTGGCAAGATTAAATTGCCAGTGCATTTCTTGAAAACTGAACCAATCAATGCCACCTGAAAACTTGCATCTCCAAATGTAAGCTGAAAAACTAAGTTCACGCAGAGATGAACCTTCCTATACTATTTAATCAAAATCTTTCTGCTCAGTTACTTTCTAGTCCCTCTCAACTTAATTCACCCAGGTACAACTTACAAATAACTGCACTGAAATGTCAAGTTCAGCCTAATGTGACACAGAAAACATTTGCTTCTTTAGTATCGCATATTGTTATTTTATTACTGTTCTTTGAAAACCATCTAAGAATCTAAATCTAAGCCAGTGACATTAATACAACAGATTAAATTCCAGAAGCAATGAGCGGCAATATTCATTCATCTCAAAGTACAACACAGAAAGACACAACCACATTGTAAAGCAAATTACTGTCAAATCAAAGTGAAAGGAGGCAAAACGTCCCATTTATGAATACAAAGACACTCTCTAGGAAAAATTTAAAATAAATTAATTATTCTTAACTTGTATGACACAGACTTTGCTTTCTATCCAACATTCTGGGGTCCTCGTGTTTGTTATATGCCATGACTTAAAGCTCTAATGCTTTTGAATTTAACTGCTATCACAGAGCTCAAAAATCCTGCAAAGACCACATGCGTATTCTATATCCTTTGGATGTGGAAAGGTTGCAAAATAAGACATTGTCTTCTAAAGACACTAAGAAAAAGCAGCTTGAACTTTTTGGCACCTCACAATGTTTGGTTCTAGATTCCTTACATACCTGTTTTCATTCTCAAATATTTCTATTGACATAAATTTAAGCATGAGAGCTAGAAAAGAGACACAAAAAGCTGTTTTGTTGATGCCTTAAAAAAATTACAAGTGAGAGTTACTGTGGGAAGAAAAAAAAGCCACTAGCGTTTTATTTGGAAATAGACAGAGTTTTGTTTTCAATAACACGCTCTAAAGAAAAGAAACAATGTAACTGATTGAAGTTCCAACAGGGATGTTTGCGCTAGTCAGCATGCCCGGAAGGAAAGGATGACAAAAGAAAGGAATCAGCCAGGTACTTTGCTGTGAATTGTGTGTAAGACCATCTCCCTGCATCTTGTATTGAAAATTTGTTGGAAGAAAAAGAAAAAAAGAGCCTTGACAGCAGGACCTAGAATCATGTTGTTTTCTAATAGTCTTCCCCAGAAGTTTACTCAAAGAAAGAAAAAAGACAGCTGTATCCTTTTTATTGAGTGATCTTCCCCTACCCATAAGATCACAAATGCAAGGATGGTAGTCCAATTCTGAAGTTATTTTCCGCTACAGTTAAGAGCAAATTCTTACGAGAAAGAAATAATCCATATCCATGACATGTAACACCAACTGGTTTTGGAAGCAAGGAACCTTCATCTAATGTCAAGTATCAGACACATGCAAGATGCCACATTTCTAACTGCTTACCAACAGAAGGATAAAAAAAATCATTAATAAGCCAAGTAACAAATACATGGGAATAACTGGACTTTTTCAAGGACTGTCCTGCAAGTTGTATTAACAGTTTATATAACCTGACCTCCATTACATGCTTCTAGAATTAGTATGTCTATGTATTTGGTGGAATACGTAAAAAGGTCACTTAAGATACTGGAAGTACGTATTACTTCTATTGTTACCGTACATAAACTTCTAAAAAGTTAGTGTACTTTTCAGCTGGATCCTACTAAAACAGCATTCACTAAAAGTAATGGAATGCATATCTAGGAAATAATGTCACTCCAATATAATCATCACAGAATCACAGAACGGTTTGCATTGCAAGGGACCCTAAAGATCATTTAGCTTCAACCCTCCTGCCTTGGGCAGGGACACCTTCCACTAGACCAGGTTCCTCAGAGCCCCATCCAACCTGGCCTTGAACACTGCCAAGGATGGGGCATCCAAGACTTCCCTGAGCAGCCTGTTCCAGCATCTCGCCACCTTCACAGTAAGGAATTTCTTCTTATGCCTAATATAAACCTGCTCTTTCTCAGTTTAAAGCCATTGCCCCATATCCTATCACTGCACTCCAATAATGAGTCCATCCCCACCTGTAAGCTCCCTCTAAGTACTCAAAAGCCACAGTAAGTTCTCTCTGGACCCTTCTCCAGGTTGAACAACTGCAGTTCTCTCAGCCTTTCCCCATGCAGGGGGTGCTCCAGGCCCCCTGATCATCTTCATGGCCTCCCTCTGGACCCACCTGAGCTGGAAAACCATCATTAGAGCCCCGAAACCAACTACTACCTAAAACCACCACATGAGGGGCTGGACTGTCAAAAAAATGACATGTCCTTCATTAGGCACATGGTATTGCAACACACACAGCTCAGGTCACAGGACTTTCCCTTAGGCAAACAAAATTCCAGCAACAAAAGAAAGTCATATAAACACTGCAGGGATTTTCCTTGCTTCCTAATCCTCTGCAACTGAGATGTTCTCTTCTGTTCCTTGAACTCCCAACTGTTCCTTGAGGCTGGAAGTACAGGTAGTTCCAGTTCTTCACAGAATTATCCTGTCCTCTTCTTCACACAACAACTAATGTGTAAAAATATTATAATCACATTATAAACACATAGTTTATATTAATATATAATTATACAACTTTTACAATCAAGATCACTATATATTCATAAATTCAGGAATCAAAACCAAAGCGTTAACTGACCTATGAGATTCCAAATTAAGCAGACTTTTTAAAATGCAGAAAATTCAGAATGCAGAATGTGGGACATTAGCAGCAGCAGTTGTATCTACAAATTAAATCTCAACGGTATCAATTAGCAGATTTCTTTGAAAATAATTAAAATGAGATTCTCAATTCTGTCTTCTCAACTCTGCTTTTACTGCAACCTCCATAATACAATAGACTCTTGGAAAACTTTTCATTTTATATCTTCTCGGGGCCTGCATTTACAGTATTATTTTGTAAATATGTTTCAGACACTCCTATCGCCAAATGTCATAGCAACACTGCGCACGTATTGCTTCAGGCTCTTCCACCCCAATCTTCCTGAACTCTTCACCCTCCAGCAGGATTTTCCCTATGCACTACTTTAGCCCAAACAGCCTGTCGTGACACTGTGGTCACTACAGAAATCCTGAACTAGAAGCACAGACAGCAGAGACATTTTTATCTTCCAAAAACCAGCTGAAGTTCAAGACACATCCATCTCAACCTTTCTTAAGAATATTTTTTACTAATGTTTTACACTCCTCATTAATGGAGAGCTATCAGGCATTTGCAACAACCTGGCACCAAAACACACAGAGAAAAACATTATGTGAGTCCTTAAGTTACAAAACATTGCTCTGGCACACTTTCTCCTCCTTGTTGTATTTTCTTCATCCCTATCAGGAATGCCATTTTACTTATTGAGATGTTTCCATGCACAATCATTTTCTTGTTGTTGAAAAGTCAGGATAACCAAAGAGAGAAAACTGCACTACAGCATCTCTGTATTTCCACTGTGGAGTTTCTAAGAGCAAATCTTAACAGCTAATACTTTAAAATGCATGAAATAACACTTATTACAGGTAAACCCATATAATTTACTTAAACATCCACAAACCCCTGAATTAGAGCAGGTAAGACTTCCTGATCATAAATTAAGAATTATTACAAAGCAGGTAGCAAAGTAGAGATTAAGGTAGAACTTCTAAGATGCCAGTTTTTCTTGGCTCATGCATGCTTTTGTCCATCTACTATTTTTGTAGTTAAAAGTCTAATCACATTATTTTAACTGGCAAGAAGCAGAGCTCCTGCAGAGGATTAAGGAACGAAGCATGTGTTACAGGCCCTTATAATTATTTTCCAATGTGAAATATGGTTATTTTACACAAAAGGCAGAGATTCTTACTGTTTGCTGACTAGATCACAAAACAGTTTCACCTCATAGTGCATATATTCATCACATTAAAAAACTATTTTGAAATACTTCCATTTGTATTACTTTAAATGACAAACTTCTGTGTTCATTCTTTTCTCATATACAAGAACAGAATCAGCTATTGTATTTCTGAACCAGTACTCTCTACATTATTTGAATGAAAATGCCTAGAAATGACTCACCACACCAAAAACTCCCTTAATGGAAAGTAATTATACAGGGAACTATGACTATAGTACCAGAGGTATTTTTGCTAGTAAGGAAATAAAACACACAACAGTTTAAAACAAAGTAAATAATGTTTAGATATCAATTAATCAGAAAGTGTATTATCTTCATTTGGAAGGGAAAAATGTCTACAGGGACAGAAGTCACAATTTCCAAGGAACAGCAAGATTTTTACAATAGTAAAATAATAATAATAATAATAATAATAATAATAATAATAATAATAATAATAATAATAATAATAGTACCCTTTGCATAGTTTAGACATATTAATGGTATCATCCAGAAGTCTAAATTACAGCTTTGGTAATATTTAAATTGCTTCATGGAAAAAAGAAATATATATACAAATGAAACTTGAAAAAAACTGAGAATGGCATTTACCTACTACAATGTAAAAACTGATTAAAGACATGCTTGTTTTACAAACAGTTCAACTGGGACAACTCACATTTCTTAGTGTTTGTAGAATTAAGATCAATGGACACCAAGCAGTATATCTCCTTTTGTCAGTCTGTAAAAGATTATTACAGGCCATTTTTGCAAAAAGACATCTAAAAAATCATTATGTGCAGGATGAGTTAAAACAGAGAGTGGTAATCTTGGGAAGTGTAAGACTACTGAGAGAATATATTGAAAACAATGATACTTAAAGCTTGTGATGCAGTAAAAAAAATACACTTCAGTGCTCTTAATGCAACATATTTAACCTCACATTTAAGCAGTGCTTTTCATGTAAGAACATGTTCTGAATGACTGAGCTCATAAAGTTATGAATCAGAAGCAAACAGAAAAAAAGGCTCTGAACTTCCTCAGTTCACTTATCCCTCAGCAAATGAAAACCAAATCCTGGCAGGGTTTACCAAGCACAGAATGGTACTTCAGATCTAAGATGTTTCATCACCTATGAGAAAAATTTGACCAATTTTTGGTCAAATTTACAGCTACGGAGAAGATTACATTGCATAATCTCAATAGAGTTTTCCTCCACAAACACAGCAGCCCTTCAGCTCTTCAACTGTTTCAGTGACAGTCAGCAGAAAATAAGGCTTACAAGTTTTCCTGAACTACTGAGTGGCAAAAACCAAAAATTTAAATTATCCACTCCCAAATATGTTTACAAATACATTTTCTTGTACTTTTATACAGCCATTTGTAGAAAGACATATACATGTAAAATATGCATATGTGTGAACACATGGGCATAGTTGAGCTGTTCACTTTGAGGCTGTAGACACTTCTGTGGTTAGACAGATTTCCTAAAGACTAAAATTCTTAAAATTCACAGAATTGATCTGTTACCTATTTCATAGCAGCACATTGGTTTTGACTATAATATCCTCATGTAAAAAAGGTATCAAAGGTGTCAAACTGCACCAGTAAAAATCCAAGAGAAACTTTCAATTCAGCTTATTATCAGAAAGCTAATACATCAGTAAATTACCATCAATTAATTTGTGTTTACCAACAGTAAGAAGAACATGAACTCAGGCAGCCAGGTGAATGCATGATAATGACCTTCAGGAATGAAAACACGTCCCTTAAAACAACTCTCAGAACTTAAAAGAAGTATCTCATACTCAAAGAAAAGCAGGTATGTGGTAACAAGGATGCGTGTAACTGGATTACTGCTGCATACAGAGTTTTGAGACAAACACATACTTGAGTGCAGTCTACCTAATGTAATCACCATTTATAAACACAATTGTACTTTGCAAGTCTCACTTCCCTCATAATTTTTAAAATTATGGCATTTACAGGGGCAAAAGCCCTGTAGAGACTGTGAAATCAAGAATGAAGAACTTCCCTGACTGGGTGTGTAACATCCACCATACATGTTTTGAAAACCCAGTAAAGAAATCCTATTTTGTCCTGAAATGCTTTCTGAAATATTGCAAATGTTCATAATGGAGCTCTCAGTAGCAATTACTCACTTTCAAGTTGTCACTCAACTGTCACTATGACAACAACAAAAACCTTTTCATGCCTAGAGAAGACAATAGGAATTTTAATTACAGAAATTCATTCTGCTGACAGTTTGAGCAAAACTAAATTTTACTCTCAAAAAAAAATTTAAAATGCCAATTTAAAATTGCAAGAACAATATGATTCTTCTTCCCCTTGAACATCCTGCTCTTTGTATTTATTTCCTCATGTTCAGATTTCACACCTACTATTTATCAAATCCTTTGGTGAATATGATTTTTAGGATGGCTGGCAGAATATTTTTTATGGCAATGCAGACTAAGTTTTGCAATTCACCTCAGCAGGAAATCTCAAATGTTTAACAGGGACTGATTGTCCAAGCCAGTATCCCCACAGATTGGTTGGTCACCCACAAAGGAGTGGAGGCAAAGCTGAGGGCAAGACATCTCATGTCTTTTCTTGTCTTGGTGGGGGGAAGAAAATTATAAATGCAGCTGTGTGCTTTTTAAAAAATAACGGTTTGGATACTGTTTAAAAAAAAATTTAAAAGTCATCATGTTTTGAATCCTGCAGATTTTTAAACCAAAGTCCCTACCTTGCCAGGGCTATTCATTGCTCACAGAGTACATAAACAATTCTGGCCATTAGGAAATGCCTTCAGTTCCCAGTGTATAAAAACACACAAGGGTATAAAAAGCAGAGCACTTGGTGTTAATTCTTCTCCATGCTACCACAAAGCACAAACTACAGTAGTTATCTGTGTAACCACATAGCCATGTTTTTCTCCAACAAGCTGGCAAATGAATATCGCCTGATAATCTCATAATTTGCTATTACTTGTAGCTATTCATCAGACAATAGTATTCAAAGTACATTCTCAATATCAATCAAGTAGCAAAGGACAAGAAGGGGAGTTGACTATTCTCAGGAGGCACATATTTTTTCTACCAAAAGAGTGTCCTTGTGTGAAGAGTTAGTGCTGGATTACTGAAGATCAGGTTAGATCACGTAACAAAGAACAATCTTGACTTCTTGGCCTATATCCACCACGACATGTCCTATCAGGAAATGTAAAAAAAAAGAAAGTCTTGTGCTGAAAGACTATATGAATTAAGATAAAAATGCAAAATGGTGGGAAAACTAAGATTTATACATGTTTCAGAGGATATGAATCAATTGGGAATGTAGTTAGATTGCCCAGAAAAGAAAAATCCCATTTTTTTTAAGGACCTTTGTTCACACCACACAGGAAAGATAAAAACAAACTGGATCACTAAGCATTAAGTTTTGATTATGCAAACAAATTCATACAGATTCAGAATCACAGAAGCAATTTGATTGGAAAAGACCTCTGAGATCATCAGGTCCAACCTATGAACTCCACCCTGTCAACTGGAGCATGACACTGAGCGCCACGTCCAGGCTTTCCTTAAACCCCTCCTGGGACAGTGACTCCACCAACAACCTGGGCAGCCCATTCCAAGGTCTAATCTCCCTTTCTGTGAAGAAATCCCTCCTGATGTCCAACCTGAACCTCCCCTGGCACAGTTTAAGACTGTGTCCTGTCATCCTGTCGCGGGTTGCCTGGGAGGAGAGACTGACCACCACCTGGCCACAGCCTCCTTTCAGGCAGTTGTAGAGCGTGACAAGGTCACCCTCAGCCTCCTCCAGGCTCAACAGGTCCAACATGACAAACTGAAATAGGAAGAACAACACAAAGAAACAGAAGAAAAGCATGAAGGAATAAAGCAAATATCCTTATACTACCTAGAAAACATCTTCTAGTGAAAACTTTGCAAGACAATGGGGAGAACAGAAACGTGCTCCATACAGTGAGAAAAAGTAACTTTTCATTGATCAGCAAGACCTTGACATCACTGAGAAGGCAGTGTTACATGGAGAATCATGATTTCGTTACTGATCTCTTGAAAGTAAATGAGATTGCAGGAAACTTGAAATTTTGAGAGGATGCATAAATTTGAGTATTTGAGGCATTTCTGTCTGAACTGAACAGCTTCACTAATACCACAAATAGTACCAACAGCGCTGCACCAAAGCCAAGTACTTCACAAATACTGCAGAAGCCCCCAAACTATCTAGAAATAACTTTTTCGCAGGAAGCGATTTAAACCACAAAGTCATTAAAAGAACACAGATGGCAAAAAAGGAACAGTACATGTTTAAAAGTACATAGCTATTAGAGACAGTACATAAGAAATTTCTCATCTTAGTATTTAACTTTTTACATAGCAGAATGGTTTGGTTTATCATTTTTTCTAAGTCAAGGGCATAAGTTTTATTGTCACCCAGAACATTAAGGCACTCAATGAAGTAGCAAAGGACACCAAGTAGAGTTGACTGTTCTTAGAAAATACATTCATATTTTCTACAAACAAAAAGTATCCTCCTATGAAGAGTTAGTGTTAAATTGCTTATTACTTCAAGGGCAAGAAGTGGTAGGGAGCCAAAGCCCTTTATTTCTGCATATTGTTCCATACCACAAACAAGCAAGAATGATGATGGCTTTTCTAAAATGCACCATTTAACAACAGCAGGCTTATTCACACAACCCAGCAAGTTCTACATGCAGAATGTTCTAAATCAGCACCAGAAAAAATTCTGGCACGTATACTGATTAGAAAAATGAACTAAATAAAAAATCTGTAGCATTAATAATCTGTATTTACTTTGTTTAAGCTGCCATACTATAGAAGATGATGATTAAAACCAAGAGAGACTTTATCACCAACACTGATTTCAATGAAATTTCCAACAGGAACCTAACAAGTCAGGTGGAACTCCTGGAATTATTTACACCAAAACGTTGAATCCAGACTGGGTTGATAAAGACAGTAAACCATTAACATATAGTGCCCAAAGAGGGGGTTTTATGAAATATTAAGGTATTCAATCCTTAAAACAGAAGCCTCAATTGATAGCAATTGCCAGTATCAAATGAAAAATCCAAGCCTTTTTAAGAAGTGTCAGACCCAGCTCTTTGCCTTATAGCTGATCACTCATAGCTGTGCTTATTAGGAAGAAACACAGAGATGTGCAAGTTATTTCTGCTTTATTATATCCAATCTGCTATAATGCAGTGGACTTCACTTCAACAAAGCATAAGACTTTCTAGTGCAGCAAAGCAAAAGTAAGGATCAGAATTCAAGATGAATAATGCACAATGTGACAGCAGTTTTAGAGTAATATTTTTAGAAATGACCAATAAAATGATAATAAAAATAACAAGTTTTATACACACACACTCATCGTACTTTCCTTTTCACAGTAAAATTTGTTCCTATGTTAAAGCTTAACCAGTATCACAAGTCAGTGGAGAAAGGAATGATCTTAGCTCCATGGAAATTTACTATAGCCTTAACTGAAAACAAAGCATCTCTGAAAGTCAAATGTAAAATAAAGAAATAAATTTTCATCCTGCCAGCTACCAAATTATTACCTTAAATCATTCCAAACATTCTCCTGGCTATCTTTAGCACTATGACTTGCAGCTCAATCATATCCCATCTACACAACACATAAAAGGGATAAGAAGAACAATTCTGTTACTGCAGTCTTTGGCTTTCCTTCATTCTGGGAAACGGACTTCATCTTTTAGCAATAACTAATTACATTTGTGCTCTACAACACTTTTATGTTGGATTCCTTATATTTTAAAATGTGTTGATAAAATTATGAAGTGATGGAAGCCAGTATCAACTACCAACATGAACGCATAATATTAATCTAAAACTAGAAGAGCCAATAAGCCAATTCCAATTTTATTTGTTGAATTATAAAGCACTCACATTTGGCAATTTCTCAAATACTGTGAATGCTTCAGTTTGTTCTATGCACAGAAGCACTTAACTTCTGTTGTATCAGAATGAAAAGCACCAGTTTTACCAGTAGAAAGGAGAAGTGACTCAGAAACAACAGCTTCCAGACACCAATAATATTAATTATATTAATCAAGCTACTGAAATTATTTCAATCATTAGCTCATTTTCGTGAAGGATGCTAAACATAAAGAACTTCCAAAATTACAAACATCAGGGTATGTGTTATAAAAGGCAAGTAACATTTTAGGAGCAACATATGACCATTGGACTTTAAAGGGCACAAAATTTCAGCATGTGGTATGACTTTAGGGAAAGCAAGTTCAAAGTTAAACCATAACCACCTCTTCCAAAGTAGGAAATAGAAAAAAATGCATATTTTACGTTCTGCTGCATACTTAGAAATTTTAATATTTAAAGTTCTTCATTTGTTTACACCACAGAATTGTTTACCTCAAAACTGCACTCAGACTCAGAGATATCAGCTGTCATTTCTCATGTAAGCCTCCTTTTGGCTCTACACTCACAGTAAATCAGAGTTAAAAATCTTTTGTTCTTCACTAATCAAACAACAAAAGAAATCCTTGAGGAATTAATCTGGAGATACTCTTACAAGAGTGATTCTAGTGATTACTCAGTCACCATACATCCATCAGATTAGATTCCTGTGTAATTTCATGCAAGCATGAAAACAGAGCAATCCAAATAGACAGCAAACAGACAACACATTCTTTGAAACACACCTGAGGGGCACCAGTACTTTGCAAAACATAAGTGTGTTGTACATTACAAAAGTAAGGCTAAATTACTACCATTTTCATTTAAAAACAAACAAACAACCAAAAACCCATCAAAACAAGCAGATTAAATCGCAGAAGGGCATCAGAAGACCAAGTTGGATGAGAAGCATGATGGTAGAGATAGTCAGGGCACAGGGAAACAACCTTTATCTCTTCCTCAAGCACCATCTGGGTCACTGCTGCTCTCACTACTTTGGCAGCATTTTTCCAGAAGAGTGCAAGAGAACACCTGGTTAGGCAATGACCAAATTCCCAATCACATCCTACCGATGGGGTTTTTTGTGAAAATGTTAATTGATGTCCATGCAGCAGCTTTGCAGTTGTCTGATATAACTATCGAGAAGTCACCTCTGTCCAATGGGTATCCCCTACTTCTGCTTTTTATCCTGTCTTTTATCACCAAAGAAATCTTCCTCAGTTTCTGTGTGAGAATTCTCCACAGAACACAGAAATACGTGCAAAAGAACACATCACAAGCCCTACCACAACAACTTTGAATCCAGAATACATCAGCAACTGAAAGAAAGCCACAGATGCCATTTGGAAACAAATGATGATGTTTTGAGCACAAAAAGACGGCCTCAGTACAGAGCACCCAGTGGATGGCATGGCTCTGACTTTGAAGCTTTAAATATAGTCATGGGTAAGGAAGCTGACAGCAGCATTATGGCCTAGTCAAACCAACTCTTACATTCAAACCAGTTTCTGCAGATCCTCACAGGACAATTCATGCCATATGAGTTTATTAATTTAGTCTAAAGCAGGTTTTCTTTCCACTGTCCAGAAACAGTATCTTTCCTTGAAAAAAAATTAATTCAACCATGTGAAGGAGACTTCTAAACTTGAAGCACAATTGCTTGCACAATGCGAGGTGCCTCCAGCTGGGCTCCAGTCACAGCTGCCAGTATTTCATCAGAGTTCTAAGAAGTAAACACACATGCACGGCTTTGATCCGAGACACATGTCCCAACACTTACAGACCTCCACTTCCAAGCCAGTGCACTTAACCGTGATCAGCAGATTAACAATGATCGCTCTACCAAAAAAGTTCTGGCTAGTACTCACGCAGGGCTTAATACGCTGTATGTGATGCAAGGAGAAGCTGAATAAATTGGCAAGACAAACATGCAGCATGAGGATATTCACAACTGGAAAAACAACCATGGAATAGGCAATAGTTTAAAAATAACAGAGCAGAGGACAGATTCACGTATTAGGACACAACTACTTAACAGAACGAAAATAGGCACCAGCATCGCTTCAAAGAACTTCAGCCCAAACTCTTGTTGCAGTTCCTGACCCATCTAGTACTCATGTAGAAAAGAACTAATGTGGCCATTGACCCTGTATCTGCAATGCTTTCGACTTCTAAAAATTCACAGTCATAATACAAAAACCAGAGATTATGGGAGTATGTTTATGAACTTTTACAAACCACACTTTACCCAAGTTTAAACTGAAATCAGAAAGAGTAGAGAATATTATTTTAGAACACTATATTAATACACATTAATATTGATAAAGTACACAGGAAGCTTCTATCAAATCACTGAAGTAGACTATGCAAACTTACTAGGTACAAACATTCAATGCCTTGATTGTTAGGAAAATTTAGGTATTAAAACATGTAAAATTATGGCATTTAAGCAATTGAGGTTTTCAGAACAGCTTGTACTTAAAAATAAGGGGCTTACCTTCAGGATCTTTTAGCATCTGAAATACATCAAATCGTGACCCAGCAGGGTGAGAGTGGGCAGAAAAGAATACACAGAGAAAGCACAGTGGAGTGAAATCAAGACCCATGGTGCAGAGCAATAGAAAAGTTTACATTACCAAATCCACTGCACGCTTGCCTGATGTTTTCAGCACATGGAAATAAAGCAAGCCCAGCAGACAGCAGCAATAAATCCATAAAAGAAAAACATTTCTGCCAGGGAACATAGAAGACTCTTAGTAGGCATTAATAGATCTGTGCTGCTTTTCTTGAATTGTAACAATTCTGAATTGTGAACTGAGATTTTAGTATAACAAGTTGACACAGGCCACATACTAAATATTCTGCATTTTATCCATCTATGGTAACACAGTGCAGGGAGAAAACAAGCCTGCCTTTAAGGTTTCCACATGAATAGCCAAAATCAGAATGAAAAACTGATTGTATCTTTCCCCATCCGAAAGCTCTACCAAAACTTCCTACTCTTCTTCAGATACGTGGAACAGCTCACAAAAGTTGGAGTTAAAGCACCCAGAAGTACCTTGTGGACACACATGAAAATTATTCTAAGTAAAATCCAGTTGATTTGCAATACAAATACGTTTTCCTAATCAATACACACATGCTGACTTTTCATTAGTGGGAACAGTTCACAACAGAGAAACTCTTGTGAACAATGTGAAATCACCTCAAACCTCACTCTCTCCAACAGAAGACAAAAGCACAATTAAAAGATGCCACAATTATGGGTAATGCTCTAAGTTTGTTTTCTACTTCCCTTCTTCCCTTCAGGCAACCTTTTTTGCTTTTTAAGAGCAATGGAAAAGACGGAACAGCTGTAGGAAAATGAAGGGAAACACTCCAGCTTTTACCTGAAAGGGGACAGGAAGAGGGAACGGAAAACAGTAAAAGCCAAAAGAAGCTGGTAAAGACCAGACAATTACGTTTTTCAGAACAGTAATAAATGAATAACCGACAGTTATAAATTCTATGAACCAGGATGAATTTCAAATCCAGAAATCTTACCTGGTAAGCAGCACACAAGCATAAACCAAGTAATTTTTATTACATCCACTTCTGAATACACTTAAGCAGAGGGAGTAACCTGGTAAAAAAACAGAGTGGGGACAGAGCTAATGACATGTCTTAAAGCAAGAAAGACAGGCTTGAACTTGATGCAGTTTAACAGGAGAGCCAAGAAACGGATTTTTCAAACGGATGATGTAGTTAAAGCAGTAGGCAAAATGTGGATTACTTGGATGGGAACAAGGAAGAGGAGGGGAAGAGCTACAGAGCTCCAAGAATGTTGCAGCAGCCCTGCTGAGAGATCGGGCCTCTGAAAGGAGGCTCTGCAAAGCCAAAGGGAAAATGGACAGGTCTTGAACACTTCAGGGAAAGGGGCAGCAAAGTGCAGGCAGAGTTGAAATTTGAGGAGTCCAAGAACAGAGCAGAGATGCTGTCCTACTGCAGGAGAAGGCAGCAGCCACAGGGAAGAGAGAACTAATGGCAGTAATGTCACAGCAAGCAAAGCTTAAATGTACAACACCCAGGAGCTTCCAAGGAAAGAGACTAACGTGCAACAATGTCTGAAAAGGACACAGGTGTTAATTCCAGGAGAAGGTGCTCGATGGGATCAGATTTGTCACTTGGGGCAGGTTGCACTGGAGACAGACATAGCAGGGAAGCAGCATCCTTTTGTGGTGCCCTGGCACCCTCCCCACGTGAGCTCATAACCTCAGCCATTACAGCCCTCTCCACTGTAATTGTTTGCTTCAGCAGACGATTATTCCTCACCCAAAGTCATGAGGAAATGAAGCCTCTTGCAGGAGCTGAAAACCTGATGTAAATTCTGAAAAGGCGAGCACCATCAGCATTATCTGCATTGCAGTCATCTCAGCAGCACAGAGGCATTTACACGTCAACAGGACCAACCGTCTGCTTAAATAAGTGTCTTATTTAAGATGGCTCTTCTCAGCATGTGAGAAAAAAGTAGTCTGGTTTTCTGCAAAAAGTCTAAAAATGGAATATATAAGCATCCATTACTAAGTGCTCAAATGTATGCTCCTTTTCTGCAGGAAGATGTCCTTCAAATGAATTGCAGGACTCATGAAACTGGATTAGCAATGTCATAAATCACACACCTGCCAAAATAACAGCATAAAAAGTGAGACTAAATATAACCTACGTCTGATTTGAATAGATACAATCTATATTTAACAATTTGTTGTAACTCAAATATTAGCAGACACTTATTCAAATATCAACATAAATCACAGCATTAGTTTTAATTTTCCTATAGTTAATTGTTTTAAAAACAACGTTTAAGCTTTTGCAATGCTCTCATTTATGATTTAATAAGTTTTGAATTTGCATAAAGAAGAAATTTGCAAATTTATGCTTCACAAATATTCTGCCAGCGCTTCAACTTTTTCCTCCAAACCAAATTGCAACAAATTCCTAGTTTACATTTCTCAAATTATCAATGAAATGCTTCACAAACCAGGACCATTTCTAGGACCATCCTTTAACCTGCAGGATTTAATACAAGCCAAAGTTTCCTTCATATATACTGGAAAGAACAATATTTCTCTTTCCTAAGACTCAAACTTAGTTTCCACATTTAATTTCAAAACCCCTGTATTAAGAACATTAACTCACAGTGTTACAGGATGATTTTGTGATCTAAGTTTTACTGCATAGCCTGGACTCTCCTAGCACACCAAGTGAACCACAGAAAACCTCCAGAAACATCCCTGTAAGGATTTTTAAAAAGCAGCCAAGAGGTATCCAGGCACCTTTAGCTCCAAGAGAATCAATTAGAGTGTAAATCTTGGGAAGCACACTAAGCCTGTGATACTAACTACAAACTGTGAGAATTCATTCATTCACTTAATGCTCTAAGCAGATTCGTCAACTGATGAGGCAGAAATGGTAACAGAAAGAAGAACCAAACAGAATTCTGAACCATCATTCATGAAACCAAGCCAGCATACATTTATACCAACCAACAAAATTTTGTTTCCAAACACACAGTCAAATTCCCCTACCATAACAGAAATAATGCGTAATGCTCCAAAAATAAAGGAACAAACTGACCCTTCATGCTGAAGTTGTCAGAATAATGAAAGAATGAAATATTTTACATCTGAATGTATAGTTACGCTGGACTTTTTCCTTTTTTTATAATGAATTATGTGTTAGAAAACAGCAGTTAAGAAAAAAGCAATGTAGAACTTGCTGTAACTGGTTCTGCCACCCAAATATCAATGTCATTAGAAGAACTACAATTACATTTCTGTGAATAAGAGCCTGAAATACCAGAAAGCACAAAGTAAACAAGAAGAAATATTCAAAGTTTCAGTCAGAATTAATTAGAAAAGTAAGTAGCCCACATTAGAGCTACTTCTTTGCACCATACACAGTTTACTCTTTTGCCTCCTTTTAAGGACACTTAATAGATAACATTATCATAATGCTCACATTTTTCCTCAGAGTTTCCTCTTCCCTGACAGAATGATTTACAATGAATTGTTGCAATCAGGCGCTCGTTCCTCTGATTACACCCTTTCCAGCAAGCGTAACCCGAGCCACGCTCGGGATGCGCGGAGACGCCTAAAGAAGGCGATTCCCCATGGAACTCAACGGGGCTGGAACAAGCTCTGCACCACCGCCAGCAGCTTCCCAAGAGCTCAGCTGGACACCGGGACAGCATCAGCACGCACAGCTCCACAGCTGGCCCTGCAGGTCCCCAGGGAGCCACCTGCAGCATTGTGTCCATCTCCTGGTCGCTTGCACACAGTGGCTTTTCCAGTTCAGGTAGGACAAAAGAAGGGGAGATTCAAAAAAAAAAAAAAAAAAAAAAAAAAAAAAAAAAAAAAAAAAAAGAAAAGGAAAAGAAAAAGAAAAAAAAAGGGGGACAAAATAGATAGGAAAAAAGGGGGGTTGGAGACAAAGCAAGAGGTAGGAGAACAGGAAGAACAAAGGCATTTTCCATGTTGGAGGCATTTTGTAAGAGCCACATTCCTACCAGCTCCACTTTTCCAAGGGAACAACCGAGGAAAGTCATGCAACACCACGAGGAAGCACAACACCAGCCCACACCTTAATCAACACCTCTCACCACTTCATGCTTCTGTCTTCTGGACAAAAGTTAAGAGATGATGACCTTGCAACCTGCCTCATCTTTAACAGTTTTCTGATCATTTTGTCTTCTCAAAGAGCACCTTGTACTTAAGATTTATTCCTTGCAAGCTAAACTCTTTTTTCAAGTCCAATCTTGCTTAATGAGTTACTTTTTATTATGGGAAGCTTTTTTATGTGTTGTTTGTTCTGTCAAGCCCAAATAACTGCTGACATTCTAATCATGAGGCCCCTTAGAAAAAAAAAGTCTTTTGCTTAAAAGCAATTTTTTCATTTGCCTATAAAGCAATTATATATATATATATAAAATGTTTAAATCATTTTAATATAAAAATAGCCTGCCCACATTTTAAATATTGCAGAGGATAAAATACATAAAACTGTCCTCTTCAGATTTTAATCATTCCCTCTCTTACTTAAATCTGAATTTAATATATTCCTACAGCACCAGCTGTCTTTAGTAGTTCTTCCCAAGCCCTGAAGAAGGAATTATCCTTCTAAAAACCAGAGACCAATCTCCCTCTCCTAACATGAAAGCTACATTTTGTTGTAGCCATATATAAAAATCAAATTTTATGGAGAAACAGCTTCTAAGGCCAGCTTGAATTTAGCACACCATGTTCTTGCATATATTTTGTCCATTTAGTCAAAAACTCTGCCCTCCCCTTTCTCCTCCTCTTCTCCCTACAGAGGAAAGGCAATAGCTCTGAACCAATAAAGAACATAAAATACAGGAATTTTTGCTCAACTGATTTAGATATTCCAAGAAAAATGCAACTGTAAATCCCTGTCACACACATGGCCTTCTGCTGAATATTCAGAACAGCAATATTAAATAGCTACCCATGACTTTTCCTAACACTAACAAACAAGGAAATATTGTAATATAATTTTTGTTATTCTTGATTACTATTTACCTGGGCATATTATTTCTCAAAGTATTTTAATTTAGGTAAACCTGTCAAATTATGCTACAAAGAAAACTCAGTAAATTTGTTTCTTTAGAAGCATTCAGTGTCTTTTAACACTGCACAGCATGGAAGTGATCAAGATTTATTCCTCTGTCTAAAATACAACAGCTTTCTTTTCTTTTTTTAAAGAAATGGATTCTAATAAAAGGCAGCATTTGAAATGGGCAGTGGCTCCCTCTTTAAAAGAAAAGCAGTGGCTTAATGCTGTAAAATCCCTTCCCTTTCCACAGATAAGCCCTGCCCATTTGTTGCCTAGTTTCAGTTATAGTAGCTTACTTAGGATATTGCTATGACTGGATGTAATTGGCATTAACTGCATTCAGTATCAACTGCACAGGTGCAATTGACTCATCTTGAATTCACACGATTACAAGTCTTCACTATCAACAACTGGATAACTATGTTTTCCCCCTTTTCTTTATTAGCAGACAGAAAAGGTACAACAGCACATGCAATTCCAAGGATGTCTCCATCTGAACAAGACTTTTGTTTTGCATGTGGTTTCCATTGACCTAGAAGAAGAAATTCCAGTATTACAAAGGGATGCAGAAGATTCTAATATTGGTTATAGAATTGGTAATATTTCCGGCACCAGTAACTGCTCCACAGCTGAGACGGGGTTGGGGTCTGTATTATCTCACATCTCCATGTGAGGAAAGAGATCGAACTCCTCCTACTCAAAACTGCGCTTGAACAAACATTTGTGAGGCAAACAAAAACAACGACTGTTTTCTAAAACTGCTACAATCTGCTGATATCCCAGTGGATCTGAAGGCTCTGGCTTGCCCAGTAAAACATGTCTAGGATACTAGATGTCTTCTCTTTGCCAAAGACATACTCACAAGACTACACTCTTCTTGTCTAGCAGCCTAAAGCAACGAGAGATAGCAAATGTTCTTACAATAAACAGCTCTTGCCATACCAAAGTAAGTGGGAGAAAGACATGAGTGCAGCCTTTGTTCTTAATCTCTACTGATTAGGTTTATGAAAATCAAACATGGTAAGAATATTTTGAAAGACTTTTGAACAGACTTCCTTCTACACCATATGATATACAAAGAAAACCCAGCATTACACCATGAAGCAGGTAAAAAAATGCAAGCTACGTGGCTGATGGCATACTAGCCGGAGGGAGGCAGGTTTATTTGTAGGCTTCCTTTGGCTACCACTTAAAAACTAACAACAAATTTTACATTTGCTGCTACCTATCTTGAAGCAGATGAAATTATAGATGGTGATATTTTCTCTGAATTTTTATATCAAATATCAAATCTCAAATCTGTAATAGAACAAAGACAATAAATTACTTTAAGTGTTTTTCAATCATGTGAAGCATTTTCTACAACTAATATCTAAGATCAGATATCTTTTGTTGTGCCCTCATAAAAGAAAAAAATTATGTATTTTTTATTGCACTCAAAATAAATTATATTAATCTGTAAATTTTGTTCAAATATGGAAAAGCTCACAAGAAACACCAATTCTGCATTTCAAGGATACCAAAAATGAATTACAATGTTGCTCACAAAACACAGTCCCCAAGTTGAATTCCTGATTTATGTAATGCCATCATCCACAGCCAACCAAGAGGCCATGCCACCCCCAGTGACCCAGTTTTGGAGACAGCATCTTGGTCATCTCAAAGATAAACAACATCTTGAGTAATCTTAGAAAACCATAAACGAACAAAACACTGTCTGTGCATTCCTCCAGAACAGGCTACCATCAATATCCATTCCACACTTCCACAAAAATATTATCCAAAAACCATAAGGCTTTATGGGTAACAGAAAGCACAATCCATTCTAAACACCAGATAAGCCCAATGACAACTCTGATCTGTAGAGAATTAGTGTTACCTACAAAAAAAGACAAAGTTTCCTGAAGAGAGAGCTTTTCCACAACTCTGTTCAGGACTTCTATGCCATCCCAATAGCAAGCCACAGCAGATTTAATGTCCCTGACAAGATACAAGCCTAGCATAATGTATACTAATGTATACTAACCTTCCCACTCCACAGAGACCACAAACCAATCACAATCACAAACCAATTACAATAAATAGTAGCACCACTGCCTATTTATTTGACTGGGAAAAGTTCACTCACCAGAATATGACAGCTACAGTGCAATGAAGACTAATTCAGCCCTGTGTCTGTAAGGCACATTACTCCCCAAGCAAAAGTGGATATATGTTACTATTCTGAAAGAAAAATTCTGCACTGAGGATGAGCTCTAAAAGGACTGCAGGAATATTAATGTTACATTTTACAGTTATCAGTGGTTTTTTCTCTTTTTTAGGTACTGAAACAGTTGCAAAGTCAGAATGACTTAGTCATTAAAGGAAGTAAGTCCACCCAATTTTACATACATAAAACAGGATCTTAATATGCTCAGTTGCATATAACAGAAACTAACTCTCTTATCTGAAAATTATTAAACACAGACTTCATTAAAATGCTGAATAGCAATTTAAAAACATGGAAGAAACAGAAAGGAGAGAATTAAAACCAAAATGCAGATAAGCAAGAGGGATCCAGAAGTTCAGGAACTTCTTTGTATCTCTTTTCACAACAGAGGACTTGGAACCCACTCGTGAGACCTTCATTCTTGTCCAAGAAGGTCACTGTGAAAACTCAGGAGCTGGGTTGTGGTTCTGGACATTGTGATCTTAAGGAGTAGGAGTGAAAAGCCGTGAGTTTGACTAAGCACCTAACACACAGATGGGAAGAGAAGGTTTTCACATCAGCTGCCATTTACTGAATATCTCTTGTCTAATTTCCAGCTTATTCATGCCTCTTATCCCAAAAAACAGCCATGGGGAAAAAAAAAAAGTTACTAGACTTCAGCATCCAAAGGACATAAAGTTAGGCCAAAGGACAACCAACTATGAGGAGTCACTGGGGTTGACCTCTCAAGGGCTAACTCTGAGTTCAATAAAACCTTACTGGTATCCTTGAGCAGACAGCCTCAGTAGTGCTACCAACACACAAATATGTGACTTTCTTTCAAGAAACACACAAAGAAGTGTTTAAATGAACACTGGGCAGAATCACTCTTGTTTCTACTCACAAGTCACCATCACTGCAGCCTTACCAAACTAATCCATACCACTGTCTGTGCTGCAGTTTATGAAGACTGTCAGATTCATTCTCTAGATCTGAGTATGTTAATAATTAACTTATTCTCTTATCCTTCTCTCCATATGTCATACAGAGAGATGAGTAATAGCAGAAAACTCATGTCCTAACTCCCATTTACCCCTCCTTCTGTTATTGTTGCAGGGACTTCAGATTTAGACACAATAAATAGTGATTACATTCCTGTATTAAGGTGTGCCAGAAACCTGAACTCTTTCAGCCACAGAAGTACTGAAACACATTCCCTCTAATTATTATGCAATATTACAGTCTTCTACAGCAGGAAGAGTAATTTCACGGTTAGAATCCAACCCATTCACTAGAAAACTGTTACACAGCACTTTGAGAATGAAGGATTTTTAATAAAACAGGACTGTTGAGTAAAGAAGATAAAAAAAGAAGCTTGTACAATTTACCTGTACTAAAACACTGGCATTTATCACCTTTTCACATGGGCATATTTTGTGAGAATTGTCTTAAAAGCAAAATGTCAGTAAGTACTTCTGTTTATTTATCTTATGTAATTATGCATGAAAAGACTTAAAATCATTAGTGTTTTGGAAATCTGTATAATTTCCTTTTCTCAACACTGTAGGATCTGGTTCCTAATAAATGACAGAAATATCTCAATACATAACAACTCACTTTAAAAAATCTCCAAGGTTACAACTTCATTTTTCCAGTTAGAAAAACTCTGAAAATATTTAGTATGTTTAGAAATAAAAAATATTTGCTTTAAATAAACGTGAACTTAACTATAAAGTCAGGCACATAACATTCTAAAATTCTATTTATGGTTTTCAGCTTCTTAACTCTCCAATTTCACAGTATTTTTTCAAGAACAAAGAAATGGGGAAAAAATCAGTTAACACAATCATCATGCTACAGCTCTATATGCAACTGCATTAAAAGGTAAAACTTAAAACACGATATACCTGCATGACACCTGGTAGAATGGATATCCTGGTAGAGGAACAGAGTTTGAAAATCCAGACTGGCTCGACATTGCCTTCAGGTATTGTATCCACTTAAATCTCTTCTATATTCCATATGTTAATTCCTTACTAAAAAAATATATATGTGCGTATCCATCTGTACCTTTGTTCAGAGCTAACTAAAAAGAAACCGAGTGCATATTCGAAGGTCTCGAGGATTCTGCCTGCATTTCAAACTGCTTCCTCAGTAGTGAAATTCCTAAAAGCCAACACCCTCATGACATCACGTACTACAAAATCATAAACACGCAATTGTCTCAGCGAGGCAAGGGCAGCCCGTCGGTTTTGACTCGACAGAGAGCCCTGCACTGCATTCCTCTTGCAAGCACAGTGCCTTTCAGGCAGAGACCTGCTGCCTGGAACAGCAGCCCTGCTCTGGCAGGCAGCCAGCAACCAGCACAACTTATTGCCAATGCCGCAAATCCCTCCGATCAGCTAATGAAGAGCCGCGCTGCAGGTGAAACATCATTTTAGCCCTTTACAAGAATCTCCTTCTGAACCCATGAGATTCATGACCTTGAATTTGGTGACAAAAACGTCATCTAAAAAATTTCACTTAAATGCACACTGCATGCTATTGTTTTATAAGCAAGATCAGATTGCACTGCACACCACAGTAGCATGAAAAATCATACTGAGCTTCTCCTGCTAAAGAAGAATCCTCTAATGCTACACTCTCAACCATGGGAAAGTAAGAGGGAAGGATAGGAGACAGAATCTTAAACCACATTATTTAAGCTACTGACTGTAGAAATAAAATTATGTGCATGCATTCCTGCAGTATTTTACTACTGCTTAAATCAAAGAAATATCAAAAGCAAGATTTCTTTTGATATACACTACAATAGTAAGCTACATTAAAGTTACTTGGGCATGCCTTCCTCAAGAGAGGAAAAGACTACTGGAAAGCAGGAAGACATGTGAGTAGTCAGAGTATTGCCCAGTGGCATGACTAATGTCAAATAGACTTAAATGATTATCTGCCTACACTACTCTTAAGGAAGGTATACAGTGCCCTCACACACAGATTTCCTTAATTTAAGCAAAATTTTCAATAAGAGATTTTTAAATTATTTCATTACCTATGCTAGCTGCACTGGAAAACATTAAAATGTTGAGTTTAATACCTCTACCCCATGACATTTTATTTACTCTCATACTTGAATTCTGTCTCTCAGTTTTGGAAAAAGAATAATCAATTTTACCTGGTTTATCCCAAGTTTATAATCAATATCTCAGGCATCAGAAAAATGGTACAAAGCCTTGTCACTATCCTAGTTACCTTTTCAAGTCTGACTTAAAAAACATAGGTCACTGCATAGGGCTCCACTTCCTGAAGTCCTATAAAAATTCCAGGATAACAAAGAGAGCACAGTCTACACAGAAAAGTAACTTTTTCCTTTTTTTTATTTGCTCAACTGATACATCTGCAAAAGCAAAGAAGCTTCCGGGGACATCATTTTGCATAAATTTTTGTCTCTCTCCTGGCTGTAAAGAAAAAGCTTGAAAAGGCAATTCAAGCACAAATAATGTTGTGGGATCAGCCAAATTTTTTACAAACAGACTTGAAAAAGCATCATCTCTCTCATGTTTAGTATGGAGCATTCACCCCAAAACTCATGAAAACCACTTGGGGAAGACCAAAAAAAGTTGTGTGCACATGTGAGAGGAAGAGAAAACGCTACTAAACCTGTCCGAGTCACCTTTGCCCGATCAGGAATGTTAGGATGATGTCAACTTTCATCCTCAGCTGCTGAAGGACACGCCAGTCACTCCTCTGCACTGCTGTGGTGCGCCCTGAGGAGTCACCTTGTGTGCACGTCCCTGAACACACTCGCACTTTTACCCTGTGTATTTACTCATCTTTTATTTGGCGTCTTCTCGGCACCGATAATGGCTGCATTAGCACATTAATGCAGTAACTCTCATCTCAGAATAATTCTCCCTAGTCCCAGCCGGGATTTAGGATGTTTCCATTGGATTTGCCAGCTGAAAAAGAATGTTAGTGTCAAGTCGACAGGTTACAGGCTTATAAATTAGGGCTCTTAGAGGCTGCCAGTGGCTTGCCATGACATTTTGCAAAAACCACATAGTCCCTTAATGCCTAGCTTATCCACATAATAAGGAAAATACTGCCTGACAGCAAAGGAATGATGTGAGGTTAATTTTTTTTTTGTAATGAAGTATTGAAATCCTCTGATTAAAGATTTATGAAGGGATAAAACAGCTGCAGCATTTGAGGGAAAAGATGTGTGGGAATATTCAGAATAGAGCTTTTTTTTGTCTCCTGCTTCTAGCTCTAACACAACAGCAGCATTATACCTCTCAAATTGCAATTTAAATATAAAAGCCATTTAAATTTTAGAATACGGTGGAAAGTGCAGTTTTTTAATGGGTGGACAGCATTCCACAGCATTTAAAGAAGGGATAAGTGAGATGACAACAGGCAGCCAAAAACTGTATTTAGGATGATCTTTAGAGAAGCAGAATCTTTCATTGGTAGGCATCACACACCAGTTCAGTCATTTGGAAGCAGAAAGGGAAAGTGTGGCTTAAGACAGAGAAAAGGGAAAGAGAAAATCTGGTTAGGACCAAAGAGAAAGCCTCCACACAATGAAAGCCAATATTCAACAAGTGCCCCTTTTATTTCATTCCACAAGCAGGCTGGATTACAGAACACAGCTACTTTTGGGATGCAGACCTAACCTGCCAAACACCACCTCCACTAAGAGAGGCAAGTGGGTTTCATTCCAGCTGCAGTCACCTCTGCTGGAAATTTACTTCCGTGTTTTGGAGCCAACAAGCTCACTTAAAAATAACCACATGAGAGTATTGTTTGGCATAGCATGCCATGTAACACTTATTACTCTGCTGGGAACAAAATTAAACAAAGAAAATAAGTTTGAGACACAAATACCACGTGCTCCAGAATTTACAGGGACCTTAGTACTGAAGGAAGCGGCCTGTTGGAGCACTTAATGCTGCTACTTGAAAAGGTATCAAATACTTGAAAAAAGCAAGGACAGGCTGAAAGACTGGAGAAGAATGAGTTCATGACCACTTTCAGGTATTTCAAACAAGTAGCATCCTTGGTAAACTAATGGAAAATTTGTTTAAAGTCAAGTCAGGCTGAAAAAGAAATACAAACTAACCTCATTACTGGAATCTAAATCAATTTCATCAAGTCTAAAACTGAGAGCAGCCATACTGTAGACAATGATGTGATTGCATAGCAAAACGCATATAAAATGTTCAGAATAGAATTAATAGAATGAAGCGTCAAGAAGGTATTATCGTAATATCAATACCATAAATCAGTAATTTACTCCCATCTAAAGTGTTATACTTGATATTTTCACTGCCTGCTATATTAGTGTCTAGTAAATTAGACAGTGAATTAGAATGAAAACAAGAAATCTAAAAAAAAAATTGCATACCTTTTGAAAATGACAGTATTGTTCACAAAGAAAATATTATAAAGATATTCAATGTAATGAGCAGCACTTGCACAACATAACAAAGTCTTTCTCTCCTTTCTGTATGAAACACAAGAATAAAGAAATATTCAACAATACTAAAGAATAACAGCAAATTAGCAAGTGAAGAAGGACACTGTCACTGGAAATTTAAAACTCATTGAGTTAAAGACTAACTGCATATTTATATATGGAAAAACAAAACAAACAAAAAACAAAACAAAAAAACACCCCAAGACAACAACAATAAATAAAACAAAACAAAAAAAATTCCCAAAACCCCAAACAAATAACCCAGAAGTGATGGCCGGAAGGAAAGAGGACTTGTAAACAACATCAGTACTTGAGAGAAAAAAAACCCATGCGAGAAAACCATCTAACCTCGCTGCTGATGGATGTCTCTTTTACTCTTTCCTGAGGCAGACTAGTGGGTTCAATGACAATGCATAATCTCTGCTGCACTCCTGAACTTGTTGGTCAAACAACTCAACTAAATATGGTTTCTGTTGCTACTGTTAACCAGTAGAGATCAAATATCTCACGTGGACACCAAGAAAAAAATTGGTCTCTCTTTTCTTTCCTTTTTTTTTTTTTTTTTCCCAAATTTCCCCAGTACCTTTTCATCCGACCTACCCAGCCTTTCAGGGGCTAACATGAGGTCCAACTGCAAATTTAAAACTCCTTCAAAAGGAGATTTCACATAGAATATCTTGGATTGGAAGGGACTTTGAAGATCAACCCTCATGCCATGGACAGGGACATCTTCCACTAGACCAGGTTATTCAGAGCCCCATCCAGCCTGGTCTTGACTTCCAGGGATGAGGCATTCACAGCTTCTTTGGGCAACCTGTTCCAGTGTCTCACCACCCTCACAGCAAAGAAAGGAAACAGAAAGATGAAGAGATCTTTTGCAAGGTAAATTGCCAACTCACTCCTCTCTGCAGTCACACAGGCTGACAAGACTGATGGAACCCCATAAAGTAGAAACAATAAGGGCCTTGAAGTATAAAGCATCTGAAATCTAAGGAATTTATTTCCATTAAGGATTCGTCCTTCAAGGAATAGTGAAGTAAAAGTAACAGCAAGACCTAGCAGTAGGTTATATTTTAGGTAAAGACACAATTTCTGCATCCAGAAGCTGCATCTTAAGGGCACAGAATCACAGAGTCACTAAGATTGGAGAAGGTTTCCAAGATGACAGAGTCCAGCCTGTGACCAAACACCACCTTGTCAACTAAACCACAACACTGAGTGCCACATCCAGCTGTTTGTGAAACACCCCCAGGGACAGTGACTCTACCACTTCACTGGGCAGTCTGTTTCAATGCCTGACAACCCTTTCAGGGAAAAAATTCTTCCTGATGTCCCACCTGAACCTCCTCTGGTGCAGCCTGAGGCCATTTCCTCTTGTCCTGTCACTGGTTTCCTGGGAGAAGAGATCAACTCCCACCTGGCTACAGCCTCCATTCAGGTGATTGTAGAGAGCAATAATTCCTATACCTGAAAAAACATCTAGAATTTACTCTAAATATCTGAGAAGTTATAGTGGAGCTAGTAGGCTTACAAGTCTGCTTGACACCTTAGTCCTTCCAGACATTCATACTATTAAGAATAGTATTTTATTGGGTTTTTTTCCAAACCTGGAACAAGAGGGAAGGAGTTATTAAATTCTTATCTAAACAAGATTTATTTTTAGCCCAAACATAAAACTGCTCTTAGCTACTTTACTAGAAAGGCTGTAAAGATGCTCAAAGTCCAACACCATCACCCTGACCTGCGAGGCCATCTAACCAGCATTACCTGAAAGCCATTCCAGATACCAAGAGTTACAGCACAGCCTGCACTGACCTGACACATTCCAGTAATACATCGAGTCAAGAGTCACAGTTTAAGCACTAATCACACATTGCCATTAAGAGTTGAAAGCACACCTTCCTAGCCTTTGTGCCCAAACCAGAGGTCACACACCTCCCTCTCTTTCCTTTTTCACTCTCCCTGCAAGTTGTCGTTCCACATTTATACGTAGCTGTAGGCTCCATTGCTTTTCCTCTCCTCCGTGTGCTCAAGGGACAGCACCCTTCCTCAGGCTTTGCACATTAATACAGCCATCATCACTTATTTCAGTTACTCTACAGCTTAGGCAACTTTTAACACCAGATGTTACAGCAGTCAGCCATGAATTCTCAAAATTCTCAATGCCTCTCACATGCACATGTGACAGCAAACAGGAAAAAAATCATACAGTAGAACCGAGATTAATCAACCGCAATCTGAATCTAAATGCCAGATAGCCAATGCGTGTTTCTTTACTGTTTAGCAGGTGTTCAGGCAGAAGCTAAACAACTCTTCACTGTGGCCAAAGGTTCTCAATTGATTCACGAGTAACTGGACATGGCTGGCGCCCTGCCCGGCAGAGATAGCCCTGTCCTGCTGAACCACAGCAGTGAACCCTCCTGCCTGCACCCCCCAAACCACAGCGAGGTTCCTGTGTAAGCAGGGACTGTTCTCAACCAGACCATTGTGCCCTGCAGCTGTCTGAAGTAGTCTGCAACAATCTGCAGAAGGAGCCAGAAAAATTCTTGTTGGCAGTAAAGCATCAGGATGTCCTCTGGGGCAGGGAGGAATACCTGAGCTGTAAATTAACCGAGTGCAAGTCATGAAACAACACAGACATAAAGCCATTGACCATGACCTAGACAAGGAAGGCGAAGGACCCTCCTTAGGGCCTTGCCCTCCTCTCCAACTGCAATTCCAGCTGAAACAACTATCCTCAACTGGATACTGGACTGGAACTGGAAACTGACTTCTAGGATTCACCTGATCACTGGCGACAGCCTGAGGCACACAGATGTCAGTCACCCTGTACTGCACATCCTTGAATCCTAACCTAGGTAAACTTGGGGGGATGATCTCACCCTTAACACCAGCAGGAAATGTTTCCCTCCACCACCAGGTTCAGTCTCCATCATCCCCAGGACGTTTACCCAGGAAACAGAGCAAACAACACCTGGCCACACAGACATTACCAGCAGAGGGGAGACAGCTTTTCCAGGGAAACAGGAGGTTCACAGGCCAGGCGATGCTCACAAGCTGCAGCAGTGAGCATCAAAGACACAGCATTTCAGCACAGGAATTTGGCTGGCCTGGAACTGCCTTCACGCTGCCTTTGGAAGGAGGTGACTGAAGAACTGAACACCTCTTCCCCCCCAGTTCCACGACACTGACAATCACAAGGGCTGCCACCCGCTCAAACTGAGGCAGCTCAGGTCGGGCATACCAGGCTGGTGGAAAAAGGATGCAGAATTCCCATGCCTGAAATCCAGTGCTATCAGAGCTGAAAGGATGGATCCACACCGTCATCATCCCTGGCCAGAGGGAGATTTCCAAAACAGATCAAGCAAAACCCTCCAAAAACAAACAAACAAAAAATCTAAACCGAATCAGGATCCCACGTAGTTTTTCACAAAAGGAAATTCATCAGCTTGGCCTGTCTATACAAGACTTTTCCAAATAGTTCTACAGAGCAAACATTTTTAAAGCCTGTACCAGGTATTGACCTTCTACAAAGACCATTTTGGAGTGACAGTTCTATTTTCTGCTTACTGCATTTATAAATACAAGAGTATAAATCTTGTGCACTGTAGAATCAGCAGGTATTACACATTCCTGCTTAAAGATAATGTGAGAATCAAATTACAGCCTCTCACTCTATGAAATAATTACATATTCTTCAATCTGAAATTACTTTTATAAAAACCAGAAAAATAGCATTCATGAAGACATTACATTATTATATATATAGAAAAAAAAATAAATACAGAGAGCCAGAAATGGGATTAAACTAGTTTATCCTACTTAAAAATGAATTATACGGATAGAGACTTCCTGCCAAGTGACATGAAAATATTGAACAGAAAACAAACTAAAATGATCCAATTAAAAAAAAAAAAAACCAAAAAAAAAAAACACACACCAAAACCCTGAGTCAGCCAAAGAAACTTTAAAAGACTTAACTTTTGCTAAAAACAAACAGGAAATCTAGTATTTCATTGCGCATGCATGGAAGTAAATGAGACTGTAGTGATTTAATTGGAATAGTCACCTCAAACATATGTAGAAGTCAGAATGCTAATATTATACACAATTATTAGAATGACTTTTAATTTAGAAAGCAAGGTTACCTTCTATCATGACACAAACAAATATTAACTTCTGTGAGCTACCAGAACATAGCAAATTTCCCTCTCCACAAACACAGTTTATTGATACAAACTAAACAGACGCCTATTCAATGGCCCGCCAACTTCAGCCTGCTGGCCCTCGACAAAGTCCCAGAGTAAATAATACACTTGTAGGATTTCAAATACAGACAGGGAGTCTATTTTTGGGGTTCAGGATAAAGCAAAGTCTTCCACATAAGAGGACCATCACATAGTGTGCTTTTTAACCAGCACATATTTTAGGTTAACAGCCCTGATAAATTCTTATCTGTAATAATAACATATTCAAAATAAACTGCAACTGCAATGCCTTGCAAATGGTGAAAATCACATATCAGGTGATAGAACAGTGTCACAAGTAGAGACAAATGTGACACTGTCACCCCACTTTAAAGTTGGTATTTTGTGTAATTCTATGTCCCTCAAAAGAACAAAAGTAAAAAGAAACTGTTGGGTGTACAAACTCCTGAGGTCAGGGCGATAAATGAAACCACTTCCCAAATACGCTTTCCTAATTAAGGCTTCTAAACCAGAGCTGGCTTGCATTCAGTTATTGCCACTGCTACAAGTAATCTGAAATATTCTTGATAAAATATTTTTAGCATTGAGGCCAGCATATTAAAATCAGTTGAAGGTCATAAGGTTGAAAACAATAAAAGTTCACACTTAGGAAAATATGAAATTCATTCCTAAAACTACAAAAAAGTATTTTGAAAACTCCATTCTTAAATCAGTTCAGGATTCCTTGTAGATATCAACTTCATGTATTATCATCTGTGCACTAAAAAAAAGAAACAATGCATTCATCCATTCTTGGATTACATCTACTGAATTCTACTTATTTGTCCCCACAGGCACACCTGGACTACTAAAAAGGGTGAGTTTTTTTCCTTAAAAGACAGAAACATTGTATATGTAGTTTTAATCAATTTTATGTCTTCCCAGCCTCCCTGAAGAAATATTTAATTAGCTTAATTAGACAGATGGCAGTTTTTATTATACTTGTATTTGCACAGCAAAATTTTTTATTTTCTAGGTCAATTCACATGCCACTAAATGACAATTCAGAATTACCCACTAAAGTAGAATTAAATCTATTCTCTGAAACATAAATATTTCATACTAGTGTTTTTAAGCAGTGAACAATTCAAGCTCTTCATTCTGTGTCAGTGTACAAACTTTAATTACTTTTGGCATTGTCTCCCATATGTCACATTAATCTCAGAAAGAAACAATGCTAAAGAATCCTTTACATCCTTTACACAGAAATCTGTTACGTGGTTATTATTTCCATTATTATACCCAATCTCTAAGTGGAAGAAATCAAACTTAACCATGAAATTATACAATATACAATGCACCCTTGACCCACAGTCACACTGTGAGGAATTGAATAGGCTGCACAGTATTCTCAAGGAACAGTGATATTTATGTAAACAAAAAAATGAAATATCTAAAAGCACCAGGAATGACAACACACAAGATAACGGGCCACGTGTTTTCAAGGGCACCAGATGCATTTCTATGCAAAACAGAGCAGACAAACAGGACACCCCTTAAAATGTACACCAACATACACACGCACACACTTAAAAATCACTAATTATATTTTAATTAATCTTCTGAAGCCTGTGAAATTACTCATGTTTACAACATCTGACCACCTAACCTCAGGTGCTTTGTCAAAAGAAAAGGGCTTTTTTTTTCCTCCCCCTAAGAACAAAAAGGATAAAAAGGTGAAGGATACAGACTCAAACTTGGACAATGAAACCTATGACTCAGCATTATAAGAAAAAGCCAAAGTAAGGCATGATTTGATTTGCAACTAAGCTTTGGCTTGCTACAGCAACTTTATTACTTCAGAAGATATCAGAAATACTTCCATTCTTCATCCCTTATAATAAAATCTGTTTAATGAAATCATGCAAATAGTTATTTTGTTTGGTAAGAATTAATCATCAGTTTGAAGGCTAAGTCTACAAAGACCAAGAAACAACCCTACCCTTCTCACCAGGATCTTTCACAAACCTGGAATGTAAATACTGAGAGAAAGGTAGGAATATCTGACATTCACTGCCCTAACTATTGAAGATAATAGGACTCAACTTTCAGGCAGGTATTCTAATCACAAAGCAAACATGTCATTAAGTAAACAGTTCACATTTAAAGTTTCAGGATGGAAAACTCAAAAGGGTTAGCAAGAGATCAGTACAATATCCTCATATTACCTCAGGCATTTAGCACATAACACACAGGAAAAAAAGAAAAGGGCAAATGAAACACTGAAAACAAATGAAAGCTGTTTCCTTTTTTGCAAGGACTGAACACTGACACATACCTAAGATAATATCTTTTCATAACTCTGCTTGCAGACCCGTCAGCTCCAGTCAGCCATTAAGAGTTCTCATGATTAAGCCTGAAGCATTCATAAGTATTCAAAAATGAAGCACAGTCATTAAAAAGAACCATGCTTGCCCTCTCCCTATTTGCTGGAAAAGGATTCATTAATGCCTTCACTCCTCTCTTTCTGCCCAGGGAAAGAAAGCAAGGGGAGGGAAGAAGATTAGAGCAGAACACCGCCTACATTGCCATCATTTCCTCCCAACAGGTCAGCCTCACAGAGAAAAGGACCAAAACTGGTCTCTATGTTGGTTTCAGTGCTTCAGACTGGCTTAAGAGAAACAAACCATAATTAACTTGATGTACATAACTGAAGTCAGTTTGAGCCTTTAATGTTAGTTGATCTGACACTGAAGTTAAACCTGCTGAAGGTGCCCAATCATGACTGCATCCACTCACTGCCATCATTCCTTCACATGTTTCAAGATAAAGGCAATAAATTTAAATCAAGATATATCAAGAAACTGTAATTATGGTATTATATCCCACGTAATTCCTAAAACCAGAAAACAGATGTTTAAATGATGCATCATTTTAATTAGCTCTCAGCATTTGTCCCTGGCCACACAACTTCGTGTGGAGATTACAGCAGCTTTGCAGAGTTAAGTTTACAGACAACCACCTTCTGGGTTTCCTCCCATCCAGAACAAGTTAGTCAGCTTGCTCTGTAAAGCCAAATTAAATACATTCTTTCAGGAAAATATCCCTATTCAGATTAATTACTTGAAGAAAAGCACAAACAGTTATTGCAAGCATGATTTTAATAGAAATTCTTGTAAAATTGGAGCACTTGAGGGATGGGGGGATTAAACCTGTAAATTTCTCCTCAGATGTATGAATTAAAAATTGCTGCACTTTTGTGAGGTATGAAGTTTATTAAAAGAGCACTGACATGTTCCATGACCCCTACTTCAAAGCAACTAAACTATCAGGAATTACTATGTTTTATTTTAAAACTGCCTTCAAAATACAAAATTATTTCTGGTCTAAGTGCTTCAGTAAGTTCAAAACTTTCATGTTACAAACTTCCATACAAATCAGTCAGAAAACTCACCGTTAGTGCTCTTGGTAACTAAATTTTGTCTCAACAATACACAGTGTTAACAATTATCTAACGCATTATTCTAATTTAAGTAGGTCACATTGTTTCAATTAGATTTGCCTTAAAGCTCTTCCTAATAAATCTAGTTGCAAGAGACATGATTACCTTACTTTATTCAAAAAGTTGTTAAATTTAAATTAAGAATTAGTCAACCCACAGTTTCTTTGAGGAACTCAACGCATTGCCTGCCACTTACATCAAAGTATATGGATTTTTCTTAAGAGTTTTGTTATGCTGCAAATACACAGAGAAGCCTTTGTCAAAATACCATCAGTTACAAATGCATGACTGAAATTCTTTCTGCATTTGGGAGGGAAAGGGGACCAAAGGGGGTGTCATTTATCACCAAGCTGCTGTGACTTTACTCTCATCACCTAACGCAATGCCACGCAAACAAGAAAAGGAAAAAACTACCATACTTGTTTTACTAAGGGATATAATTTTAAAAATAAGCTAAAATAAAATAAAAATATGTGAGACTGCAAGCCTTTTTTCCTTTCCTGTTCACCAAACATATGTGTGAGAAATTAAACTTTTACCTAAGCCTTTATTTCCCTCATCATCACAGGATCAGAAACTTCAAAAGTTTGGAAATAATCCAATTACTTCTTACTTACCTTATAAATGAGATATGAAAATACATGCAAAGAAGTGGTTCTAGCAATAAAAGCTATACAAGTACCTCCATTTCAATATACCAGAAGGTGAGATCTAGCAAGTAAGTGACAATCTATCCTAACTCAACATTTGCTTTTGATTACTTTACATTTAATTGTAGGTGCTCACAAAGTTTTAAAAAGATAACACTGATCTTTGCTCACTGCAGAATATTTTAATCTGGAATCATAATATCAGATAGTCACCAGTAAGTTATTTTTGCTTTGAAATAACATTTACATAATGTTACATCAGCAAACACGTCCCAGACAGTTCTTCCTAGGGGTGCATTAGGTGAACAAGAAACATCAGGAAGAAGTTGTTGCATCTCAGCTGAGCTGACAAACTTTCACTCTTCAACGTTATACAAATGCAGCAGTAATTACTCACTTAAGCTGACACCAGTTCCCACATCGTTCATTCCCACGAACCACACCGGGCAGAAGGGGGTGAATGCCTCCCTGCAGTGCTAAGGATTGCTGAAACCCCAGTGTCCCATCCTTCCAACCACTTTGCAGGACCAGCCATAAATGCCTTTTCCACACTGAGCCACCAGTAAAATCAATGCTTACAACCCCCGGCTGCAAGTAAGTTTTTTGCCTATAGGGGTATTTAAAACACATTACTTAGCAGTAGTGTTGATTAGATAGTTCTGATTATTTTGGATTTTTAAGCAACCACTTCTCAGATTCTCCCAGTTTCCCCAAAACAATTTCACCATCTTGGTGACTCACTCTTTTTCTCCTTCTCCATTTTCCAAGATTTCCTGTGACATCCCCAATACTTCAGCTGCTGCTTCCATCCCTGACACCTTCTGTATTTAGGAACAGCCTGTAGGATGAAAACTTCTGGTCATAGCCAGGCAAACCAGGTTTTGGTGGGGTTTTCTTCTTTTCTATGAAGAAAACCCCTATGAAAAGATTCTGGTCATTCCTAGTGGAACTGTTACTTCTCAACTTTTTCGAGTTTTGTATTGGCTTTGTGGAACATACTGTTTTGTATCTTCACCACCCCTCAAAAATCAGAACTGTCTCATTATCAAGAAGTACACAACTTTTTACAGGCTAATTTTAAATTCTAAACGGGAATAGTTGATGAATACACTAAAAAAAAATTAAATCCCATGAAACAAGACCACCTCTTTTCCCACAGCATTTAGATTAAACAAGCTAAAGATCTCAACCATACTTCATGGTTACTCTAGTATACCTGAACAGTTTTCTCACTTAAAAAAAGAAGAAGGGGAGACAGATTAATTTTCACAGTAATGATGAAAAAGGAAGTATTAAGTATAAAATGAGACAATTTTCAAACTTCTAAAGGAATGCCATAAAAAGCTAACAGATGGGAACACTAAACTATGGGATCTGTGTTATGGAGTCCCTTTGAAGGGAAGAGAACAAGATTACACATAAAACGCCTGATGATTTGTGGACCTGTCTTTCAGCTTTGGTATATCATCTAAAACGGAACAGACACGGGATGTATCAATATGCTAAACAGCTTTTCTGCACAGAGAAACACTTTGAAGCCTTGTGAAGCTGTGTGAACTGTTTTCATAAGGTCTAAGCTTCTGGCACAGAAAACATAATTCTGCAAGAAGCTCAAATGAAAATCATAATGGCTCTACAAGTACTTAAAAACACAAAAAAACCCCTTCAATGGATTTCTCTAAACCAAGAAAACATCCCCTCAAGCATGACATGTTTGGTACTATAAAGAAATTAGAGCTGGAATACCAGAGACTGTGAAACTACTACCCTCTAAGATTAGACTTTAGATACTTGAAATTCTGATTTATTCCTGATCTAACATTCTCAAATGTCAAAGCCATTCCCAGGTTACTTGTGTTCCAACAGATTAGTTTTGCCATCTAAGACAGAGAAAAGCACTGCAATTCTACTACAGAAGCTTCCAAATGTTTGCTCAGTCTAAAGACACACCATAAACCTCACAAGTGATGTGTTATTACAGAAGACTTTTCCTTCTGCATTGCAGGCTAAAAACAGCATTATAAGGATCTAGAAGACTACAGAAGATATTCTCTGGGTTATAATACAAAATGTCATAAGGTAAGTACATTGCAGGCTTCACCAGATTTCTTTTTTTTAAAAAAAAAAATCATCAAACACAGAGGAACCTGAACATCAGATCTCCCCAGATGCACTTTTACACTTATTTCCAAATGCTTGAGCTTGAAAGATTTCTAAATATTTTTTCAGCTAATTTAATTATCCAAAGTATGCTATTAATTCTGTAAGCATGCTGAAAAACATGTAAAAGGTGCTTCAGCAATCTTAACTGGGAATTGTTTAAATGATGAACAAGTACTACACTGCAGGAGCAGCTACTTGTAATGAAATTTCCTCATGATGGCAGCATAAACCATTCTGATGAAGTGCTAAACGACAATGCACATTCCTATTCATACAAAAGTGAGATCTCAACTGCTTCAGAAATTGTGTTCACTACCTTTTTTGCCCCTTTTCAAATTGCCATTTCCACTCCATTTTCTAGTCTTTAGATTTAGTCCCCAGAATTCCACAGAAGTATTATTCTACTTCACACGTGCAATTTATCAAGAAAGAAGAGGTATTACGCTACAGAGTAATTTGACAAGTGATACTTTTATGCAGCTTCCCCATCCTTTCCATTAGATTTTGTATCATTTGTATATTCTGTTTTGAAAAGTCCATGACAACTGCACAATCCGCGTGAATCACTAAGTTAATGCTTCAATAAAGATCTATGAAGTTCTTCCAAAGAATGATCTTCCATCAAGTTCTGTTGGCTTTTAGTGTTTCCGCACCTCAAAGAGGACAATATCACGACTTGCAAGATCCCATTGCCAGAGGGATTCTGAAAATCTGGCCCTTTGCCTTACTGACCTTCCACAGTGTACAAATCACTATGGTTTATAGCCAGATATATATATATATATATATATACACTTTTATAAGACATGAAATTCACTGAAATCAAAATCTGCATAGATTTCAGCTTATAAACAAATTACATCAATTAAGTGTGTATTGATTAAGAATAGGTCTGAGATTAAAAAGATCATCATCATGCTTGGAAAGACTTTGTTTAGAAGCTTGTACCAGTGCAAATCACTCTTTTCAGACTGTGCTGCAAGCATGGCTTTGCTGAGGCTCCTACTTCCAAAAATCTCATCGCTTGCCACTTGAAAAGGTCAGCCAATGTTCCCCTCAGACCAGTCACCACAAGCTGTATCTTAAAGCGAGTTCTATCAAAAATACTGAGTTTTCCAAGCCATACAGTAGAATATAAACTAACCCAAACCACTGAGACAGCAGGTGACAAAGGGACAATATGAACAGTTATGTTTAGCTGACCCAAGGGGACAGTAAGCTCCTGGAGGAGAAAAGACTGACAAGTAAGAATGAGTGATGTCCTCAATCTCCTGCTCAGTTACAAGCCTCGTATCTGTCTACAGCCTTTAAAAGGGCACTAAGCCCTCACTTTTTTCTTGGAAAACCTACACAGAGTTTAAAGACCAGAAGTGGATCTCAATTTACTTCATCTTCACACTACTGACTAGCTCTGCTTAGATACACCTTAAAAACTTACCAGTTAATCTCTGATTGCTTTCTTTAAACAGCTGGAAATTAATCTTGAGACTCCATCAAGATAAGATGCCACTCACCCTGTTTCTAGATGTTAACACACACTGAAAGAATAAACATTCGTAAGGAAAGGAAAAATGAAACAACTGCCAGTCTGGTTTAGAAGCTAGGAGAAACACAAATTGAACGTGTTTCCAACCCATAAAACGCAGATGGATGTACTTGTTCCAGCTTGGCTTTCCTGGACAGAGCAAACAAACGCTCTTGTAATACCCAAAAAGCAGCAGCGAAGGCTTTTCGGCTGTAGTTAAGCTTTTCCTATCTCTTTCCATGTCTTGGCAGTTTTATCCGCACTATGGTAAGAAAGGTGGTTAACACTAATTTTCTCAAATCAGACTCAGATTACACTGACTGAAAAGACTGGCCATATCTTAATTTGAGGGTTTACAATAAGAAGATTAAAACAAACCAGCAGCATCTTTGTTTTTAAGCACTACACTCACTGAGCAGCAAACATGTACCACATCAGAGAAAAAGCAGCTGTCATTACAGCCCATCTCCCAGACACTTATGGTTTCTAAGAGAATTATTATTCCTCCAGAAACCTCCCATTTTCTTCTCCATACACCTTTACAGTACAGCTATTTTGGCCAAGACAGCAGCAGGGCTTTACCACATTTCCTCTGCTTAACAGGATTTTTCAAATGAGCAGCAAAGCCTGGGAGCAGCTGGAGCTTCAGAGGAGGATTGTCTCATTATCAGTAGCAAAAAACAGAGCAGATGAAGCAGCGTAAAAAGCCAAGATCTCCATTCGAAAGGACAGTTACTAGGATTAAAAATAACAGCCTAAAACCAAGACTCTTCTGCTGGTATGGACATTTGTGTGTATTGTTATATAAAAACAACATAATAATAGGAGTCCTATATAAATTTACAGGTTTTTGTTCCTGTATGTAACCTTAGTTTAATCCAAGAAACATCGTGGCAATTGAGTTATGTGGAAGAACTACCTAGATGTAATTGGAAACCACCACTCCCACCGGTTTCAGAAAGGCACTTCAAAAATATAATTAAATATTCATGGCCATATTGTGACACAAGAGAGCCTACAACCAACTTAAAAGAAGCAAGAGGAACTGCACAACAGTCTGTCAATTAAAAAAGAGAAAAGAAAAACCAATAAAAAGTTGTATTTGGCAAGACAAACTTTACCTCCCAAATTGCTTTTTCCTCTAGTCTTGTTTCTCATTGTTAGAAGCTACCAGAAAACACTAATTTTTACACAGATGTAACATGCAATAAATACTGCATGAACAATTTTTCTTCAATTATCAGACAAAAGGTTTCATATGTAGGAGATAACTAGCTGAACACAAATTTAAGTAAGAAAAAATCTGAAGTTTTAAAAAACAAGAGAAATGGAACATTCAAAATTAGATCCAAAGCATGACCTAACAACTGAAAGTAGAGAAATGCAGAGATAATGCATAATGAATGTCCGACAGTAAACTGATCAGTAAGCAGGAGGGACCCAGCATAAGCCAACACTGTAATACAACAGTGAAAAAGACAAAATTCAATGCCAGGATACATCATGACAGCTATTTCCAGAAAAGACAAGGAAATATTTTAAGCAGCCTTTAACTGTGTTTCAGCAAGTCTTTATCAATAATATCATGCTACATTCCAGATGATGCACATTTAGAAACCATCAAATAGGTGCTTTGAGTATCTGGGGAAGAGATCAGGGCACATAATATACTCCGTCATTTGCAAAAAAACAGGACTCACAGACTTTGTAAAACTGCATGAGCAGAGAACACTTGAGCAAAAGCAAAGCCAAGCTGGTGTCTGAACCAGAGCGACTGGGGATGGGACACTGTGACATCTGATAACCCAGGAACACACCCTGCAGATGTGACTACGCTGCGGCTGGATGGAAACTAACGCTCCCGTGTTGTGCTGTGCTGCACAGGTGTGTGAGCTGGGCCTTGTGTTCCATCCACTGCTCCGTGTGGACAGGCACTGACGTGAAACTTCTTCAACCCTCCGTTCTATGTCGGGTGTAAACAAACAAACCAACCAGTAATACAAATACCAGAGAGGGGAAAGTTGCCTTCATTAAAAAAACAGGAATGGCAAGAGGCCAACAGATACCAGACTGCCACTAGTTAATACAAGTCAGAACCATGAGTTTCCTAAATTTATTTCTGGTATGTACAGGAAAAAGAAAGAAAAAAGCCCTCAAACAAACATAAAAAACCCCCAGATGCAATTAATCAGTCCACGAGATGATAACGTGGTGAAAATCAGAAGACACAACTGAGTCAACGCCTGCTCACAGACATAAGCCTATTGTTTGCAAAAATTAGAAACAAAAGGCAATTCACATATTTTCTAGTGTTTCATAACATTGGTCATGGAAAGAATTTGTGGCTGTTTGTAAATATCAGTAAATATTTTGGATTCTACTCCATCTCTAAAGCCATTAAACTTCTCCAATTGTGCAAACACCCACCTGTTTAAAACTTCAAAACTTCTGAATCAAGAATACTCAGTATAAGTCTGTCATCTGTAACATACCAGAAGATAATCTGTTATGAGTTTACCCTGCTAAGCTACTATGCAAAGTAGATTTAACTCTGCTCTTCTTTTCTTGTGTCCTTAAACTGCCTTGGTTCCAGCAACAGTACTGCAATCTCCTTCTTACTCCCCACCAACCAAATGAATGACAAGAGAATCTTCTTCCTGCTGTCAAAGTAGGAGCTCAATTATCATACAAAATTTCATTAAGAATATACCTTCTTCTGATATGATCCTAAGTCCATAATGTCAGGAATCCCAGCTTGCTCTGGATTGATTAGATTGTCCCAAAGGTATAAACCCACTTCATTGCCATGGATGTCCAGCCTACTGAGACAAGGATGTTAAAAGCTTCAAATGATCTAACTAAATCTAGAGAAAGGAAGATATTCCTGTTGCATCCATAAAAGGACAAACGGCATCTCCCAAAATCTTGGCCCAAATTAATCTGAGGAAGACTTTGAAGTATAAACCTCACCCTTTCCCAGTGAAGAAACACAGACATATAGAAAAGCCTAGACAGGAAAAGGTTTCAGGCAACCATCTGGTCCAATCCTTTGCTGAAAAAGAGACTTTAAATTAGATGATCCGGGGTCATCCAAACTGAGTCTTGAATATTTTCAGCAAGGGAGATTCCACCCTTCTTCTAAGCAACTGACTTATACTTAACTGTTCCCAAAATGAAGAATCACCTTTCCTGACTGATCAGGGATGACAGGGAAGGCTCGGGAATGCTATACTTGGATGGAAGTGCTTTTACAGTGCTTTTACAGCCCCTTCAAGCCCTGAAGAATCTAAGCACAATCCTTTGTCCCACAGGTTTTCTTAGGTGTGCCTTTGTTAAAAGTGAAGAGGGAATGAGGATGGATTAGCTAAGCTCTTACTTCTGCTAGAAATAAATATTATGTTAAATGAAACATTCATAGATTTTCAATCAATACACCATAAGTACTAGACTTGGCCATAGAAAGCTGACAAGAACAATCACACTGGAATATATTTGGCTGAGAGGCACTTGCTCATTAGCGCTTCAGCAAGAAGAGTCACGTAGAGTGGCGTTAGTCAGGGAAATAGATGTTTCCAATACTCTGGGCCAGCCTTGCCTTCAATCCAACAAAAAGCTTTTGGCAGGCAGTTAAGAGCTGCCATTTGCAAACAGAGGTGGTATTTGGCATCTTTGCTCAGAGCCCAGCTCCTGGAATCATGTAATGACTTGAGAATGCCTGCTTTCAACTAATAAAGATGTCCCTAATATTCACATTTTAAGAGAAAAAAATAGGCCCTGAAGATACTCAGAGAAAAAAAAAAGTAAAAATATATGGGTATAAAAAAAAAGAGTAAGAGCCCAGTAAATCTAGAAAATGTTACGTAATTCTAAAGAAGTATAGATTCCAGACATTCTACTGCACTCCACTGATAAATTATAATCAGCTCCACAATTACACTGTTTTTTGCATTTTCCTCAGAAGTTGCTCCGAATTCTTAAGCTAACCATTTCCCTTGTATTTGCATGTTCTCTTCCCTTCCCCCTGCAACAAAAAAATCAGAATTTGACCTTGTAGAGACAGTAGCTCAAAATGAATTTAAATAAAGCAAAACCAAGCACAATTCTTTGGCTTCACTGTTTCTCAGCTACCTCATCTACCCCTCATTTCTATTCCTGTAACTTACTATATATCCTTTTAAAAGTAAACAAGCCATATAAAGTATGGGCATAAATGACACCAAAAAATTTCCATTCAATCAAAGTCCACAAAGCAGCAAAGGCAATTTGGTGATTTTCTCATAAAGCTGTCATAGTCCCTCACAATAAAGGCCAAAATAACACACATGTAAAAGTAACCATTTGAGCCAAGCACAGCAAGTCTTAAAGAAGAATTAGAACAAGACAATCACAGATGCCTGCACTGACATTTTTAAGCTGACTGTAACTGGCTTGAAGTCATGCTACAGCATCGCTGACAGTAATAGAGCTCTTCAGTAGCAGTGGTTTGATTGAAAACAAAAAAAAAGTTTTCTAAAAACAAATATTTACTTGCAAATATTTTATCTCATACACTAAAAAACACAATAAACAACGAAGCTTTGAACAAACATCTCTCCTGCAGAGCACTCTACCATTCTTTGGCCACATATACACAAAAAATCCTGTATGACAAACATTCCTCTTCTAGGTTTGTCAAATTTATGAAGTTTCCATAGTTATATTATGCCTTTTAAGCAAACTAAGGCAAAAGTGCTTACAAGATGCTAAAATTCAGGCTTGCCTTTAAGGGTGCTTTACCATACTTGCTTACAGCCATTCTTCACAGCACAGAACTAAAAAGGAAACCAATGTAAAAGCTGACCAAAAGCCAAGCTTAATAAACCTTCTAAATTTACTAAGAAAGACAGTTTTAAACAACACTAGACTGGAGGCTATGTAGAGCTGCCATTTGGAGGGTGAATAAAAAACATGCTGACAGAAACCTCATGACATCCAACAGAGAGAGATGCAGGCTTGTGGGATGGAATAAGCCCATGCAGCAAGGGTTGGAGACCAACTGGCTACAAAACAGATTTTTACAAAGAGCTCCTATGGGTCTTTGTGAAGAAGCTGAACACAGTTTATTTATTACACAATTTTCATACTGCATCTTGACCTCTTCACTACGTTAGAGCAGGGGAACGCAGAATACCAACAACAAAAGACAGAATCTACACCAAGAGAATATTACCTTCAAGCTTCCTAGAACAAGCAGTACCAGGAGAGCAGGGTCAGGAACAGATAGTCCTTGTCTCAAAACCAAGAACTAGCATATCACAATAAGCTGGCTCACTAATAAGGACTGACATGCTCCTGCAGAAAAGTACAGGCTGACAAAAAGAATTATGGAAGCCTAGACATACTTTGCCAACTACAAGCTCCTTGTCCCCATCACCTGGAAACAGATCTGACAAAAATCAGTTTCAATGAACTCCAAAAAGACCCCCCTGACACACAGAGCTCCTTTGGTTCTCCAGGTGCACTCTCCAGAAGACTTCCATTATTTTTATGAAGCTGAATGTTCCCACTCAGAATAAAGCTTTAAAAAAGATAGAAATAGAAAATTATACTATTGATGCTGATTGTCTGAGAGAGATACAAACATTGAGCTTTTTCAAGTATGAAGATAAAAAACTTATTTCTATTCTTAAAATATATGACATTCCTATAAAACACGCTTTGATAAGAATTTTTTTCAAATTACATTTTATTCCAGTATTTCTGTTTGCCCATTGATTCAGGAATACTCATAAACATAGATATAACCATACACCATTAGTTTAAGCCAAGAAGATTTCTTGATAAATCTGTAGAATATAGTCTTCTTTAAAGCATACACTTAAACATAAAATTTTATACTCTTCCTGCTTGCCAATTCAGAAGAGAGATTTTGCCTAAATCTAACTTATTTCCTTCTGCAATTTCATCAAATTCATTCTGAACTATTTTTATAATTCTGAAAGCTGTAGCCCCTCATCAAAATAGAGACTCCTAAAATAATTGCCATCTTGCATTAATTACAACCTGGTCTTTTTAGTGAAGAAGAAATGCTGAGAATCAAATGTGTGACAGGCCCATTTTAAAGGAAATCCCTCATTCCTGTACTTTTTTACTTTTTCTTTTTTACATTAAAAAGTGTTCTATTATTTAAAAATCCTCACAACTGATACACTAGAGCTTAAATTTGGAATTATTTCTCACTGATTATATGCCGTAATCACCACTACTTTCTACCAATATAATTTCTTTTTGTAGATAAAAAGTTACTGTTCCCAACTCTCCCCCTCCCAAAAACATAGAAATAGACATTTTCTCTAATAAAACTCTGAGGGATTAACAAATATTCTAGTAAGATTTGCTATGAAGCAAAAAAACGAAACACCAAAACCCAACTCACAATTCCTATGCTCTTTGTTGGATTTCATTATGAAACAGACATAGGACACCATTCAATTTCACCACCTCAAGTTAAAAATACAAGTTTGTTTTGCCATCTGTGGAAACTATTCTGCAGGCAGTCAATACCACAAAGATCAATAAACCCTATAATGGATTTCCCTCCTAAACCTTTGCAAAATAACTCCATATTAGCATAAAAAGCAGACAGCAGAAGATTGCAGATTAGCTGCAGTTTTCAACATTACTACATAAACATTTGAAGAACAAGAAAAAATTTATCTTATTTATTCAAACGAATCATTTCAATTTGCTCACCAGGAACTATATAAGGACAGGCAATCCTTCTGCTTTCTGGGATACACACAAGCGTGCCTCCTGTAATTTGGTTTAACCCACAAACGCTTCAAGAACGCTGTCCAGCAGCTCATTCCCATTCCCTACATTGTCAAAAATTGCCTTCTGCAGAACTATAAGGAAGGCATGCCATCCTGCAGGAAGGGCTCCCGTGGCATTCATCTTTACAATTAAGTTGGTCTTTCTTGACGCTGTTAAGCAACACATTTTGTTAAATGTCACACCAAGTGCATTCCATGAGATGGAATGTACTGTGGTGTCCCCACAGAAAGCACATCCTCCCACCACAGCTGTAGATTTGAATGCTTCTTTGTAGTCCGTGTTTTTAAAAAAGAGGACAAAAATATCAAGTTTTTTACAATAGTAACTCTCCATGTACCAAAACAACGGCTTGGTATTCTGCAAAGTTCTTGAAAAGGAAATGTACTCAGTCTCCGCATCTCAAAAAGTAGCAAAGCAAACTAAGTGCCCCGTCCCCAGAAAATTCTACAAACCTAAAATACACGTCAGAACATATCAATGATCTAACCTGGGTGTCTGCATATCCTTATATTCAGTTTCCACAAATAGTACATTAAAGCCTAAACTGTGTTAAAAGAATTCATAACTGTATTCTAAACTTCACAAGACATTCATTGTCCATAAGCATTGGCAAAGTACCTGTTTTTAAAAACAAAAGTTTAATGCTCTTGCAATAAAGCTTTAACAAAGGTGTCATTTAGTAAATTGCTACTTTTTCCTGTCTCTGTCAAAGGATTTTTGGCACAGTAACTGCATTTCAAAGCTCACATGAAATCTAAGGTAAGTTTTCATAGGTAGAACTACTTCATTTTAATTATCCATTGTTTTTATTTAACTGGAACTATTTTAGTTCTGCTCAGGCAAGTGACAGGCATAAAAAGCAAAGGCTAGATAAGAGGGATCTAAGAAAATGAGTGTAAAAAAAAAAAGTAAATTAAAATTTCTTTAGATGGGCAGTATATAAGCCAAACTCCTTAAGGACAACTGTCAAATCTCAAGAAATGTCTGGTCTCCTGGGAGATCACAATCTCCAAGATGTGCTCTACTTAATTCTCATCTGCCATGCAGTTCCATCCAACATATAATTTTCTAAAAAGCTAAAAAGTCCAACAAAGATCCCATTGCTACTGAAAGGAACAGTCCCACCTCCTGCCCTCCCAACGCTTCCTCTGCTCTGGTGCTGATGCCTGTGCAGCCCTGCAGCCGAGCGAAGGGCAAGTGATTCAGCTGAAATCAGTCCCCCAAGGGATGTGTTTCTCAGCTAGAGCAAAGAAGGGAGCCGGAGCATCAGCCTGCCAAACAAGCGTTCCACGACTGGTCAGGAAAGGGCTGCAAAGGAAAGATACAGTGGAAATGTCAGCATGGCCTTGGTTGACAGCTCTCTCTTAGATTAATTTAAGCCCCACATGAAATTTATTAGCCAGCCAATTTGTAGTGTGCTCATCCACGGCCATCAGGAAAGGACTTCACACATTTTCCTTCTCATGAAATTGAAGACATTGAATTAATTTGCCTCTAACTCAGCCATGCAGTAATCCAAAGCCCACCGAAATCAGCAAGCTTCAGATCAGGCCTTTAATGGCCTGGAGCGGTGAAAGGACACAATTTACTTTCCTTGTCCTTTGTTTCCCAGAAATGCTCAGAAACAGGCACATGTTAATTCCTTTGCCTCTTCCACTCCCACACAACAGCTGTAAGTAGCCCTCTGTCTGGTGGCAAAAACTACTCCAGCCAGGCCCATAACACCCCCCTAACCAAAACAGTAACCTAAGAAAGAAATTCCAAGTCTTAGGATGCAACAACAAACCTTCCAGGGCACCATTAAAAACCTTTCAGAATACAAGGCATATGGCTATGATGGGGTGAGGGGAGTGGACTTGAGGAACACATACCATACAGAAGTACCAAATTACCCAAGGTCACTTACTTTTTAAAAAAGCCTTGGTTCTTCTCCCCATACATTTTATAACCTGAAAAAGGTGAACATCTATTGAAATGAAGGGAAGAAGTGGAGACCTTTTTTAATAATATAACTTTCAAAACAGGTACTGCAGTACCCTTAATGATTTATTCATGGATTTTCTGACTTACACGACTCTAGTTCTTTGTCTTTCACTTAGATACTCCCGCTGACAGTATTTTGTTAGCTGTTAGGAATTTGAAAGCTTACAACAGCTATTGTCACAAACGAGAAGCAAAACTAGGTCTTTGTTGAACAGCTTAATCGTATGCAGGCAGAAAATATTTGAGGGCCAAACTGAACAGTGAGAAATAGCAAGTTATCTGAATCTGTGTTCAGACTACTTAAAATCAAAACTTTGTTTAATCCCGGAGTATGCAGAGGAAATTAGAAAAAAACATGAAATGTTACAGCACAGAAGCAACTATCCACTCTGAAATAATAATATTAATTTTAAAAAAAAGACAGTATTACTGTTTTCTTTCATAAATACTTACTATTCCATCAGTCCCAGACTAGCAGAAAGCTGTAAATACTGCATAGCAAGGAGAGAGCTCTCCTGTCTGGACCCAAATCAACAAGGACATCAGTTAATATGTAGATATTAATTTCAGGATCTTTCCAGAAAGCATTTAAGAAAAGTTCTTTACCCAAATAAGTGACTTTTCTAGCCCTGTTCCAAAAGACCCCCCATCAACCAGGTACCAGCTGCACAGGGAATTGGTAGAAAGGAGCTGCACTTTAAGTTTCCACATAAGACACATTCTTGTATCCCTGAGCATCAATTGCTGAGCCAGTCACTGCATTGCAGTGCCCTGTGCTTCACAGCGGAAAGAAAGATCAGGTGACTTGTTCCCCCACATTTCCTATCTTAGATGTCAGGATACATGAAGTAGCACTGGAAATTATGTTCTTCTGCTACCTATAAACGAACCCAAAAGTGACTTTGTTGGGTGTCATCTCCATGTTACCTACAGCTAGGCAAGAAGTAAATCCATGTAGGATTTCTAGCTGAGGCTTCAAAGAAGAGCCATGGGTGAGCATCATTCTTGCTAACTGGGCAATCATAAAATAACCGAGACCCCATAAGACCAAGTGTGGTTTGACAATGGCATAGATTTTAGAATGTTTTGTTTGACACGCTTATCCTTTTGGTGGCTGAGATCACACAGTTGTATCAGGACACATGGCTTTGGGACACCCTCAGCACCACCATGCTTCCCCTCTCATGGGGTAAGAAAACCTGTAACACTACTAAAAACGCAGTTTCAGCATTCTTGGTAAAGACATTTTTATGCATGTATTTTCTACAAATGTCCTAAAACACACTCTTAGTGAATAAAATTGCCCAAGGAATGACAGATGATAAAAGACAGAAACAAAGCAACACTTCCACTGAAGTAACAATCAACAATGTAAAAGCACACTTAAAACTGATACCACTTTATCCTTCATGAACATTTTGCTTCCTAATGTTAAATAACCTACACAGCAATTTAAAAGCATTTAAATTATTCACACCTGTATTTATGAACTCTACTGTAAAAATATGTTTCTAAATGTAAAACTTGGTAATGGACAAGACAAAAAAATCATTTGGGGATTAACTGTATAGATTTACATTTTTAAATATAACCATATCATATGGCTTTATATACAGGTACACATGTATACTTGTATTTATATACATATTACATATATTTTTATATTAAGTATTCTGCCAATACTTCTGTTCATTCTCAGACTGTACTGAAAAGACTTATAAGCTAAAATATTAACTACCAAAGTAATTTATTAAATGAATAGCTATTGTTCTTGAGCCAAGAACAGCATCCTGTTGAATACCCTCAAGTAACACAGTATTTATTGTGAGAGACGTGGAATTGTGCAAATTTTACTGAACATCTGGAAGTTTCACTGTCATACAGCCTGCATATATAGTATAAAAAATTAAATATATATTAAAAATGCTGTTCAGTGAGTACTTTCACAGCATTTTTTGCAAACACAATGGTGCTAGGAACAAGTTTGTAGAAATAGGAATACAAAGATACTGAAAAGAATATCTTTTACATTGGAGCCTTCAGGAACAGATTACATCAGGAATATCCAAGAACATAAAGGAGGTGGACATTGTTAGAACCAATCTATGCCAAAACTGAAAACACATTTAAATGGCTGAATTGGTGTAACAAGAAAGTCTAGCCAAGAAGCCATTATCTGTTTTCTAAGACAGGACTGCAGTTTGTCCTAGATCAGCAGGGAGTACAGGAGTCATGTATAGCAGGACTCCAATTTGGAAATTATTTTAAAAAGGAAGGCATTGCACATTGTGTAACTTCCAAATACACATGGGGACAGTACACTGAATTTGATTATTTTATTCTAACTATAACAAAGTCGCCTAGACTATAAAGGAGTTCATTCAAACTTCCAAGTTTGAGGGGGGAAGAAAAAAACAAACAAAAAAACAAAAACAAAAGAACTTCTCACAACATTCAGTCATCACACTGAAGGAAAAGATGACTAAATATAACCAGTTTGGAATGACACTGTTCAAAACACTATTAATCAAAAATTTGGGTGAGAAGGAGACAAGGAATCTGAAGGTAATGAGGCAGGGAATAAGCCAACCAGAAACAGAGAATAACAGGGAAAAAAAACCCAAGAAACAAATAGAGTAACAAATGCTCTACTTGATAAATAAACCTAACCCGGTATCTAACCCACTTCCACTTCATTTTACAAACAGAGAGATGCATACAAACATATAGCAAGTACGAATGAAAACGGCCCAAACCTTAGTTAAAAACAGCAAAATATTGCTTTTAAGACAGTTGCCCTTACTGACCATTCTGTCCCTTTCTCCACTTACTGCAGATCTTCACAAAAATCCAGAACTATATGGGCAAGCACAGCCTTTGCTACAATTTTTATACAGTCCAAAAGCTTAACTCTTTATCAAAATATCTGGCTATATCAAAGTACAATATTTTCTATATAGACAGAAATTATGTTTCCTTTATTAAAGTATCCTGTTTTAAAATTAAGAACTCTGACAGCCAAGCTTTCCCAGTTTTAATACATTCCCTAGAATACTTTTGGAAAAGTTAAACTGCAGGACAGGAGAAATGCATGTCAGGAATGTAACAGCATGCACAAAATGAATCAGTAACAAGCCTGGGTTTTATGAGATTGTAACAACCTTAATTTTCAAGACATTTAGATTTTCCTTAGACTCATTTGAGTGACCCATTATTTAACATTCCTCATTTTCCATCCATTAAAATTTCACTTATGAATACTTCTCACAACTGTCAGCACACTCAGCTTACTTGAAAGGCTATTGTTAAAAGTTAATATAAAAGGAAACAATAAAGACAGATACTGTGCATTTACCTCAGAGAACGGAAATTTTCTGGAAAAAGTCATGGCATGAGACTTAAAGATGACAGAATAAAGCCTTTAATTATTTGTCATCCTGCAAATCTTCTAAGTAGGCTAACTTAACAGTGTGCAAGTACCATTTACCCTTTAAAGTTATCCTCTATTTCCCACACAGTTTTTTCCCCCTATCTTTAGATATATTTGCTAATACTCACTATTTATGGGTACTCTGGTAGAAAACCCATCATGAAGGATGAGGCACATTCTCACAAAACATCATATGCAAGGAGGACTCGCTGGACGTGAGAGTCGTGGAATCTCAAAAGTAGTTCCAAATTCAGGACCTAAGCTACCAGCAAGATGTGAGGCTCTCAAAGTGCCAGGCTGAACTCCCAGTGAAACAGGAGCACGTCAATCATTTTAGGAGATCAGTGGACATATCCATAGCTACAGAATTAATAGGAAAACATGCCATACACTGTCCTACTCCTTTACACCGTAACATTTCCCCTGTCTTTCCTTCTATTCAGCCAAGACTGCTGTCACTTACTGATACTTTTTCCGTCCTTGCTGGATTCTCAGCTTCCTTGTCCTGAAGTGCTACTCCATGCTGGCCCCTGAGGTCCAGCCCTTCCCAACACAAACCACACCGCTGTTTACACATTCCTACATTTCTTCTGCGTGGCTGGTGAACACAGTACCTCCACCACTTTTTCAGCTGATTACAACTCAGATAACTGAATGGAACTTATGAGGCACACATAATGAGAGTTAATTACGTTCACATGATGCAACTGAATTTATGGTCGCACAAAATCTCAGCTACTCTGACAGACCTAGCAAATCCTCATGCTCAAAGCAACAAGTAAACTACACTGACTTCAGAAAAGGTCAGACAGGACAAACATGCACAGCAGCACTACCACAAGGTGCACTAACCTAAACCATAGCAGGATGGTTTACCTAAATCTTCCACATAACATTAAATGCACGTATTTCTACAAACTCTTAGGCTAGAATTTCATTACCTAAGAAACACGTATGATTATTAGATTGTTCACAAACAAACAGCAACAACTATTTTCTTACTTTCAGTATTTTCACTATATAAATTTCATCTTTGTAAGTATTCACAGAAGACCAGCTCTAGTAAGATTCAAAATTGTGAATATATAATCTACCATCTAACTTCATTACATAACTTTAAAACAAAAGGCCTCAACAAATGCCTCCAAATGGCTGACAAGTTTGAACATTAACTGCTGAAGAAATTTCACTTCTAAAAAGGCAATCTTCAAGGTCATCAGCTGAATCATCACCAAATAACCTTTACATTCATTAACCAAGCCAGACATCATCTGTTATATTTCAAGATTCCTTCTCTCATAAAAACCATGAGGGAAACAGGCCAGTAAATGTATCTGCCCACACCTGTAACACTGTATACACCTCCAGCACAGAGACAGTACAAGACACCAGATTTCATGACAATTGTAATAAATGCTGCAGAGATGAAGTAGAACACAACCAAATATATGCACTGAGTAATAGGAAAAACAACTTCTATTTGTTTTAATTGCTTCATTATTCTCCTATTTATTAAATAGTTGTAGGAGAGGCTTTATGAACAAGCAAAGCTTTGATATGTATGGTTCTATTAATTGTTCTGGTTTTGTTTTAATACTTTACACATAGAAATTGCAAACCATTCATATACTTAAGGAATACATGCAAAGATATCTAGTTCCAGTTAAACAGGTATTTTCTCCAGCTTTACTAAAAGTGTTCTCCCCCTCTTTGTCCTTTTCAAATTCCTGGAATGTCACACACAGAGGATTTTACAGAAGTACGATGCCCATGTTGAGGTACTGTATTCTCTACACTAAACAATCTTGTCTGCAGTAGGAGGGCAGCACGTGACGTATTGAAAAGCACTGCAAGTATGCACATGTGCATCCTGGCCAAATTAACATTCCCAGGATTTGGCCTGGCTTTAAACCACCAGGCAAACATGCTCTAGTTATATCCAGTAACGATATACTGTTTGTTTTGATCGCTGCTGTATTTTTTCTACAACAATACAGCAATCGCAGGAATAAAGTGGGGACTAATGTTTCCCCATTTATGGACCAGTATACAACTGAATGATCTCCTAATCACCCTTCTATAAGCTCATGTCCAAACACTATATATATATATATATACAGTCACTCACAGTCTGTACACATCCCTCCACTAATTATTTCCTTCTCCTGTTACAAACTGCAAAAGGCAAAAATTTCTTGGGCAGCACATAAACACCCCCTTCACTGTTTTAAAGGTTCAAAAACAAACATAGCATTTATGATTTAAAACATTTCAAACAAGTATCTTTTATTCCAGTGTATAATCAGAAAACTATTATGGAACATATCCAGCCTACTCAATAACCAATCACGTTAGCTGAAGATATTATTTTCCAAAGCCATTCTGAAGGTGCCAGAAGTTACAAAGAAGTTGAAAACTGCTATTTACATTACCCATATGAACAAAAGCAATTGTTGTGTCTGAGTAGGGCTGACTGCAAATACTTTACCCTACAACAGGCCTTTTATCACACTATCCAAGAGCTTTAATAACTTAAAGTAACAATAACGTTTTACTGGAACTTGCCTGCAATCTACTCCTTGATTTGTTGGATAGTTCTGCACTAGAATATTCACTATACTAGCAGCATCTTTGTAAAACCTTCCCACCCAAAGCATGGCTTCTGACAAGACATTTAATACATTTTCCCCACAACTCCAGTGTGATTTTTACCTCACTTTATAGGAACACAAGTTCTGCAGTTCTGTGCTGATGTAAATGATAAGTCCTGTCATTTCCACACATGCCAGTGTGGGAAGAGGGAGGGTATGTTTGTTTTTAAATACAGCTAGCACAACTTGTCATACTTCCCAGACTCTAGATGATAAGAGAAAGGTTTTTGAAAGGTGTTTTATTGGCACTATGTATGAGTTTCAAGTCATGTATGTATCTGCAGGCAAGTACATCTGTTGCATAGGGGTCTACCTTTGGACTTATCCCAGTTTCCCCTGCAGTTCAACACCAATTTATAGCAGAATTTATAGAGGAAAACAACAAAGATTCCATGAGTAATCCATGCCAAGCCCCAATTAAGACTTTCAAAACAATAATTACTTGGTGTCAATTATGCCAGCATTTCTTATATGAGCACGCTTTAAGAATCCAAGCAGGGCTAGCCAAAGACTGCAAACACTTTATTAGCCTTTATTCATTCAACAGAATGTCTCTAAAAGCATCTATAAACCCAAACCTCCAGCAGCTGTCTACATTTTTTATTGTAACCCTTAGCACTGTGAAAAGAACAGACCTTTAGTTTGGAACTAGTTATTTTTGCATTTCTATACAAAAACGCACTGAAAAGGTTTAAAAATAGACATACGTTAAAGGTTTTTAATTGCCATCCTAGTCTTAATAAACTCTTTCTAATGACTGAAACACTGGTCCTTAAGAGTAAACAATAGGAGTTACCAACACATGCACCTTCTCATTGCAAAAATATTCCAATTCTCTAACAGCCTCAAAATGAAGTTGTTAGGAGCACTACAAAACCCAGCTGGTTTGGTTTTATTCCTAAGATGCAATTTTAAGGTTATCCTTTCTGTCAGCACCTATTCAGTTTGCCTCTTTCTCTTTCAGAGCATATCCATTACAAGGAGGTTTTCACAAACTTCTTTTTTAAAGCCAATAAATCAGATTTTCTTTTACAGAAAAGAAGAAACCAACAAATAAAACCAAACTAAGCAATGGAATAATCTAATTATTAGCGAGCAAGCCAGAAAAACAGGCACATCATATATAAAAGCACATAAACTTCAGGAAAAATATACAGCACATTAAAAAAAAAAAAAAAACAAAACACAGAAAACTACATCAGCAAAGTAATTCCTGTTTTTCATAATGAACCATGCCAAAGCTAACTGGATAGCATTATTACAAGTAAGTTATTTAATTGATGTACAGAAATTACTGGTGCCAACACACCCCTCCTCATGAAGTACTCAGAAGGCTTCAGATATCCGCCAAATAGTCATGCAGAGATGCTGCAGAACAAAATGACAAAAGCACAGCTGTCTGTTTTCCTGGCGCAAAGCACACCACTCGCTAACTTTTAAAGGCACAATTTCAGTACAAATTTGATTTATGAACTGGAGAAAAAAAAATATCAAGTGACTGAAGTAAATAAAGCTAAAAGTCTTTCCCTAACTTCTACTTTCATGGACAGAGACCAGATATTATCTTTCAATTTAATAATGCACAGGTTGGTTATTAAAAAAAAAGTTGGTTTTTTTTTTTTTAAATTCTAAATGTGAATTTGGTGGAGCAAAAAAAATCCTATTAAAACAATCTAGCCAATTTTGCTGCAGACAGAAATTTTGTGTCAACTTTCCAAGCCCTCAATTTTGTTCCTCAAATATTTGCTAATGTCTCCATCCCAAGTTTGGCCCACCAACTCGAGAGCATGAACAACAGTTTGCAAAGCTTAAATCCCCATATTTTAAAAACAAACAAAATCCTACCACAATTATGTTTTGTGTTCAGTGAGATCGGAAAGCCCCTGAAGATTAGTTGAGCTGGCAGAACAACCCAAACCTGCCAGAACAATTCATCTGGCTTAGATGCTCTTCCTTGCAGCCATATTTCCCAAGGAATGCTCAAAACCAGATGTATTTCAACTTGGATAAACTCTTCTGGCGCTCTGCTCCTGCAACTCTCTTACGAGCAGGGCCCCCTTATCGCACGACAGGTTCAGGAATGGAGATAACCAAGGGAATGTGGGCTCTCGGCTCAGAGGAGCCCACGCCAGGACACCTTGGTGTTTTTGGGAGGATGTGCCCTCCCAGGTTAACAGGCACATGCACGTCCCAGGCACACCGCAGAGCAATCCCATCCATCCCATCCTCACATCCCCACGCACAAGAAGAAGCAACAGGCTCAGGTCTTCTAGGGCTTACTGAGAAAAGCAGTAGCTCATCCCACTGCAAAGGGCGAGCAGCTCCGAGTTAAAGGGCAAGGGAAGATTTTTCCAGCCATTTACAATAGTGTCGATCATCAGTGATTAAATGCAAACTCTGTAAAATGATTGCATAATGGTATCTTGCAATATTCAAAGTACTACATGTTGCTGTGTTTATCATACACTGCCTCTGGTTTTATTTGTCTTGTATTCCATACAAACAGAAGAAAAGGATATGCTGTTCTTATTATCACAATCTTCCACACTGAACCACGTTATTTTAAGTTACTGGTCCTAAAAGGAAAAACAGGTCTAGCATGGTTATTTTCTTCAATGTCCAACTTAATTCCTTGTAACCAGTCCTAGGCAGATCATTTAAATAAACTTCACCAGACACAAACTCCAAATGTACCACAATTCTACTCTGAATTCTCAGGCTTTATGTAATTACAAAAATCACTCAACAATCCCAAGTTATCTAAGAAAACAAAGACCTAAACCTGTTCTTTTCTTAGTTATGCAGCTAAGGACCTTAGAGAAAACATGCATCATTTGAACTGCTTTTCAAGACTAATTAATCTGAAGTGAGACATTTAAAAAATAGATTTATTCCTTAATAGTCGCAGGGTTGGCACCAAAAATGCCCTCTTGTGGCACAGCAGAACCCTGCAGAGCCTGCCCTCGGGTCTTCCAACTTAGATTTTAGAACAAGAATGTATGACTCAGGGCTTGTTTTGAAACTAAAATGAGATAAGAAGAGCATATAATAAGGTAAATGAAAACTGCAGGTGTCATTCAGGGTTTGAATGGATGTTTGAACCCAGCTTCTCTATGTGACTCCTTCTCCGAGTGTTAGTGTAAGTAGTGAGTACATCTGGCCCTCCTATAAACCTAAGCATAATCCAATTCCTGGGGAAAGCTGCTCTGGGAACAGAGCACTGTCACTTCAGCAGATTCCCGAAAGGGAAGTCTTTGTGCTGCTTGAAACCTCTTTATTAAGGAACATGCGTAAAAATGTCAATGTCTGCAACAGTAGCCAACAACCTGCAAGGCTGCCTCACTCAACCCCCACGGGCCGCTAATTATTCTCAGAGGTTGAGGGGAACAATCAACACACAACTACAGTCACCAGATTTTTCTCTCATTGAGCAAAGCAAGCACACTACACATTTTTCTGTTAATAAAAATGTGGCTGCAACAGCTTCAATTCCCTTACTTAGAAGCAGTGTCTTTCACACAGCTTTCATTTTTGCTGCTTTTCCAGCTCTCAGCCTGCCAAAATGACCATAAAATAGTGGTTCATTTGCAACAACAAACAAACCAGCCACTAAGAAACCATTTAAACTGAAGTCAAACCTCCACAAGCACTAAAATCCTGATGCCCAGGGAGGAGGAGGGGCCTCTACCATCTCGACTCCAGAATACAGCAAAGAGCATTTTCCTTAACACATCACTCTCGGTTTCATCTGCCCAAGCGACGGCAGTTTCGGCAGCCTGCCAGGTTATTCCTGAGGACAGTCCCCAACAGCCTGGGTCCCGCATCCTGCTCCTCTCTGAACAGTCTGCGGTGAGAGGTGCCGCTCTGTTTTTTCCAAAGCACAGCTCAAGCAGGGAGCAGTTGTGTGTAGGTACGGGAACACCGTATTTCAGCTGCCAGTTCATCTGCAGCAGCTCACACCAAGGTCACACTCACTAAGGAGAGCTCGTCCAAGTGCTGGGATGGAGCTGGCAGCAGCATCCGCAGCGCTGCGCAGCAGGAGAGAACAGGCAGCTTTGAAAGTGTTAAGTCTGAGACAAAAAAAAACACATTTTGGTCTTTCGCAGTGCAGTTATCAAAAAACAAGGAAAAAACCCACCACGAAACAGTTTCACAAGCTATTACAAACCCTCAATCAAGCACAAAATTTTAGCTGAAATACTAAGACAACGTTTGAACAGAAGACATTTTAATTATCTGAATATCTGACACTTTTTCTTTTCAGACACAAGCCATCCATGTTTAGTTTTTACAAATGCATTTTGGAAATTTTCAGTTGAAGTTACAAGAATTTTCTTTTTAATACTTGTTATAGAACCAAAGCATTTTAAAATGAAGTTACTGTTTCACAGTCACTGAAATCAAAATCACTGTGTCATTTCATCTGTAAGAGCACAGATGTTAACCTAAAAGAGTTAAGTTTTTGACAAGAGTCAGTGAGCTTTTTTCTCAAAACTTGGTTTGTGTGTAGCTGAGATGAAGTCTCCCCACAAAGAGCAGGATGCACACACTGTATTTGTCATAGTCTGGGCCCCCCAGACAACAGAACACCCACAAAATGACCATGGAAACACACACTTGGCTGGCACTGAACATCAGAGCGGATTCCTCTGGACAAAGCCCTGCCAGCCACACTGCAAAGCTACCCAGGCAGTTCAGAAACCACGCAGGATTACAATGAGAGAGTTTCTCACCCAACACAACAACAGGGGAAACCAGTAGGATGTGAGACATTTTTCAACATTTTGTTCATTCAGCACTTCCAGGAAAGATTCTGAAATCAAAAGTCATTAGGCTGCATTTTAATAGGTGTAACAGTTCAACAGCCCTTTTCTTCTAAAATACAACCGAGCTTTTCATCCCTTTTGAAACCAATAAATCAGTATTTCCTTCCAAAGTTATCCTAGCTTGTGTCTATTTTCTGCATCCTGGTCTTGCTAAAAGGACAAGTTTACTATCAGTCACTGAGTAAAACCAAGCCATAGGAAGATCTACAAACCACCCACCTGGTCAAGATCCCAACCTATTAAAAGCTGCCATTTTTCAGACAGCAGTCTGTAGTTCTCCTCCAGTGCTTATAGAATGTAAGTAATAGATGTATGTGTGTACACACCCACATAAAGGAAGTGAGATGGGTTGGGGAAGGAGAGAAAAAGAAATCACAGGTGTCCTTATCACCTCAGAACAGTTGCAAAGCCACACCCAAGACTTGAAGAGATAAGTCTCCAGTCAGTAGTAGGTTTCCTCTCCAACCAGCCTTCCTCAGGCATATCATAACAAAAATTCCTCTCTTTGTAATTTATCCCAGATCACTCACCTGAGTGCTGTCCCAGGATGTCTGCAGCTCTCTTTGTCCCTCTGGCTTCTGATCCTAGAAAGAAATTCTCAATCTCTGTACCCACCCATCCTGACTCAGCAAGCCTCCTCTCCAGAACACCAGCCTACCCATTCAGGCAGAGAGTAACCATTTCCCAATCCCTCCCGGAAATAACTCCTCATAATCCTTGAGCAGCTGAAGGCTAGCAAGGTCTGTCATTTACAACATCACTGAATGTATGCAGGTTTCAACAAATGGTATCGATTGCACAGGTCACCAGTATTTCACTTCTCTTGAAACAAGGAGCACTTCCCAATCAGTTACAAGGCAAGAATTCATCTGACAACTGTAGGTCCCTCAGATGTTTGCAGCTACTCCAAGCAGTTAAGATAACATTATACAGCATATCTTTACACTAGTCAACTTTTAAAAGGCAGCTGTGACATTTAAGTTTCTTTAGCAGGCAGTCTATGAAGCCTATACAAAAAAAAACTCACATTATTATTAAGCACACACCAAGCTGTTAGCCCATTTGAGTGGGCTGGTCTGCCTTTCTTCCAAGCATTCAAATAGTTGCTTTCCAAAACTGAACACCTCTAAAACCTGTTATTCTTTTAGTCTTTTTAAAGTTTATTTCCAGAGAAGCATCACCTAAATAAAAACCTGTTTTTCATGCCCTGCAGAAACTGTTTTCAACACTGATGGGGGAGGGAGGTTATCAACCCAAGAGCTAGAAAGCTTTGAAGGACATTCCTCTCCTGCTGCATTTCAGATTAAGCACAAACTCCTTCCTCTACTTGTTAGACCTGATGACAAGAAAGTAGCTCTCCTCATGATCAACCACTTATAAAAATAATTTTTAAAAAATTAAAAACTTCACTGTTACCATCACCATAGTCTACTTGAAAACTGAGTTAGCAAAAGGAGTCTTTATCCTAAACAACGGTAAAGATCCACACGTTCAAGATGAAGGAAAATTAACATGAAAACATCTACAAGCTGAAAGTTTACTGCAAATCTCTGACTGACCTTTTAACAGCTGAAACAGCATAAACTTCGGGAAAGACTTTGGACAGAATTGTTCCCACCATTTACCAAAGCTTTTAAAAGAGAAATAACTATTTTTCCCTAGCATCAAAAAAACCACCCCATACAGAAATGCTTCTTCAAAGCAGTCTGTGTCAGTAAGTAGAATATTTATCATGAGGTTTTATGAAGATAGCAAGTGCTCATCTCTCGGAAGATTTATTCATCCAGCATCAGATACTAAAAAGGCTTCCACTAGACAGTCTTTGACCTGCTTGAGCTCAGGAGTACTTTTTGCAGGGTTAGCTACGTAATTATAAATGTATTTTAACATAAGCACATTTTGACACAAACTGATTAGGAAGAGGGAATAACTTCACTGTCAAAATCTTCCAAGTTTAGAGATCTGCAACTTTCTTAAAGAATGGAAGCCACTACAAAAGTAATTGTAACCTTAGATGGAATGACACACAGAAAAAAAAAAAAAAAATCCCCCTTTTTTTTTTCTTACATATAGAATTTGAAATTCCAGGGGGGTATGTTTGTTTTTTTCCTAATAGCAGATGCAGTGTAAAGGCTTATTTTTCAGATCTTGATGCCAGACTATCTCAGGAGCTTTTCAAAATGCATGCAGACGTGATTATTTCAACACAAAACCACACAAACCTTTCCCGTCATATTTTTGGAAACTTCACCTTTTAACATTCTTTGTTAATTTAATTTGCCTATAATATATGGTGATAAAGTAATTAATGTACCTCTAAAATAATTTCAAAATGTTGTTTAATGCGTTGAACTTTTGGGCAGGCGCAGAGAAAATGTTTCCTTCTCTTATTCAGCTAATTCAGTTAACAACCATGTCAGAAGTGAAGAAAAACTACCAGGAATGCACTTAAACCACTTTTTCTTTTTGCAATGTACAACCCATTAGGAACGGGAGAACAAATTTACATGGCTTTAGATTAAAACAGGCTTGAAAAATAGAAAAGGAAATGATGATTTACCATTAAAAATTATCTGAAGCACTCAAGAAAAAAAAGTACTGTAGGATTTAAAAAATCCATTTGTATCACAGACTACTAAGAGACATTTTATTTTAGCTTGCTTCAGAAGTGAAATTCTAGTGGGACCCACACATTAACTGCCACAATTTAAGTTGTTTTGTGACTTCTACTCCAGATCAGCAGACATTCATTCCTGGAAACACTGGAGCAACATGAAATACCCACTGAAAGATTTCACATATGAAATTCAGACCAGTCCAAAACATTAAAACAAAACCTAGAAGTAAGCAAAAGTATTTAAATGGTTAAGCAGGGTATAGGTAGTAATCAGAAGTAATTTTCGTTTATGAAGACAGCAGTTCAACTACGGACAACTTCTGACACACTACTTCCCCATAAAAAAGTAATTACTCTGATTGTGACAAAGAAATTGTTTTGTCTACCTCACAGATAGTTAAAAGCTTCCAGAAGACTGGATTTTCTTAAAATAATCCGTTCCTATGTGGCAGGTTCAGATGTACCCTAAACTTCTTAACTAGAGCTCAACCTAAAGAAAACCACATTCAGCTGAGAGAGAGTCACACTCCCTTCCAACCAGCACAACACTGGGGCTTTCCTAACACTGCTCCTCACTCCAATTCCTCATAGGGGCAATCCTCCCAAACCACAGCACTCTGAATTCATACCTTCTGCATACTTCTGCTCACCTCCCTGGTAGAGAATTCTTACAATTTAACAATTTCACTGCAAACTTCAGTAGCCAGAATAAATGGAATGTCAAGTTAATTGGCATGGAAGAGCTGTTGAACCAAATTAAGCATGAAAATGAACAATACACTAGAATTTTTAATATATTTGCAGAGGTCAACAATCTCTCAATTTCCGTATTACTGCAGAACCAAGAAACCTTGTGACAGAATGCTTAAGAACTCTGTTAACAAACAATCAAACATATAATCATGCTTAATTTATATTTTCACCTACATAATTTACAGATGTCAAAATTCATCAAAATTCCAGTACACCAGTTTCACCCAAAACTGTTACATAGACCCAATAACAAGTTAAAAGCCCATGGTCATTATCATTAATGGAATTCCTGAAAAACTAGATGAAAAGAAAAAGAGTTAATATATCATTAAAAGTTTGGGAAAAATCAAAATTGCTGATGTCAAATGTTACTTTTAAATTTATTCCATTTGCATTATTTCACTTGGAATTATCACAGTTTATTCAGTGCATTAATAGAATTTCTTACTGTGCTTCTAATCACAGAAATCTTAAAAATCCATGAGAAGAAACAATCTGGAATTTTCTTTCTAAAGAAAATAGATATATTATTCACTAACAGCCCACTATATAGGAAAATGAAGGTTTTTTCTATACTCCCCATGCTCACAAAGAAAAAGCAACAGGCCTATTTATAACGTATCTCATCCTAAGTTATAGAAAGTACTCAGGAAATAGGTGACAGTCTAAACATAAATTTACACTTTCATGTTTTCATTTCCCTACACAAACAAGGCTCTTCTGCTCATCAACAGTTAAAATATAATTGTGGCCTTACTATTCACATTCTTTTAAAACACAATTTACAGCTACTTCTTTTTAAGATCTCAGGCAGCACTTAAACAGATTTCCACAAAGCACGGTTTCCTCGAGCTCCTGCTGTCTGCCCACCACAGTGGCACAGGAACAACACCCTGGTAATCAGAGGCACTCCCCAAATTGTTGATTGTAGTTCCACTATTACACCTCTCGAGGAAGATGAGCTGGATAAAAACTGGACTCCTGTAGCTCCCCTGTCTCCAACTGCTGCTTTTCTGGTGAGGGAAAAGTTACATCATCCATACACAGAAACTTCAATTTTCCGCCTGCATTTCTGTCTCTAGCCCATGTTATCTATCAATACCATTTAACAGTTTATTTGCTGACTGCTGCATTTGATGAATGGGAAAAAATAAAAGTCCCCGTGATGTTCCTTATAAGCAATGCTGATGCAGCAAACGGTGCAGAAAGAGGATTTGAGAGAGGGAGACCAAAAACTGCATTTTGAAACCGTCCATATTATCCAACATAAACACTGCTTCTGGCTTTTTCAAGTCCACACTGCTGACTGTTCAAAATACTTCATCTCTTTTCTGATTTCTGAACATACAGACACATCCCAAGTCCACACCAAAAGGCTTTCAGTTCATGACTTACCTTAATTTCCAGAAGCACTCCACATCTTTCCCACACTTCTGCTAACTTTGGTTCTCTTATTGATGAAGACTCACTTTAAACAGCGTTTTCACAAACTTCCACTATTTGGGGCATTTAACTATTATTATTAGAACTGAACCCCCATTTCAGGCACTGTAACTGCTGCTCAGCTGCCATCTGACTCCATGGCCATCCCAAGGGAAAGTCACAGCCGAGATCCCCCCTTCCCCATTTAAAGAAATGCAACAGAGCTGGGAAGGGTCTGGAGCAGAAATCTTATGAGGAGCAGCTGAGGGAGCTGGGGGTGTTTAGTCTGGAGAAAAGGAGGCTCAGGGGAGACCTTATTGCTTTCTACAGCCACCTGAAAGGAGTTTGTAGCCAGGTGAGGGTTGGCCTCTTCTCCCAAATGGCCTCAAGCTGTGCCAGGGGAGATTTAGATTGGATATCAGAAAAAATTACTTCACCAAAAGGTTTGTCTAGCACTGGAACAGGCTGCCCAGGGAAGTAGCTGAGTCACCATTCCTGGACATATTTGATTTAATTGGCACTTGGAACATGGTTTAATGGTGGACTTGGCAGCGCCAGGTTAATGGTTGGACTTGATGATCTTAAGTTTCCAATCTAAATTATTCCTTACAGTAGTCAGTATATAGGAGTAGATGTTTCCTTGTAGTGCAGAAATCTACCCAGTACAAGGGTTATTTAAACCTCATGCAAAATTTGAAGACATTACTCCTGAAATTCTCGGCCTCACCTGGCCAAACCAGCAATATTGTTGCAGCACTTCAAACTGCTCAGTAAGGGAGAAACTACCAGACTTTAAAAATCCATATTATTTTTAAATCTCTAAGCAAGGACGATTCTGCATCAATACAGCAGCTCCGGCACAGCAAATACTGGGTATTATGTTTAAATGCCTTGATCACGTATTTTAATGACTTGTGTTTAACCTTGACACCAAATATTCTGGGTTAGCAATGTTAACTGTAATTTCTGCTTCTACCCGAGATGGTTTTTAATCCTTCAATTGCAAGAAGAATGCATAAGCAAAACCTGAATTTCATGCCCAACAATCTGAACGCCCAGCAATCACATGCTACACCATGGAAACATACTTAAAATCATATAAGTGAATGCTGTTTTACTTCTTTCTCAGAGGACATTGTCATACACCTCAGTAATTTCAACTTCCCTTCAACCATTCTGGTGTTTCAGTATTTCCTTAGACAATTAAATACTTTCCAGAGGCATGGAAATGCAACTCTCAAGGAAGACCCTTTATTCAGAGATTTCGCTGTCCACTTTATTAGCAAGTAAGCAATAAAGGGAGAAAAACCTGCCAATGACACTGAAAAACATCTGCTACACTGATACTTACACTTCATTGAAGATTTATCACTCCCCATTTCAACTGAGAGGATTAAATATCCTGTTAAATGAGTCTATCAAAGCCCAACTTGATACCTGTAATCTCTTCATTTGAAGAATTTCATGTAACGATTTCACATGAGAAATTAGTCATTGATTTTTTTTTTTTTTTAGTTCAAACCACACCTCACTACAAAGCCAACTGGAAGAGCAAAAGGAAAGTAGTTAGGCTATTTCAAATTGAATACTGGGAATAATAAAATACAGTGTTGAAGGAATAAATCTCACCACTAACTGAAATAGTTCTAGGCAGTCAAGTATTTCTGTGCTAAAAAAGCAAAGCACAAAAGCAGCATTTAAAGAACAGCATTAATCTGTGATTTCCAAGGAAAGAAATAAAAACATCCACTCAAGCCACTTGACAATATAATTGTCTTAATTGGAAAGCAAGCAAAGACTTTGCATTAAAAAAACTGAATGATCACAAATTCCCCTCTTTAAGTAAAAGAATTTTAAAACAGGGCTGATATTCTGAGATGGTAACAATAAATATCAAGTATTTGATAACTGTTGTCTAAGAAAAATGGTTTTCATCATCTTGCAGCTAACTTTTGTTTATTTAACTTTAATTTAGTTCAGGAGATTCAACATGGTTTTGAACCACTGTGTCCTCTGTGGAACAACTGTCCACATGTAGATTTTATCAGTGTTATGTCACCATGCAAATAGGTAATGCTGTAACTCCTCATCTTCAGCAAAAGGTAGAGGAAATATGACTGCTTTAGCAGACAGTAAAAACCACATAAAGTGAATCATGCCCATTACTATAGTTCTGTCTCCAGATGTGTTTAAAGATTTTGCTGAAGATCTAACAGATCTACTATTCCAGGTATTAGGATAAGGCCCAGTTATTTTCCTTTGCTTCCAAGTAGGCATTGAACTCAAGCACTCAGAGGTTGACATGCAGAGCATACATTTAAAACACTTAAAAATTGGCTTAAAAAGATACGCATTAAGAAAAACGAGTTTAGCTTTTGGCCTCTGATTTATGTTGCTTGATAAACAAACAGTGCCTTTATCTTTTCATTGCTCTCCTTTACATTGGTACCAATTTCCAAAGTTAATCAAAGCACGTCTTCCTTCTGCCTAGGAAAAGGACAAAAAGCAATTGCAAAAAGCAAAGAACAGAATAAACAAAGTGAAAGTTGCTGCTCAAGCATTTTGCTACTTTGAAAAAGAAACTATGACATTTTGCAACAACTATGTCGCTGGCAAATGGCAATAACTCTAAGTGTTTTCAGATTAAATAAAACAGAAAATTAACAGCAGCTTTCCTGCTTAGTTATATTTTAGAGAGCCTACACAAAGCTCCTTGAAAAAACCACCTGCATGTTGCAGAATCAATGTGTGTTTTCAAAATGCTTCAGTCTGCCCTTAGTTCAGGATCTTTGGTCTCTAGTAAGTAAATAAAAACATAATGGAAGCCCCCACTTGACAAAGAACTGTAAATAAAATCCAGTATTACTCAAATGCTTCATTTCAGCAGTGTATCCTAATCTCATTTAAGAAGTTTTGGTGGTTTCGATTGTACTTTTTATTAAACTAAAGATAAAACTTTTAAAGATATAGATAAGCAATAAGGAAAGCAAGGGTTTAACAAGAAAACTTCAGGCAGAAAAGCACATACCTGCTATGTATTGGTAATGAGGTTTTGTACCTGTCTAGACAATTCAGTGACATTCTTGCCAAGTGCTCCATGGCAGACAATCAAAAAGAGAAGGGTTGGGCGCTTAACCAGATTCTTCTTGGATTTTAACATCTTTAATTACAAATCTGCTTTTAAGTTAGAAGTTCTGCTTCTGAGGACATATCTTACAGCAGACCTTGTAAAACAGGCTAATAATGCTGTAGGAAAAGACAATTAAACTATAAATAAAATGCCCCATCTTTTACCGTTATCCGATCAGAGGCCATTAAAAAAAAATTTTAAAAGTACATCCAGGAGACAAAGACAAAACAGATTTAGCAGCAAATTAGAGTCTACAGTCATACTGGGTAGAATTGGATGTGATATTAAATAAATGTGACACCACATTTATTCAAGCTGGTCTTTGCAGAGATCCAGCACTACAATACTGAAGCAGTACACTTAATCTGTAGCGACGAAATGCAAATATTTGAGATGATGGCAAACTTGGATCAGTGGTGAGGTTAAAACTCATTTTAGTATAATCCACCTGCAGCAAGTGGAATGACGGGAAAACGCAGGGTATAGAACACATGTATTTCACAGCACACACTTCTCTTTTCTCTGATGCACTTGCTAAGATTGTTCAGGATTGCCGGGCCTGCCTGGAAAAAGATACCTTTTTGTTTCCTCCATTATAAAATCCAAGAACATCTTGCATGGTGTATTTGACTGCAGATAGGCAATCCTTTTAACTAGGTCCAGTTGCTAGAGTTCAGTAGTGATAGATTGAAGAAGAAGCCTTTTCCAACAAAATACATAGCATTAACATCAAGATTCTACTCTCCCAGTATTTGAGATTCTCTCTCTTCTGGTAGATAATGGGATATTAATAAAATAAAATTTAAAGTGTTGAATAAATTATCTATTTCCTCATCTGATGTGGTCATTCCCCAGAAAACTTTGATTTCTTCAAGTGTTCAACACCTAAAAAAGCATCTCCCATTAATGGGAGCCACACTCTATGTGTTTTCCTTGCTGGCCTCTTTGGGTAATCAAAATTCAGTTTTCCAACATGTGTGTATCTTGGAATAAAGGCAAACACACATTGACAAACCAAGCTAAGTGCTTCATGGTGCAGCCTTGCTTTAAAAACAAACAACACCCAGCACCTCCCCTGATATGCTCCTCCCTCCTCCAAGGAATGCACACAAATATCCCTCTTCATTCACATCCCTCGCTGAACCAAACCACATATGGCATTTTCCTTATGCACAGTTCCAAGCTTGCTCTTCCAGAGGGCACTCTGAAATTCAGGTACCATGAACAACATAGCCTTTTCCTGCCTTCTGGGAGCTGAACTACAAAGTACTTTGCTGTCTGCCATTGTCAGCCAGCCCTGCCCGAGCACAAATCCATCAGTATTTACTTCACTAATTAATGAGTGATCTCTCATTTTAACTGTCATCAAAAAGGACACTTAATTGTTTCTCCAGCTGGAATGAAACACAGTTACTGTATCCAACCAGCAGATCCAATATTCCCAGCTCAATTCTGCTCACAATCCAGGACAACAAAATGCATTTAACAGGCTGTCGACCAAACCCAAAGCCAGAGAACAAAGAACAAGAAAAAGATGCAGAGAAACTCAAACAGAAACGAGATCTACTTTTCCTCCATATAGTTCTGCTTTCCCACAGCCCAAATGGAACACTTTCTTCCAAGAAAATTAAAAAGGAGAAGAACCAACAGTTTCACCCAGCCCGGCAGCTTTCCTCCCGCTGCCCTGAGCCAGTAGAGGCCGCTCAAGACCATGGATCGCTCCCGCAGAACTGCGGGATGGCACAGCGCCTTACCGACCCTCGCCTCTCAACACAACAGCCAGTGATGGCGTTTCTCTTCCACTCCTCAATTTCACACCCGCTTTTCCACCCGTGCAAATTACCTCAGTGAAGTCTAGCCACCCTCAAGGGCAACTCCTGACTGCAGGAAATCGCTGGTGTCCAGAATTCACGTGGCTGCACGCGGTGCTCTCAAGATGATCCAAAGTAGTTCTACCCCTTGCTGTGGAACCGCTCCAGGGATCATTCCCTACGGGTTTCCCCATGGCATTCTACAGCACACAAAACCCTTTCATTTCACCAGAGACCATCCTCAAATTTTCTAGAGATAGTGGTGAAGTTCTCACGTGGCTCCAGATACCCAATTTTTATTCCGTTCCAGGAACTGTCCCCAATTCGAACTGGCCGCGCACAGCAATGACACAGTGAAGTGGTTCACAGGCCAGGACCTCACAGGTGGGTTTCATGTCAGTTCATATATTCACTTACACATTCACTTTTATCTAAGCATGGGTTCAAGAACCACAAAGGACATAATCCACACGGAAGATCTCATTATGAGGGTCATCACTACTCCTCACAGCAGTTAAGTGCTCCAGTATCTTTTACTTCTACAGTAATAACCATCATGGAAAACAGAGCAATAAACAATAATTTGTCTTTACAGCAGGTCAAGGAACACATACAGTATACAGTGTTTTAGCCCACCCAAACAGCCACAAAAAAGGTACAGTTTTCAACAAGCTACTAGAAATGGGGAAGACAGGAATTTCTTCAGGGTAGAAGAAACTTGTTGATTAAATACATTAATGAGATTATAAAACAATCTTCTCAGATAATCAAAAGGACTGAACTCAATAATCCAGATGGTCTCTTTCCCTTTGGGCTTCTGTGATTAAATAATCATTAACTGGGTATCATCTGTAGCCCACTGTGGGTGGATCTGAGCTCCTGTATGGTTTTCAGTGACATTGTATCTGAATGTACACGCTCAGCACAGCAGAATCAAAGTTAAAAAGGCAGACTTCTGTTTAGAGTGCTTTTCTCTTTTGCTATTTCCAAACACTTGAAGCACATACCATGCATATTTCCGGCACACAGTACAAGCTAAATAGAAGAATTAAAGAATAACAGTTGCAAAGTTACTATTGCTGTGCCAGTTTCATAGTTTTGTTCCTTGTACATCCACTTTGTTACCCAAAGAAGAGGCCAAGTTGAACTAGAAAATTACTTCAGAAACAAATAAAAGGTTAACTTCAGATATTTAAGTGCTGTTTTCTACTTTTTTGCTCCTAATTCTAGGCTACAATTTGAATGCAAGACTACCTTTGAGCTGTGCAACACCACTGCAGCATTCAAAAAGAACTTCTGTAGCAACAGTGCACTTTTTTAAATGTATTCAAATACAAGTCAGTTAGGTATCTAACACTGGAAGAACAGATCCTTTCACATCAATAGCCACCTCAATCTTTGAAAGCTGTAAGAAGGTAATAATTTCCAAGCTTTCCAACTTCCCCAAGTCTTTTGGATATCAGAAAAAGAGAAGCAATTGGAAAGAAAAACCTGCACTATGACACATATATGCACTGCTTTACCAGCATCACTGCCTTCCCTGCGTGTCCCATCTCCTTCCCCACAAAAAGTTTGCCAATCACACTTAACACTTCACATCAGCAACACAACCACCAGAAACAAACCAGAGCCAGCACTGTCCAGTCTTCATTCAATTCCACACATGCTCAGCAACAACCCTGCTGCAGAGACTCTCCCATAAAGCCATAATATCACAAGGTATTTGAAAAACATCAGTAAATAAACAAAAAAAGAGATGGAAAAGTGTGGTGCAGGCAGTATTAGGTACTCAAAGTCAGAGAATGCAATATCCGTGATACTTTTTGCCTAGTAAATGGAGATCCAAAGATTACTAAATGGAGATCCAGAAAATTCAGTTTATACATCACTTACTTAATGTTTTATGTGATTTTAGGATAACAGGGAGCACTGCCCTAACAGTGTTTGCCACTATCAAGAAAAGCTGAAGAATATTTGGAACAGAGAAAAGCATTTGCAAAGACATGGACGCGCATAAATTGGAAGAACTGAAATGTTGCTTCCCAATAGAAATTACAGTCTTAAAATTTAAAGCAGTAAACAAAAAGAAACATGTGCATGTATCAATTGGCCGCATTCATATGTGCTGTCAGCGTGGGCGTCTTCCCTAAATAGGCAAACAACCTAAAATGCAGAAAACTGAGAATTTTTTGGAGCCAAGAAAGCACTTTTGTTGTTTGAGAGCCTCACAAAAGCTCACTCCAGCGTGCAGTTCTGTTCACTCACATGCAACAAAGATGACTTCATATTGCAAGAGGTGTAGAGAACAACTACAGGATAATCAAACAGACGAAGAGCCCTTTTTAAAGGGCTGGACAAAGAAACCAGCTTGCTTAGTTGAGCAAAACAAGGCTAAGAGGGAATGTGATTTCAGACAAGCATCTCGAGTAAATAACCAATGAAAATGGTCCCCCTCCAACTACAGGACAGCTGCCCAACTATAGAACAGCAAAAAACATTCTAAACCACAGCACGTTAACTCTGGAAAGCTTCTATCCAACAGAGGTGGAAGTTTGGAAATTTTCAAGCTCCTGTTATGTGGAGAAAAGCTTACCTGGTTTTGATATTAAGCTTGACCAGTTTATAAACCTTTGTTTTACAATATGATATTTCAAGTTTGTCCACTGTATTGAAAGAAGCCATAAAGACACGGAAGTAAATGGACCAAGATTAGTTGAGTCTTTTTTATGTCAAACACAGCTCGCATCCAATGTTTTATCTAATATTTTCATTATCTCTGTACCAGAAATTACTTGTGTAAGTAGAGTTAGCCTGTATATATTTAATGTTTGATTGCAGTTATTTAGAATAGAAACAATACTTAGTAATACTTTTCATTTCATTAGAGAAACAATACTAAAATAATATTTAAAACAGAAATAAGACTTTTAAGATACATTAAGTAAGTGGCCAACATGGAAAAACTACAATAGGCTGTATGAACTGTGGAAATTATCACGAGGGGGAGGGGTTACTTGGAATACTCCTCCTGACACCCTTCAATAAATTAGTAGCCAAGGAGTAACAATGTGCTTGTGAAATTTCTGTAGAGGACACCAGACTGGAACTGTCACCAATACAAAGAGGACTGGGTAGTTATCCAGGAGGGTTCACTGGTTTTGAGAGCTGGAATGCCAGAAAATGGAATTTGATAGTACAACATGTGAAATCATGCATTTAGGGACTGGTAACCTTTTCTGTAAGCTGAGAACTCATCACGTGGAAGCAACACAGGATGAATGAAAGAGCAGTGAGGTATGGAAATCATCATCTAAGGATATTGATGTTTATATGAGCACAACAAGAGCTCAGTATGCTCATGGAAGAAAAAACGAGGAATTCCAACTCATCTCAGGAAGCCTCTGAGCTGAAATTAGAGAGGCTGGAGCAGCGCTGGGGAAGCACCACTGCTGAAGAGTTAAATATTGTATTCAGGATCAGAAGAATCTTTGGTCTGAAGCAGTACAATTGAACAGATTTATGTTTAAAAAATGCTGTCTCCTTACCAAACTTTGCTTGGCTAAAGATGATTGAGTTTATCAAATTGCTCAGTAAAATACATACTTCATCGCCTATTTCATTTCCTGCAGCAGTTCCAGCCCATGCTAAAGAACACTATTAGCACAAGTTAGGAAAATGCACTGCACATAACTCTAATGGATCAGAAAGTAAAAGTTTTGTCTGACAAACTGTCTGACAAGACAAGAGATGGTCTTCCAAACAGAGCAGTTGGGAAAAGGAATTTAAGCTGTTCTGAAAATGCCCTAGTAAGTTTCTGGAAAATACAGAAAAAACAGAAAGATGTATTCCTACATCTAGAAAAAGGAAGAAGTTTGTGTTTATGTAAAGGATATGTTTACACTGCATTTACAGACTGGGCATTTTAGAGTTCCATCTCTGGTCTGTGTAACCAGCAGAACTTTTATTCCTTCCTTTCAATGCACTGGCCACAGACAAAGAGTGGCAGCTCTAAGGGGCATTGAGCTGCTCTCCAGTGCTTTGCTACAACCTCCTCTTCAAGAGTCATGGGCTAAACTAACTGCCCAGCCCAGCGCTGTGAGGAATTCTCTGGCTCAGACAAATGGAGATTGAATGCCTTCTTTTCTCCTTAGTAGGTGAAAAAAAGGACATTTTAGGATCATCTAGAATTTTATTTAACAAGCATCCTACATGTGAGGCATTTGTGATGCCTTCAGTCAATTCCTCCTTCACCTGGCCCAGGTAAGGTTTGGAAGTTTGGTGTTCACTAAAACCTCAAGTTACTCAAAGGTTTTGGGGTATGCTTTGCAGGCATTTCAAACCCAGACAACTGTGACACAGCTGTCAGCAGTTGTTGGGGCTGTACTTAACAACCTGGGTTAGCCATCCCAGTCCTGCACTGAAACAATGAGATAGTCTGAGCATTTCTCAATCCTTTTCTGTTAGTTTCATTAAATCTGTCAGGCATTCAAATTTCCAAAGGAAAATGCAAAGACATCCCAAGTGACACATGACTCTATATCCAAGATGTACCAGAGTTTTACTCATTTGATTAAATCTCTATTTTTACATCAGTGTTTATGTAAAAACCTTATATGTGCAATGTTTGAAAGATGTTCTCTTAATTACCCTACTTCACTGCAACACGCTTGCATCTCACAGAATAAAAGCACCTCAACAAGCAGCACATCCCGGCTTGTAACTGCTCTCTGAACAAGAAACGCCACATGAAAGATCCCGACAGCCGCCACCAGCCCTGGCCAGGCAAGTTCATCCGTTCAGCCCCGTCTCTGGGAAGAAACACTGGAAGCCTTTCACTTGCAAAACTTCCCGGGGCAGCGTCCACAGCCACGAGCCATTTAAAAAACCAAAACCACCACCCACCTTCCACCTCGGCCGGCGCTCAGCAAGGCAGCGCTCCACCTGCCGCAAACCTCACTGTAAATAACGGGGGAGGGGAAGAAACCAACAACGAAACAAACACACCAAAAAAACCACAAACAAACAGGGAAAACTGAAGTGCCGCCTCCAAGGAAACCTGTTGCTGACCACCTCCGGAGCGCGGCTGGGGGGATCCCGCATCCCGCCGCGCCCGGAGCCAACTTTCCCCCGGCACCGCGCACCCCGGTGCCACATTCCCCGGCGAGGACCGTTCATGAACCCGGCGGACGTGCGGGGTCGGGGCGGGGGCGGCCGGGCTTGAGCCCCGGGCGGGCCGGGGC
>VZTX01004469.1:340050-441044 GCA_013400915.1 Pardalotus punctatus | reverse complement strand
CCCGCGGCCACCCCCGCGGTCAGCGCGGCGCCGCCGCCCCGGCGGCCAGCGGCTACTCGCGGGCGGGAGCCGCACATCCCCGCGGGGCGGAGGGACCGGGATTGTCTCGCGCTCCGCTCCGGGAGCGCTGGGAGCCGCGCCCGGAGCGTGTCCGGAGCGGGGGATGTTCAGGTGTGAGCGCACCTGGCTGCCGCCGTGCCCCGGGAACGCGCTCGCCAGCGGCGCCAGGTGAGGAGAGACACACAGGCCGCGGGGACTTTGAACCTTGGGCACGGGGCACGGGGGCACCGAGGTCAAAACATCGCAGAGAGGCAGCAGCAGCAGCCCGCCGACAAAGCAGAGCTGTCACCGGCATCGGGAGGGACCCGTGCCAGCCCCTGTGTTCATCAATGACCTAGAAAAGGCCGGCGGGTAACGTGAGAGAGCCCGCTCGGTGCACTTCAGTGACGCTGTGCTGGCTCCCAGTCAGACCTGGGACACTGAGATCCTTACTGGTGCTGGTGCGTGGGGATGCTACAGCTAAAGATCGAGTTAAGTGCTCCAGTCACTCAGAATATGATTTAGGGACAGAGTGGATGGGACAGGCAAGGAGTGGTCTGCCATACAGCAGATTCTGTGGGTGTCTTACTCTCGTCCTAGTGCCAGCCAGCAAAGTGAGGATGGGTGCCAGGTGGGGAGTCCTAGCCAGTGCCTTGGCTTGGCCATAGTGGAAGCTGCAGCAGAAGAGGAGAATTGACAAAGCTAAGGGGTGGGTGCAGAAATGCCCATCTGCTTTTTCAATGAGGACAGCAGTGGCAGAGCCAAGCATGGCTCCGTGGAGTTCTTGCTCTTCTGATACTGGGGAAGAGAGAAGGATCAAAAAGCCAGGAAATGGGACGTTTGCTAGCTTGGCATAGAAGGAGAGTGTTAAACGGGAAAGACAAGCTGCAAAGAGGGGTGGGAAAGGGTAGGTGGGTCTGACTGGGGACATGGTGGTAAAGAAAAACAGAGACCAACTGAGGACACGGCTGTGGGGGAGAGGGAGAACGCCAGCATGCAGCAGGGAGAATGTAAGAGAAGAGTGCTGCAGTACAGGGAAAATGATAACGTTTGCTTTTTCTTCTAAATAACCAAAATAAACCATCAGAAGAAAGTAGGAGGCAAGGAAAGTGGCATCAGTTAGAAGAGAGAGGACTTTGCTCTATTTCGCACCAGTTTCAGACAACACTGCAAGTACGGTGCATCAGGATGGCTTTGTGGGGACTTCCCTTTTTGACCACTGTTGGAGAAGAAGATACTATACTATATGTATACTATACATATATGCTATACTAGTGTCATCTAACCAAGAATGGTCATTACTGTGGCATACATAGCAGACTAATTGATATTCACATCTTCCAACAATCCACAGACTTTAGTTTATCCACAGTTATAAAGAAGGAGAGAGTATCTTGTAGCCCTTTATACTGAATCAGAATTCTGATTAAAACTTCTAATGCTAAAACTTCTGTGCTGCCTTTTCTTTTGAAACCGTGTTGGGTTACCATAGCAAAATTTTGGTAGCGGGCAGGCTGCCAGGGTGGCTTCTGGCAGAAGCAATAGAGGCAATGCTGTCCAACTCCAGGATGGACTCGCCACTGCCCAGTATAATGGATAAGGGATTTCCAAAGGAAAAAAAGATATGATGAAGGAGGAATTACAGCCAGAGAAGAGAGAAGTGAGAATATGTGAGAGGAACAGCCCTGCAGACAGCACAGGCAGTGTAGACGGAGGGGCAGGAGCTGCTCCAGGTGCTGGAGCTGAAATTCCCCTGCATGGTGAGGCAGCTGCCCCACTGCAGCCCAGGGAGGAGCCCACCCCAGAGCAAGTGGATGCTTGAGGGAGGCTGTGACCCCACGGGAAGCCCATGCTGGAGCAGGCTCCTGGCAGGACCTGTGGTCCTATGGGGAGAGGAGCCAATGCTGGAGTAGATTTGCTGGCAGGAGTTGTGATCCAGTGGGGGACTCAGACAGGAGCAGCCTGTTCCTGAAGGGAGCTGCACCCTGTGGAGCAGGAGAAGAGTGTAAGGAGTCCTCCCCCTGAGGAGCAGGAGTGGAAGAGGCAATGTGTGATGAACTGACCACAGCCCCCATTCCCCATCCCCCTGTGCCCCTGAGGGGGAAGAGATAGAGAATCAGGAATAAGGTTGGAAGAAGGAGGGGTAGGGAAGGTGTTTTTATGATTTGATTTTATTTTGCAATATACTATTCTGATTTGATTGGTAATAAATTAATTTCCCCAAGCTGAGTCTCTTTTGCCTGTGAGTAACTGGTAAGTGATCTCTCCCTGCCCTTATCTCCACCCATGAGGCTTTCATGGTATTTTCTCTCATTTGAGGAGGGGGAAGGACAGGGTGGCTTTGATGGGCACCTGATGTCCAGCCAGTGTCAACCCACCACAGAAGCCCTAACAATTCTGAGTCATGCTGGTTAGGTGTGAGTTATCACAGAACTTGCAGTAACGTCAGTTCTAGTGCAGTTCCAAAGTAAATCAAACACAAGTTACTTAGTGCCATTGCATGTTTAGGGCTGTGCAAAAGAGATAAGACCAATTCTGGAGACATTAATTTGCCACGATGCTCTGAAGCAAGTCTTGCTTCCTCCATCAGCTGCATGAACTCATTGAATTTAGCGTGTAACTCCACCAGGCTTTGGCCACTAAACCATTGTGACAAAACAGACTTCTCCACCTCAAATGAATAGTAACTGCCTTGAATAAACATTATGGTGTTTTGGCTTTCTGGTCCTAAAAGCATCTGAACTGGGTCAAAAAAAGTGTCTGCTTAGCCTAATATTCTGTCTCGTGTCCCAACAGGAGCAGGTGCCAGGAAAGAGTGCAAGAGCCAGACAACTCCCCAGCTTCTTCCCTTAACTCCAGTACCTACATCTAGTGCTTGCCTGCAGAAGCTGAGCTCAGAAAGCTCTTGAGCACGATGTTGTTTCCATACATAGCTCCTAATGGATCTTTTCTGTGAACTTGTCCAGACTAGAGCCCATGTAACTTCTATCATCCAGCAGTAGTAAAGTGCTCCTAGTGCTCATCTTACCTGAGCTGTGTATGAAGAATCACCTTTTTTTGTTTGTTTTGAACTTAGATCCTATTTAATTGATTTTCCTCTGTTCTTGCAATGAAAGAGACAGTGGTCATCTAGTGTAGCCTCCTGCAGTGTCAGCATTGATTTTAGACCAGGTGGTTCAGGCCTTTGTCCACATAAGGATGTAAAAACGCTCCAAGGACAGAAATTCAGCAGCCTCTCTTAGCAACTTGTTCCCATGTGCCTGTGGTGAAAATACTTTTATTATCTCAAGTTAGAAGCTCTCTGTTTCAATTTGTCACCCTTGTCATATGACCAAATCTTGAGTTGTTGCATCATGGTGCCTGAGACATTAGCATATTATCACAATACACCTGCTAATTACAGACCAATGCATTATTGAAAAAGCATATTTTCTTACAGTAACTTGCAGAACTCTATTCCAAAATTAAGATCAAGATGAAAACTTAGTTTAGATTCATAAAAGTTCAGAAGCTGATGTGTTGGGCTCATCAGGAGATAGGTTTGTGATTCAGAGCCCTAGAGGAAGAATGCCTCCAGGCATCATTCATTAATAAGATTACCAGATACTTCTGATTTTTCTGCTCTTTTTGTCAGGCTCTGGTTCCAGTCCTCCCTGACTGATATTAGACACTTTTCTATTACATTGCACTCCAGAGGTACTGTCTGGAAGAAGCTATTTGGGGTAAAACTAGGACTTTAAGCCACAATATCAGAAACTCAGCTAAAGGAAGTGAAATATGTTCTTCAACATTAGGGTCTAATAAAAGCTAGAGGCTCCCTTTGTTGATAACTCAGTAGTTCAAGGAGACATCACGAGGTCCCTAAATACTGCAAGTTTGAATCCACACTTGACAGTTTTATAGGAATGTGTCACTAATGTTACTTGCTCTTTCTGCATCCTCTGGGAACACTTTTTTTGGATGACTTCATTAAATTGGGAGAGCAGTGATATATTTTAAAGTATGCCAAAATCTGTATCCAGATAGAATAGATATCTTTCATAGAAATGCACAATCACAGAATGGTTTGGGTTGGAAGGGACATTAAAGATCATCTTGTTCCAACCGCCTCCCACCGTCCACTAGACCAGCTTGATCAGAGTCCCATCCAACCTAGCCTTGACCACTTCCAGGGATGGGGCATCCACAGTTTCTCTAGACAACCTGTGCCAGTGCCTCACCACCCTCACAGTCAAGAATTTTGTCCTAATACATAATCTAAACCTGTCCTCTTTTAGTATAAAACTATTACCCTTTTTTCTCTCACTACATCCCCTTGCTATTTCCAGAATAAACTCACTGAATATGAACACCCTTTCTACCTCATCCCTTTCTTTTCAGCCCTTGCCCTTACAGCCCAGCTTCACCCTGGCAGTGGCAACATCCAATTCTTCTCATTTCCTCCTTTTTCCACTTTCATTACACAAACCCCCACCTCTTGCACCATTCAGGTCTGCATGTTTCCCCCCACTTTTTCAACTCTTCATATGCTGTAACTTTTCAACAGAACATGGACTAGGAATCTGCAAATAATGCTGGTGACACTACATAGGAATCCCGTCCCCCCCCCCAAAAAAAAAGGTAGAAGTGTATCTATTCCATCACTCACAATTAGATCCAGTGTCTAGCAGGTTACAGAATCACAGCTGGATTTCAGGATGATGTGTACTCTAATGATCTATTTCCTATTTTTCACAGAATTCAATACAATTGAATTTGATGGTCTTAGAGGTCAAAAGCTGCTGCTATTTCAGGAAACTTAAATGAGGTACAATGCATAGAAAAACCTTCTAGCTACACCTTTTTCATCATGACCTGTACATTTTATAAAAGATAAGCACAACCTATAAGAGGTGTGAGGCCAGACAGAGGCAGAGCATTTGAGGAGTAATGAATCTGAATTATTAAATCCTGGTTAAGAAAGCTTATAAGCCATAATGCAAAACATGTATTATGCCTTTTAGCATGATTTTCCAGCTCCACTCAGAACAGCTGAGAATTAAAATCATGAAAGGTTTCATGGTGAGATGGATTAATTTGCAAGACAATTTCAGAGCAGTTCATTTTCTGATTATAAGTAGTGCAACCACGTTGTTCTTCAGGATTGTGCACTGTGATTCCCATCCAGCAGTGGCAAGTGCTTAAGAGAATTTAATACATTGATTCTTAGTGGTAGAAGAATAACCTAATCAGACAATAGGGGAAATAGGGAAGAGATCTTGGAGACATTAGGCAAATCCACATTGCTGGAAAATTTCCAGTGCCCTTACTCCAAAACTGCAACACTTCAGATTATGGAAGAACTACAGAAAGGAATCACTATGGTGTATTTGTTCAAACTGGAGAAAACATCTTTTGTTCTTGGATTCTCAAACAGCATGGGGAAAAGCTATCTCAGGAGAAATGTACCAAGAGAACTCTTCAATTTGAAAAAAAATGGCCATACACAGCTAGAGCCAGTGTCATGCTGTAGGATGAAGGAGCACTATAATGAAATAGATCAAACAGGTAAAAATTTTTTTTTTCTAGTCTGAAGTCTTAAAATTGTTTAAAACAAGAAGAGGACAAATTAAAAATATTCAAGTCGAAGACCAAACATTACCTTAGTGGGTAAAGAAAGCAAAAAAGACAACAAAAATAACATTATTGTATTATTTTGAAACTAAAATACAGTTGATGAGATTTAATACGTACCAATCAATTTTATTCCTTGTTCATCCATGTCAGCATAAGTGGAAAACAGCTTGATTGATACCAAGATAAATTTGAAGATAGATGACACATAGATATTTTCCCAAATGTAATGAGCAGTAAAGCAGCCTAAGTAGGTATGTCATGGTATTTCCCTTATCACCAATTTCTAAAGACTGGTTCAGACAAAATTTTTGTCAGCGAAATTCTGAGTATACTTATTTTGTCTCAGGTCAGGACCTATGAAAAGATGATCTCACAAGATCCCTTTTAGTCTATGTTTCTATGAAAAGAAATACTGGTTCAAAATGTTAAGATTTTTAGAAATAGATGTACATGAAAAATTGTCATCACATGATAGGTACTAAAGAGTACCTTTATTGAGTGGCTATCTAGTTGAAAGGAAGAATTCATGGGAACTTCTTGAATTTAAAGATTTCTGTTATTTCCAAGGGGAGGAAGGACATTCCCTGATACAGTTAAGAAAGATAAGCAACTTGCACAATGGTACTACTGATGACATGACTAAATATAGAGCACATACTTGTTCCTGATCTGGAGTGTTTTCAGTTGAACCAGACAACCTACAGAAGTCAGGAGAGCTAGACAGAAGGAAGGGTGACAAGAGTCACAAGATATGAACGAAAATTAGGCACGCCATCTGCGAGACATCACCCATTTCCAGCCTAAGCACTTTCCAGGACAGACTTAATTCATATTAATACAATGCCAAATAAATCTTGAGAAGAACAGAAAAGGTATTGTCACCAATAGATTGTGTTCTATTTTTTATAAGTGCTGACATTAAATGAAACATCTTTTACACTTTCTGTGCAGGTCAGTTTATGCTGTGGGGAAAGTGATAGCAAATTTTAGACAAAGTAAGATTTTTAGAGCCTATTTTCCTGCAATAGACTGAGAAGTTTCCCTAAAATTCCATGGGAATAGTGTCAGGCAATAGAATTCTAAGAGCACCAGAAGATAAATATAGCTGATAAAATAAGAAAGATTAAATAATGGTAAATCTATTGTTGAAGGAATTCCAAATACGGAAAAAGGAATTATTCATTTTCCTGGCCACTGGAAAGAATATAAACAAGTTCAAACTGTATCCACAGATCCTCTGAGGAAGATATGGAGCATGACATTGTACAAGAATAGTTTGGAGGCTCACTGTCTCCCCGTGCAGCAGGATCTGACTGGTGACTGCACACAGGCATCAGCCGAGACAGTGACACTGCTGAGCAAGACAGATGGGAAAATGACATTGAGGAGGCAGCACTGGTGCTGCATAACAAATCCAAACTTCTCCTTCCAAAACATGCTGAACTCTCCTAGGAGTAAAAGACCCAGTAATAATCTTCAGTTAAAAGGTTTTCTTTTCCAAACCACTATCAGTTTTTAAAAGTATGTTCACGCTGAAAGTACCCTTTGTGAAATCCAGAAGACATCTTCAAAATAATTCTGTTTTCCTTACAAATGTCCTTCGTGTTTAAAGACATCTTACTGATTTACCTTCTAGATGCCAATATCTGAATATATCTAATTACCTCTCTCTCACCTGCATATCCATTTGCCCAAAAGAATTATATTCATAGAATCGAGTTAAGCATGTCCCCTGAAATGCACAAAAATGCACACAAAAGCAAAAATGAATGAATGCATTCCCTAATTACCAAGTCAATTTACAATTTCCTGTCACACAAGCTTTTATGATTACTATATTTAACACAGTCCCATCTCTTCTCTTCATTTTCTCTCTTTTGCATTTCACAAAGTCTCAATAATTTACATACCCAGCACCTAGAATCCTCGCACTAGGATATATTTGGTAATCAAAATTAAACTAAATAACAAATAGTCGTATTCTTTGTCCTGACAAGTCTCATCATTCTAAACAGAGGTGGCAATAGTTAAATGTCTGCACAGTGCTCAAGTTATTTGTAGAAAGGAGAAATACAAAAGAACAATTATGTGCCAAAGTCATGGGATCATTTCCAGAAATTTAACTTACATTTTTATAATGAACACTTGGAGGTATTTTTCTTTTTTTTTTTCTTTCTTTTTTTTTTTTTTCCCCAAAGGGCACTATAAGCCTGGCAGCACTGAGAAACCCTCAGTTCTTCAATACTGATATACCTGTGACTATCAACATTTGGTTTGTTTTAAAGCAGACCCTTGAAGTCAATTCCATATTTATGAACACAAACAGACTCCCTGTCATTCCATGAACCTGAGTATGAACAGATCCTTTTTTAAGAAACAGGACAAATGGAAAGACAGACATCACTAATCTTAAAATCTTCAGGATTTTAAATCAAACTGTTCAATTCTCTGATGTTTCCTCACAAATTATGCATTTGATTTCTTTCTCCAATATAAGATATCTCACTTTATTCCCATCAAAGCTTTTTTCCCCAGTTTTGAGTCCACTGCTTCATGACTGATATGACCTTCTTTCCAGCCCTTTTGGCAACTGCCATTTTTTGGAACTACATACCATAGTCGGGGCAGGCAGAGTATTACATATTCCCAATAATCCTCACTAGGACATTTTTTCTAAAGAAATTTAAGACCTCTGAATTCACTTTCCAGGCTCATCCTAAAGTTTGCTCTCCATTTGCTTTGGAAGACCCAAAACTTCATCCTTAAGTAGTCCCCTTAGCAGTAATAGAAACTAACCTGTTCAACAAGATGTTTTCAAATTTGAATGTGTCAAAGCCTTTGATAAAATGGATTTCTTGTCCAATTATTCTTAAAATACCCATAAATAGCTTGCTGTAGATCACTTAACATGTGTCTACACATACTAATAGCAATCCCCACACAGGACTCCAGACAAGATTCAATTTTATCACCTCTGCCCTACCTTTCCAGAGATGTTACTTCCTCAGTGGGCTTATAACTTGCCAAGGTCTCAGTGCTCTCCTTAAATAAGGTTCTGCCAGGCAGAGCAATCTCTTCCCGCTGTGGTCTCCCAGATCCTTTTTCAAAGACCCCTTTGCAGAAGAATCTAAGGTTTTGGTTATCTGCTTGGCTCCAGAAGGAGATAGATGAGGATTAATAATTCTCCTTCATTTTGCTGTCAACGTGAAGTGTACATTCCTCATCACAGCTTTCCAGTATCTGTCTTCTTTCTGGTTTCTTCCTGATTTCTGTTACAATCCTAGCGTATGTGCCTTCTTGACAATCCTCCACATCTGTTTTTGTCTCTTCCTATGCTGGGCTCAGGTCCTTCTGTGGTTTTCCTTCCACACACACCTGTATCCCTACCACTCCTGGCTTCAATTATTTGCAACAGCAATCAGTTTCCAAAGGCAATGTGATAAACCATCTATATGTGAGCATGACACAACCAGTAGCTATAGTAACAGGAAAACATGCTTTAAACAAAAATGAAAAACGAAAAGAAAAAAACTGAGGGGTATTGCTCAACTTTTCCTCCATCCCCAAATATTGCACGGTTCCATAAATATCCTCCTGTGTTTCTTTGCCTGATTGTATCTCCACCTAGCCCAAAACACAGTGAGATAAAAATAAAACTTTATTTTGCTTGGCATATGGAGGAAAAATAAATAAATAATCACACACAACAAAACTAGGAAAATATTGTCTCATTCCCAGAAAAAAAGAAAAAATGTATCTGTAAGTTGCAAATCCAGGACAGGCAAAATTTTCATTATCCCAGTTCTGCCTTAATTTCTGTTACGGGATCAGCCATAGGACACTTGTGGGCTGTGAACTTAACTCAGATGCCCAGGAAGCCCTGGGAGGAATCTGGGAGGTCAGCAGGGGTTGGAGGGAGGGCAGGCTGTCCAAAGACATCTGTTCACACCCTGAAGCAGTCAGGCCACGCACTGACACCTGTGACCCATCTCGCTGTCCCATGGAGCTGGGGAGCAATTTCTAACCACACAGAACAGCACAGGTAACTTTTAAAACACAGATACAACAAGAAGAACCTTCTGCAAGTTCTTGAGAAGAGCTCTTGAATCTAAATGGACTGAGTCAAGGTGGCAAAAAAAATATTCTTTTTTTAAATTGTCATATATTCTTCATTCCTCTAGAGCCCGGGTAGGTGGATGTCCACAGAAAAGACCAAAATGCACTCAGGGCCTCAGCTTACTTTACCACTCAAAAGGTCAGCAAAATACTGTTCAGTAATTTAACACACTTATACCTGTGTCACACTTTTTCATTCCTGCTTCTTAAAATGGATGTCAAAATAGGCAAACAATACAGATTTAATTCATACCAAAAAAACCTTCATTATTTTATATAGATTAAAAGAAATTAAACCTTCCTTGTTTACTGCAGTATTACCTTCCAAAAAATTCTTCTTTCATATTTCACACTTCCTTTCTTGAGGGAGTAGGACTATTGCATATATCTTTTAAATACATACAAATGTGTTGCTATTCTCAATAAAACCCACCTGAAATAGATTTCCTTTTAATCAGTGAGGTAAGTAGCCATGCAATTAAGGAGAGAGAATTCTGTATTTCAGCAAGGTAGAGCCTGATATTTGTCAGACTGGAATATTATTATACCTGATTCAATTTTACACATTGACATCTCTCCATTGTTATTGATTAATAGTTAAAGCTTTCTAAGGTTGTTATACAACACTGTTATAAATAACTTATATTATTTAGATACATAATGGATGTGATCTCTACAAATGATGAATTATATCCCACGTCTTAATTACAGCATCCTCTGAAATCTAATTTAAATAGTAGCTAAGCAGATTAAATTCAAAAGCAAGAACAACAGCAAGGCAGTTTGCAAAATGATAAATTTATGGGGTTTTTCTCTCAGTGCTCTAGAGTTTTTCCACAGAATGTTTTGTAAAGTATCATCTTTCTCAATATCTTATTAGATCACTATAATCTGGATTTACATATTGATTCATTCAGTTTCAATGTCAATCAAGACATGAAAATTTAATAAAAAACAACTCTAATTGCTCCTCGGAGACTTAGCAATAATTACTCCCATATCATGTCAGTGAAGGAGACGTCTTTAACATGTTCTGTTTTTCAAGCATAACAATTGTATGTTTCTTTTGGGCACTGCATACTCCTCAAATCAGCATTTCACTCGCTGAGATGTTGAAGGCTGCCTTAACAGCGTATCACGTAGGGGCTACACTTGATAAAATTGAAACTGTATTCTGTCAACAATAATTATGTGGGTGTTTTGCTCATTTCCTGCTATAGCTGTCCCATGGCAACAGCATAAAAACAGCGCTCATTTTTTAAATACATGAATGACTGCTTTGATGACACGTTTCTGGCTCAGGTTTGGCAAAGGCATGGTAAAAACAAAGACTTTTTTGAGAAACTATCACAACCACTTCTATTATATGCAAATCGGTAGGGAATGCGCTGATTCCCAAGTGGAGGGTGCAGCTTTGCTGTAGTAGTGGCAGAAGTGGCCTGAGGCATTTCCAGAGATTGATAACAAGCCAGCATTTGCACTTCAGGCCATTCTCTCCACCCTCGGTGAATTTCACAACAAATACCTCAACCGAAGGTCATTATTCCACTTAACCCTGCATTTGGGGTTGTTGCTGCTAAGGCAAATCAGGTCAAATCACGTTAAAATTCCACATTTTATCAGAATTATATCCATCTGCAGTGCTGAAAAACAGCTGATGGTATTGATGATTTTGTCATATAAACTCTGGTACATAATTATTTTGGTACATGGGAAATCAGCTTTGCAATTTTCAGTTTTACCTGTTTTGAGAATATTTACTTTTCTAAGATGGCCTGTGAATCAAGATTAATAGGTATTGTACAGACAGTTTATAAAGCAGTTACCGGATGAATTAGGATATTGCAGGTTTTACCCTTGGTTCTCTGGACATCTAAGCTCTGATGCAATAAGATCTGATGGCAGGATCAAGTGCACCTACAACTCCAGCTTTTTGAATATCAGCTTCACTGAGAAAATTGGCAAAAATGATACTATTATGGTTTTTCTTTTCTTATTATGAGCACCATGACTAAACTTGTTTCAGTTGAGTTGATACTAATGCAATGAGAAACATCTGGAGATTAACAAAGTGGATCAGATTCAGGCTGGATTTTTAGAAGGAACCATTTAATAACTCACCATATGTCCCTGTGAGCATCCTTTCTTTTCATTTTCACATTCTAAAGGGATTTTAAGAACAAAGTGTAGCATTAACCAAGTGTACAATCCATAGATATATGTCATATATATGTATTTAAGATAAAACTATGATAGAATTCGAAAAATACAACAGTTTTTGCACTAGGGGAAAGAAATACAACTGAAAGTAAGGTGACACATAATGTCGAGCTGTATATTGGAGCATTAACAAAGCCCAATGTGCCTGGAATGTCGAGAGTGAATCTTACACTAGCCACCGATCAATCGTCTTTTGTATTGTCACATGGATGTAAAGGAAACCGAGAGTGTTTGCTGTCAGCATCTGATTAACCACTGAATTCTAACCATAGTTTTGGAACAAAGAACAATTTTATTTGATGCCAGCCATTGTCTGTGGCAGTGAAACAGCACAGTTTCCATTAGAGGAGGATGAATTTTAATTCTGATAAGATGTGGGGATGAAATGCTAACTTAAGCCAAATGAATATTCATATAGGAAAGTGAAAATAGGTGTCAAGGACTTGCTGCACTTAAGTCCTGGGTTACATGAAAACTGTACACTATTCAACAAAACAACAAGGTTTCTAATGATTACTTTCGCCATATAATTTATTCATCTATTCCAGAGCAGTGTTTCAGGACTTAATGAGTATTTGTAAAGCTCTGACTGAAATGCACTCTCAAAATGCAAAACATTAAACCATTTACAATGAATGAAGTAGTGTAGATTACTGGTTTAAAAAAGCCACTGAAGCTCATCAACATGAGAATTTGAAGAGTGTATTACTTCAGCAGCCCCCTGCTAACAGTCCTGTAGGGTTGAAAGGCTAAGTGTGCTTCCTTCCCACTGAATCCACCCTGATGTCCAGAGACAAAGGAAAAGTTGAAGAACTTTGTCTCTTCTCTTACTTCACCCCATGTCACCCTTATTTTCCTCATATGAGGCAATCTCGTATCGCAGCTCAAAGAACTTCTTGGAGAATAAATAAACAAGATTAAGTAGCAATAGAATGATCTGGGTTGGAAGGGACCTTAAAGACCATCTCGTTCCAACCCTCCCACCATGGGCAGGGACACCTCCCACTAGGCCAGCCCGCTGAAAGTCCCATCCAATGCGACCCTGAACACTTCCAGGGACGGGGCACCCACAACTTCTCTGGGCAGCCTGTTCCAGTGCCTCACCACCCTCACAGGGAAGAGTTAAAGTCACCTCTAGGTCTTTGCTTGGCCACGTTTCTTCTGGGAAGATCAGCTTTCTGAATCAGAGACGTCTGGCAGTGTATGACATACAACAGACTTGTATGAGAAGAAGTGGCAAACAAGATGATCTCATGCTTCCATGTGCTATCTGCTTGTTGATGTGATTCTCTTGCATGTTATAGATGCTGCATGCTCTTTAAACTGGATAAATGTCTATTAAAAAAAGAAATCTTCAAATAATTTTTAATTTTCTTAAACTACATTTTTTTTCTTCTTTCTACACTATGATAGTTGCATTATCATTATTAGTAAAATCTCATGTAATACTAATGATGGTAAAGAGTAGTCCTAGTAAATCTAAAGGAAATCAAAGACTTCATAAGACCGGATTTTAGTAGGAAAATAGAAAGATCAGGCACAATAAAGATTCTGGGATTAAGTAATCCTTCTTTCCCCATTAACTAACTGTTGTCCAGACACTTTAATTCTACATCTGGCTGTGCACAATAAATGAGAAGTCAGAAAATGCAAAACCTTGGCTTTTAATATCTCACACCTTTCTGCCCATTAGTTCATCTCTCCCCCACCTCTGGTTATTTCTACTTTCTTAGTTTCCTCATACATGGCTTCTACTGCATCTTGGGACACAGGAGAGGGTACAGTTTATCTTTATATACACCAATGACCATGTACAAACAAAAAATAAAGCTGTCAGTGGTTCATGGCAGCCTCCTGGACAGACACATATTGTCGTTACATTCTTTTTATTAAATTAGCCAGCTTGGAAGTTTAATGTCATTTTTCCTCATTAGCCAAGCATAGCAACTAGTTTGTCTGAAATATAATCTAATAAGGGGTCAGTGTGGGTACTACTTTCTGTTGGGAAGGAAAAAATTAAAAAGAAAAAAAAATTGCCCAGGAGAAACATGACTGAAATCCCAGATTATACCAAATTTCTTAGCAGTACTGTCTATGCAGATAATATTTATAGAAACCAGCATCTCTCAGAAATAGGCATTACGTTAATTACAATCTGTTTTAGCCTAAGATTACATTTTATTAATTCCTGTTTGCAAGAAGGTCATGTCTAATGATTTCCTCTTGGAGTTACTGGTTTTAGCAATCAGACCATTAAAGATTTTGATTTTTGTTCTACTTGTCAAATTACTCAGATTCTTGCAAACTCAAGTGCCAATTCCCTGATCTTTCGGTGTTCTTCTTAAGTTTTTGCCCCAGTGGGGTCTTCTTTTTCTTGAGGGAAAGCAGCTGCACATACAACATCAGGAATTGTAATTAATTTTGCATCATTCCAGAATGAAAGCCATGTGTCCAGATAACCAGGATACTCCAACATTCCAAATACCCAGGATAAATTACTGTAACAGACCAGTACTGCTCTCAATTACATTATCACTGCATTCACTGCACAATTGCATTTGTGCTTTACAGCTGGCACAAATACACAATTCCTTGAGAATAATTAATGTTGAATCACACTGTAAAAGCATATTAAAGTATTCATGACATTTTACAGAAAACCACGTGTGCAAAGTTCTCCCAATGAATGGATATGAGTTAAAAAATAACCTCCACCTTCACTTTAATGCCTTGGCGAGTGGAAATATTGTGACCACCGTCAAGAGAGTGTATTGAAATCACATCTTTTAAAACATTTTGGAAGCACGCAAAAACTCTGGAGAGAACAACAGAGTGGTTAGATGGACAGGCAGAGGCACAAAGAAATATGACCAATTTATCTGTTTCAATGAGAGGCAGTGGTTTGTCCTGAATCTGTTCAGAATACATCAGTGTCTAATATCACTAGAGCCATAGCACATAACACACAGTGATGCCTTCATTATTTCTAGATTTTATTCTTCATGTATCTGTAACTTGCTGCAGTTCTGTGCTTCTTACAAAGTGCTAAAATCCTCTGTTTCCAGCACCTTTAGCCAAAACAAGGCCCTCTGAATACAGATTCAAGGACATATTCATTGCCCTAGAGCCCGAAAATATGTAAACTACTGTGCTATAGAGGGATCGTGCCCACGATGGTTAACATCATCACCTGGGGGTGTGATTGCAGAATTAAGGGCCAATATGCCAATGGGACAGAACTTACCAAAGGTGAAGGGCTCGTGACCAGTCGTCCATTCTGGGTGTATTCCCCAACGGGGGACTTTGCTTGCCCAAGTGTACCTTCAAGGCCTTTGCAGGCCTTGAATAAATCTGTCTGCTTTTTATACTCTTAATTTGTCTTGGCCTCTGTTTCATGTAGCCTGTCTTTTAGGCATCAACAGCACATTCCACCCTTCTAAGTAATACTAATAAAGTTTCAAAACCCTCCTTAGTAATATTAATTAATCACATTACTGACCTGAGTTCACAGAGGGATCGAACCAAAGGGAGGTAACCGATTAAACACAAGTGGTCGGCGCTGTGGAAAATGGGGGAGGAATTTTGGAACATCACACCAATTTTGTGCACCCTAAAGATTTCTAAAGTTACATTCCTCTGAATTTTGGGCAATCTGAGCGCCTATGGTGATTGAAAGCATCTTGTGGAACCAGCACGTGCTGTGATTCTGTGTCCAGGGTTCACTCTCGTGGGTGCTTTTAAAGATGCAGCCTCCTCAAGCTCAGGCACAAGCTTAGCTGTCCCTGGTGATTAATGCAATATACTGGCACAAGAAGTGCAAATATCTGTAATCATGTGTAACCCAGGGTGCCTGATTACCTGAGAGCAAAGAGCAGGTACATCATGGAAACTGAGGAAAGGGCTCTCTGACAGGTAAGGGGGAGCAGAATGAGAAATGCAGCTCCTCCCTAACACAACAAGGATCAGGACAGATTTCCAGCATTCTTTGAATTCTGCTAGTTCTAAATGTCCCGAATTTGTTCTACAATTTAAAAACTCTCTCGTTTTGACATTTGCCGAAGCAGGAGCATCATTCTTAGCACCTGCTTTTGAGCTCCTGCAGGAAAGTCTCTCAGTGAAAGTAGCTGTCATCTAAAGAGGCAGCAGATCAATATCAGAAAACTTGCTGATCAACTTCCTGCATTCCTGTTCCCTTACGAAACGAGTTCTGAAAGGCTTCTTCAAGGAACAAGGAAAATCAGATTCATTCCAACAGTCAGTCAATGTTTTCTAGAAAATTTTAAGCTTAGGCATTCTACTAAGGCTTTGCTCACGTAAAGAAATATCAGTGTAACTAAATTCATATAGCAACTTACTTGGTGCAGTGCTATGCTCCTCCCGTGAGGGCATGTCAGTTTATTCAGACAGTCTGAAAAAGCAGATGTGTTGTTTTTACCAAGAGCAAGGGCACACGACTGAGGAGGATCTGTCTGTGGCAGCAGAGCAATCTGCAGCTGAGGCAAGCTGAGGGCACAGGTCCAGATTGTTACCAGTCCCACATGGTCAAAGTGCCCTTGCCAGCAGCACAGCAACAGTGAAAAGATTTGAGGAGCTAAACAGCATCTCCTCTTTACCTGCAAGTGAAAAAAAGTTGCTGTTCTTTCCCCAAGCCTCTAGTGTGTAATTTCTCAGTCCTTGCAGGTGACCTGCAGCACTCAAACATTTCTCTCTTTCCACCTGCTATCCCCTTCCTTCCTCCCCTAACCTGACCTGAAGTAAATCCTGCCTCCAAACTTGACCCATACTTCGAAGCATCTTCCAAAAACAATGCGGTTGCAAAATGCACAATTTCTATCCGCAGTCTATTCTACACAGCTTTGATAAAATAGTTTGCCAGATAAGAATGTGAGAAGAAATCCATGCCTTATGTGGCTACACTGGCAAAATGACAGGTATTTTGTTGGCTTACTTGGTGGCTTTCAGGGAAGCAAGGAAACAAGCCCAGTAGAAAAACTTCCCTGTGTGACATCCTGCATATTCCATATGGGCCTCTGCTATCCCGGCTGCACCAGCACAGGCAAACTAATAATACTTACAAGCGTGAGATGTGCAGGTTTTACAACAGCATTCCAGTGGGAGTAATCGTAACCAGTTTTAAGACAGAATTTGTCAGGTTTGGGAAAGAGACTGAATGCGGCTGCACCTGCGAGAGCAGAAGGCTGGATGCAATGATCCAAAAGGCCCTACATTTTAAAGGGAAAAAAAACAAAAACCAAAACCAAACAAGACACTGAAGTCCTGAAAAAAAAAAAAAGCCAAGCCTCAGAAAGAACAACAGCAGAACAAAGGTAGTTACACATTAGCCTGCACACATGCCCCTGTGTGACTTCCCTGGCTGGATTGCTGGAGCTGCTGGAGAGAAGAGCATGAGCCAGCAGGGCCAAGGCAGTCACTGCCACGTCATATCTCCTTTGCCACACAGAATAAAAAGATATTACAAAACAAGAAAGAAAAAAGGAAAAAAAGTTTTAAAAAGCAACCTTTCTCCATCACCACTCCATTTCCCAGACATACAGCAATCTTGGAAAAAGAGGGAGAAGGGAGAGAATATTTTCAGAGGTGGCAATACATCCACAATTCCTAGTAGCAGGCTCACTGAGCAGGCTACTATTTGTGGTGCTGCAGTGACCAGAGACCTCAATTGCACTCAAGGTGCTACTGACAGTGTGCCAGGAAAACATGTGCTGGGAGATCATTCCTATTTGGAAGAGTATGCGTCCTGAAAAAGCCAGGAGAGACAAAAAGCAGGAAAAGAGAAGGAAAGTACCTTGTCCAAAGGGTGAGTCAAGAGTCAGAGCAAAAGCAGCCTCCCGAATGTGTGTAAGGCCACTGCCCTGTCTGCTAGGGAACCCTTCTGTCTGATTTACTGCCTTCCACCTTCAATTCTTCTTAAAAAAACCTATCCAATGGAAGTCCACTTCAGCCAGATTTTGGTGTGTCTCAGGACCCAGGGGTAGATGCAGAACAACCCAGAGCCTCTGAGCCAAGGAGCAATGCATGCCTCCTCCTGCACAAGGTGTAACATCAACCCAGCCTTTGTAGGAAACAAGGGGTGCTCACAGATCCCCAGCAAAGAGTTGCACAGCACAGTATTTCACAGGCCTGCAGGTGGAAAAGAAAAGAGAATAATCAATTCATTCTAAGAATCCACATCCACAGTTTTCCACATCCTAAAAGCCTGCTTGCAGATTTGGGAAATTCTGCAAAGCAGGGAGATGCTCCTTGCTTTGAGACAAGCAACATTTCTGCTGTTTCCTCTGGAAGGGGAACCCACCTCCTTGATGGCCTTCTGCAACTTGCCTTATTGTTTCCACTGAATGAGATTTCGAATCTCAGGCTGAAAAGAATTGGATGCAACTTTTATAGCTGCAGTAAGGCCACCTAAAATTGCTAGTGTCTCTGAAGTGGGATAACACTATTCCTCTGTGTGTCAGAGATAAATTTATCCATAAAAGAATGGGTACATGGTGGGTTTTTGGTGAGGTTTGTTTGTGCCTTACTAAAATTGCTTTGCAAAACAGTCTGATTTACATTTGGTGGCATTTTTCATCTAACAGTATCATTGGCATAAATGTTTAGTATACCCCTGCCAAAGAAAAACATGACAGAAAATTAACATGCAAGGCAAAGAGCAAAAGACCAGTTCAAATCCCCCTGAGATTTTCTTATGAACCAAAAGCCACTTGGAGTAGACATTTGCCAGCTCAACAATTTGAAATGTCTTATACACATCTCTCTAACAGCCTCTGTAATAATTGACAGCGCACAATACCTAGAAAAGATGCCAGCACATCACAAATATTAGGCTGTTGATAGGATTAAGCATAATCCTGTCTCACCAATGAATAAAGAAAATAAGAAATGGAACTGTGTAGTGTTGAATAGCACTGAGTCAAAGATACACTTATGACAAGCTTTCGGTGTTTTTCTTTGCACAACAGAGCTTCACTGAGAAGGTCATGCATGAATTCTGAAAAAAATGGCATTATTACTGAGGAATGCCAGGCAAAGCAGGAAATAATCTTTAATTAATTTGTGAGGAACTTTCATTTGGCAGACACAGTCTGCCAAATAAAGACAGAACAGTAGCTTTCTTATTAAGCTGATAAAATCGACCAAAAGTGAAGAAATCCCATAGTCAAAAAGCATTAGAACAATGGATTTTTACTAAGAGACGTAATAGAAATCCACAGGGAATCCCAGCAATGCTCACAAGGTTTTTTCTCCTGAAATCAAAGGTATTTCTGACAGTCAAAAGAGTGAATCTTAACATTTTCTGCTTTTCTAGATTTTGACTCAATATTTGATCTCAGGCAGAGTAAAACGCAAGCAGATTCAAACTTATTCATTAATTCTAACAATTCAAAGTACCGCATTTTGTCTTTCCTTATTGCTATTATTGTCTTTGTAATTTCATTTCTAATTGCCACCTCAATCTCCCACCGGCTTGCACAGGTATTAAGGGATATTTTTGTCATTTGTAAAATGCTGGGGAAACTTGTGATAATAGGCACTTCATAAAAGTAAGGTGTTATTTTAGTGAAACTGGGACAAACTGCTAGTTTCAAACATAATTGGCTACAATGGAAAAACTGGAGCATCTGTAAAAAACTGGGACATGGTATGTGTGAGGTGCTAATATTTATCCTAATGTGGCAGCTTTGTCTCAGTTCATAGAAGCTCACCCCTATATTGAGGTGAGTGAGCAAAAGAGTGTTAAAAGAATTTTATCTTTATTTAAAAGTGCTTCCTGGGAACAGGAAGCAATTCAGCAAATCAATGTGTTTGTTTTTCACATCCACAAGCCAAAATTTAAATCTCACTTAAGCCTAAAGGGAAACAAGTTGGGCGATTTCAGCATAATCCCTTCAGAAATGTATTCTCTTCACATGAATGCTGCTCAGCACAGTAGCAGCTCTGTGCAAGAGAAGCCTCACACTGAAACATTAGAACTGCTACAGTTTGGGTTAAGGGGGAGAGTCTTTATTGGCAGCCTTTATAACAAAATCCTATATAAATTCATAAATAATCTTAGCGTATTGACATCCTGGAAAGGAAATATGGAAAACTTGCCTAGGAGCTGCCTGCATTAATCTTCATTCTATCCTGTACTGGCACCATTCCCAGTTTCCTATGCCCGAAGTTCACAATGTCTGTTTTTAAAGGAACACACTGACCCTTATAGAGAAGAGCCCAGAATCCTGATTTGCTACTAGTTTTAATTTTCATATCCTCTTTTCTTAAAACAAGTAGGTTTTGAAGTGCAGCTTCTAATGAGCCAACGGAAAACAGCCTTTATGTGAAAAAATTTGGCGTGCAAATCAGATGACTAAGGAATGTGGATTTATCGCACCACTGGGCCTTATGGAGAGAGAATAAAGTAGCAGTATTCCATGGAGCTAATGCTTATGGTCAAACTAATATGGACAAGCTCTGCCAACAGCTCTTTATCATGGGCTCTGAGCAGCTATGCAGGAGCCGGGCCCAGTGAAAGTCTCAAGAAGGTTTTCAGCCACAACCTGTAAATTCCTTGCCATAGCCAGTGATGATTTTGCCTTGTGAAGCAAATTTGAGCCTCCAAGCACCCCCTCTGAGTGAGGATGGGAGAGGTGAGATGAGAGCCAAGCAGCTGATTGATAGCTGCAGTGCAGACACACTCGTAAAGAAGTTCCTGGAAAAATAAAGTACTGCGCTGTGGGACAAGGAGGTTCAAGGATTTCTTTACAACACAACCACTTCACTCTTCCAGGAAACTGTCACAGCAAAACACTTCTAGTGAATATGCAGATGACTGGCAAAACAGAGCTCATGTAGTCATCAGAAAAACACCCTCCCTCTCGGTCAAGAAGGCTGACGAGATAACAGCTTAAGTTGCCAATGTACCTGTCTCACATGTGGATCTCTACCATGATTTTAGGAGCCCAAAGCGCATGACTCTTCTCAACAGAACATGAACACACCATCAAATCTCATATATATGTCTGATTTGTCTGCTGCTAAGAGATGTCAAGAGTCCTGGCACCTGGGTTTGGGAGGAGACTGCGCTGGGGTGGCTGACCTAATGCTGCCGAGTGCAAAGTCCCCAGCTCTCCCTCTGCTGAAGTGGAAACCTGAGTTTCCTACCAGCACGTGAACTCCTTACAAAGCTGAGTGCATCACATTGAAAAAGACTCTGCAGGACTGGAGCGTCACTGAGTGCTCCAGTAAATGCTGTGGGAAACAGGCAGGCAGGCAGAGTGCATCTCCTGGAAATCCCTGGCAAAAGGAGCAGGGCTTGCTGAGGGGGTCCTGGTGAGAAGATGTAGTTGTCATGTTCTCAAACTGAAGAGACTGTGTCACCAGCTCAAGGGGAGATGGAACATGAAGCCTGGTTTCGGGGTATGTATATAAATCTATAGGGACAACTGACATGGTCAGCCATGTCTATCACTATGCCTACCATTGACTACCTCGAAACTTCTTTCCAAGATCTTACTTCTTCCCTAATGGTGATGGTGAGAATCCATTTTGGCTTATCTGGCACCTTCTGAGGTGAATACATAGTTTCCATACTAATCAGCTCCAAGGTTAGCAAAGGATACTGCCTGCTGTTCCTGCTTATCTAAGCTAATTTATTGAAATTAAGTTAGTTTACCTGCTGACCGCTATGAAATTCAGGGTATTCCTCAACAATCCATGATATTAGTCTCTGGGAAAATCAGCAGCAGAAGATAAGACCTTCTAAAACTTTTCTAAGCAAAGCTCCCCTGTAGCAAGGCTGTTACCTTATAACTCCTGTCATATGCAGCACACAGTGCTAATGGAGATGCAACACTAGCAGAGATTCTAGGTCAAGTTTCACACACTTCCAGCACAGCTACTGTGGTTTTAGGCTGGGAAATTTGAAAGAAGAGTTTATCCCTCACTGATACTGTGACGATGCGAGGACAGTGTGAGATGACCACCTAAATTAAATTCAGTGCATTTTTTTATGTACTGGAGATCAAGAATACCTTTGTTTCTAACATTTTGAAGTTTTCCCTCTGATGCGTGCTCATAATTCCCACTGATATCTATAATGCAATCCATGCCCTAATTCCCATTATCCTGGCACACTGCTCTCAGTCACAAGCGACAGAGAGGATGAAGACAACAACAAAAGAGACATTATTAACGCAGGTAAAATTTCCCACAAGAGTATGTCTTAAAAGATCTATGTTAGATGAATGGACACAGAAACCATTCGCCTGAGGTTGCCTTTATCACTCAACTAAAAAGATATCTAGGCAAAAATGATATTTCCACTGCCTTGGCAAGAGGCACAGCCTGTATTTGCTCTCTGAACACACTTATTCATAGCTCTCCCTCATTCTTATACAAACACCATGGTCTGCTCCAGCCCAAGCTTCCCCTCTGTGGCTGACACAATTTGCAGTTTGGCTTTGTCAGCTGTGCGTAGGAAAGTAAAGACACCACACCCAGGCTGCTCCTTGCACCTCTCCTGCTCCTTCTCCCATCCTGCCTGGACCTGCTGCGCAGAGGACAAGCAGCTAGAGCAGGTTCAGCACCCTGGGATGGAGAACTTCGTGTTGAAGGCATTTGCCAGCAAAGCCCAATGCCTGCTCCAAGCCTCTGGTGTTATGAAACAAAGGGGTCACAGCCCAGCACACAACCCTGTATTTTGGGCATTATTTTGAGATGAGATATCCAATGCAGTATTACCAACCTGCATCTTCAAACATGGGTTAGTCCCTAAAACTAACAGTAACAGTTTAGAAATATTTTGATTTTAAAAAAATGGTCTTTGCTTTCTGATCCTTGGTGTTTTCCAGCCTTAGGTTCACACTCCTGAGACCCTAATCACCCTCAGGAAAACTGTAAGCATTTAATTTTCAGACAAAATCTGGCAGTCTGGTCTAATCCCATGACTCAAGTCTGCTAAAAGAAAAAAAAAAAGGGGGGGGGGGAACATGGAGAAGAGTATTAATACATAATAAAGCATGAAAGCTACCAATATCCAATTCAGGACCGTAATCTACAAAGGTAGCAGCCAAAATTACTCTAAGAACTATTCTAGCAGCAGAAAGCAGAGTTTAATAAAACCCCTTAGGTTTGCATTTTACTTGCAAACATTCTGGCAGGGTGAAAGGCCAGGCAGAGACCTTTACTTCATCTGTCACTTGACATATTTTGGAACATTATTGTTACTGGAGGACTGAAATTTTGCAGCAGTGAAATTTCAATGTATGGGAGTGGGAAGCAAGGGCAAAGAGAAGCACATACAGACGGAAGCTCATGAAAGAGCTGCCAAACACAAGCAAAGTAGCTCTAGAGTTTATTTCACTCTACTCTCATCCCAGCCATGCAACAAACCAGAGGAAGGATATCTTATGATTGAACACTGGCCTGGAACATCTGAGTTCAGTTGACAAATATTTCATAAAGTTTCAGACTCAGTTGTCATCTTACAAATATACAAAGGAAAATAACGTTTCCTTTCTTGCATTCTTGTTCTGTCCTTTTTCTTTGTATTGTGAATCTGCCTCTTAATTGATATCAGCTACTTAGCAAAAGGAAGCTCTGATCTCAGCAGGGGCCTGTAGCTGCTGTAACAGCAAATCACAATCTGAACCAAATCCCACCTCAAACCATCGCAAAAGTTCAGCTCTGGATCTGCTTTTAGGAGCAGGAACATTACTGCTGTAAACAGACTCTGAGCCAGTTGTGAGCAGACATCCCACAGTTCTTATTCTAGCAACCTTTAGCTTTTTGACTAAAATACTTAAAGAATCTAAAAATACAGTAAGAAAAATCATGCTGCCTGAAATTCTACTTTCCCTCCCCTCAAATTTTATGCCTTTTATTCTGAAATGGAAAAATGGCAAAAGCAACAATGAAAGGGTGATTATTAATCTTTGATCCTGAGTCACTTTCTCTTACAGAGCCCTATTCTTCACCTCAGGAAGTGCGATACAGGAGCACTCCCACAGCCTGATTAAAGGTCCAGGTATGGGGTCACACAATGCACAAAGAGAGCTGCAGAGTTTCAGAGAGTAATGTGTATTTAACGTGTGACTAAAGGCAAGTATGATAAAGAACGAAATAATGAACATTCCTAATGATTGCCATAGCTGTGAAACTGCCACAGAACTGTTAGAGGTAATTGTGGTGAGAAATTGAATTGTTTGTTAAGAAAGAAATGGTCAAATCTGTTTTCCAGAGTGCTAGCCTGGGTGATTACAAAACAGAACTTGCTGGGAATGCCAACTTGCTGGAAAATGGCAGCGTGCCCTCCTCAACCGAAAACAGCAAAAGGGACCTCGGTTTTACTGGCTCACCCGAAAGCTGAGGAATTAGGATTGAAAACAATCCAGGTGAGGTAGCTAACAACTGGGATTTCAGGTTTGTCACCAAAGAGATTCCTCAGAGGAGGGTCAGAGGTTGCACCTGGAGATTTAGAAGATAATGACAGAGTTCAGACAGGCATCAAACCCATCTGGTCCCTTAGAAAGTAAATTGTCATTAAGTCCAGTTTTAATAAGAGCTACTTGGTTTAAGATGCAAAATTCTTTAGTTCCCAAGGAAGATGCTCAGTCCAGCTCTCCCTTTATTTCTTAACTGAAAAATAAGAAGAAACATTTTTTTAAAATTATATCAAAGTCTGAATTTTAAAAAGACCCCACAAACAAACCAGCTGTTGCAGGAGCCCCACACAGTCCCAGGTGACTGAAATAACAGCCCACCTGCCAGCTCTTACCACTGTTCTCTGTAAAGATTACTTATATGGCAACAACTTTCCTACAAGGGATTTGCAGCTCTCTGAAGAGCATTGAAATCGCAGATGACAACAAAATTGTCTCTCTCTGAGAGCAGGCAGCGCAGGGAGAGCAGCAGTCTCGCAGCCAGCCCACTTTGGGAATGGCATCCGAGTCCCGCCGCCCCGCATTGGGCAGGAGCCTCTCTTTTCACCAACACAAAGGAGGACGTGTGAGCGTGAAATCCACTTTGAGCACTGTTCACTCCACAGAGCTGAGTCTAAAGACTGCTTTGGCCTGGCCACCATGAGGAGCTGCATTTTGATGTTTACAGTATCAGTAAGCACCTTTTTCTCCCCTCTGTACCGTTCATAGGATTTTTATGTTCTAAGTCACATTAGTAATCCATTTTAAGAATTTGATTCTCACTATCATCAGAGTTTATAGAGTTTCCAAAAGGGAAACAGCTGTAAAGATTATAGGAAATCAGTAGATTTACTCTTAATCTGCAAATCCCTCAAGATTTCTGCATCTTTAGACAGTCACAAAAAAGCAACATTCTTTTGTGAAGGCATACTTTACACTCAAGCATAACACTACTAAATTTTTAAGGTGATAATCTGGCAATAACTGGGAAAACATTAGGATAAACACATTTCATACGCATTTTACTAGATCTAACAGCAATTCAGGTTGTATCAAGAACTCTGCTTAGTTTGTCAGCTGATGAGCAACCTTATAACTGATTTAAACATAAAGGCTTAATCTAAACATAAAGGCTTACTTACCTACTCTGTCAAGAGAGTGGGATTTTTTCTCCCTCAAAGAAATTTTGATTAGACAGAACACAAAGAAAGAGTTTCCAACCATTTAATAACAGAAACTACTAAATAGGAAACACTTTTCATTCAGGCCTGGATTTGGTGAAAGGTATTCTGGAAAGTCCTAAAGTATGAAAATATATTGGCTATCAGATACAATGTGGGCTGTTGTGCTGACAACTGTATATGAGCAGGAGAAAAAAAGATTTTGTGACCTTGTTTCTGCATGTACCTGTGAAAAAAAACCAACAACAAAACCAAACAAATCCCAAACAACCTCTACTTGTGAAGGCTCATGAAGAGCCATAGATCTACAAAGCTCTGGCAGTCCTTTGTCTCATCTTGCTGCATATTAGGGATATATTTCACGTTCAAATTTGACTTGCAGCAAAAAGCAGCCAGTACAGTTCATGCCCTGTGTGACTCACAGATTATAGTCAAATGCACTGTTTCACAAAAGGAGTGTCAAGGACACTCGTCAGTGTTCTAGAAAAAAACAGAACCATCTCTGATAATTCAGACACTAAAATCCCCACACATTTTGTATCATCATTACTTAAAGAACTGAACACAGTAATAGCTACCAAAGATGAAGCACAGATATTTCAGTAAGGTTGCTCTGCATTATGTTATTCTTAACCTTTTCTATTTTTTAGTTTCTAAAAAAGCTGCTGTATCCATCTACTGTACTGGAAAATTCAGTGGCATGAATGGTTCTAAATTTAGGATGCAGGACACTGCAGCTGCAATAACATTTCGGAAGTGGAAGGCATAGTGGGTACATGACATATTTAGATAAGAGAACTATTTTTAGTCAAAACGAAGCTCAGTTTTGGTTACTTTAGCAAGTGCACTAATTTGGCTAATCAGTCCAGATAGACTTTATTCCAGCTCCCATTCTCACCTACAAGGTACTGCACACTGCAACCCCTTCTCCCTATTTGTCTTTTAAAAAATAAAGGGTAAAGCAGGAGAAAAGTAATCATAAACTTGTCACACAGCATTTCTGCTACCCCTTCCTGAGCATCCGGTGGCAGACACTTGGAGCAAGGCCAGCGACCTGTCTAGACCACTATACTCTGATGTAGTACAGCCATGCTCTCCCACAATTTTCTCCTCTCACCCAACTGTTTTTGTTGGTCTCTTCCAAATGGAACAAATTATCTGCTGATCCATTTCTGCTAAGTTCAGCATTTTATTGCACCAAGAGAGTGCAGTCTACTATCTCTCTTCCACTTACTTCAGGCTTAAAATTTTGCTCCATGACCAGATCATTTTTCATCTTTTTTTTTTTTTACCCCCGAGCAACTTCTCCCCATTTACACCTATTTCTCCTTTAAACACATCTTGTCTTCAGAGTAATCCATCCTGCTTTCTTAAGCCTGAGCCTGGCTTCTGTAGGATCTCATTTTGACACATACTTGCCATGTCATTTTTAGATAGCAAGTTCTCTACCACACGGAAACAGATCATTGACAGCCACACAGTAAAGTGGCAGTTTTAAAGTTAAGAGTCCAGGCTTTCAAGTCAGGAGCTATCAGGCACATGCTTAAAAAAATTTAGTATTGACTTCTATTGATAGAAAAATGTTTTTAATACATTTTAGTGAAAATCAGTAATTTGATTAAGACTGAATCCCGTTATTTTTTGTAATATTGAGACAGATTTTCATTAACAAGCTGCACATAAATTAAGGATAGTTACTTCCAAACTAATCCATACCAATTTCTCAAAATAAAAGTTTGTTGTTGGTTTTTTTGTGTTTTTTTTAGGAGAAATTGACAGTCATACACTTCAAGGACTGCTGCAGCTCTGGTCTCCAACTAGGAAAGTGTAGATGCAGTGAATCTACTAAGCACAGCCCTAATTGTTTCATATAACTGGGATTGGGGCATCTGCAGCAGAGCAATAGATCTGTGTTTCTCCAAAAGCAGAGAGCTCAGCAGACTGGGTTATGTGTTTAAAAATGAAGCAAACTCTGGGTGCTAACGAGCCTGACCCAGCATAAAAAATCCACAGAGAATTCCCAGTCTGTGGCTGCACAGAGCTTGGAGTCAGCTCTGAAAATCACAGAATGGCCTGGGTTGGGAGGGACCTCAAAGATGATCTCATTCCAACCCTCCCACCATGGGCAGGGACACTTTCCCCTGGACAAGGCTACTCAGAGCCCCATCCAACCTGGCCTTGCGCACTGCCAGGGATGGGGCAGCCACAGCTTCTCTGGGCAGCCTGTGCCAGTGCATCACCACCCTCACCATAAAGAATTTTTTACTAACTTATAATTTGAACCTACTCTTTCCATTTGAAGCGTTTCCCCCTCGTCCTGTCACTGCGTACCCTTGTAAACAGTCCCTCTCAATATTTCCTGTAGGCTCCCTTCAGGTGCTGGAAGGCCACAATTAGGCTACCCTAGACCAATATCCCACACATCACCAGGTTACATTCTCAGGGAAACCAACTAAACAGCACTGTTTTCAATAGAGTTACACTGGAAAAAAAGGGACAAAACATATTTAGATTATCAGCAGTATGATGAAATTTTCAACTCCTTGAAATTTTCCAACGAGTCCACAGTCATATCAATGATGCCTTTAAGAAACTCAAATCTCAATACCAGAAATTAGGCCCCATTCATTATTTTTATCCCTTAATCCTGCTGAGCTCCCAGAAGATTTGTTTTACTGCATTTGAATTTCCCTTGCAGTACTTCAGCGTACATTTTGATGGAAGAATTCCACTACCCGAGGCACACTCTCCCAGCTTATTACACCAACACTGCTCTCTTGTGGCAGACACTTAAAGGGAATCATTGATCCACGCTCTACACACAACGTAGCTAATACAGTCCAGTGGGCAAAGGGTATTTACAAAGCAACCACCAATAAAAATGGATGCTCGCAATTTTGAAAGAAAAAACAGACAAAAAGCAACAGCAGATCATCAAGTTTTTCTTACTGGATATGAAATATTCAGGTGTTCATCCTCATTCCTCTGTCATTGCCAAGACTTTGCACAGAGCACTGCTTTTGCAATTCTCTTTTCAAACCTGTTCTACTGAGATACATTTATCAGAACAAACCTAACAACCATTCTGTGCATTTTTAAATATCTTCCAGAAATTCAAATCCACTCCTCAAAATGAAACACCATTGTTTCTGTCCATGAACTCCACATCACAATTACCTGATGATTTGAATTCACCATTTACAAAAAAATTACTGTTTCCAAGGCATGATTCATATTAGCAGGCTAGGGAAGATAATAAACTGCTAAATTAATTCATTTTCTTGATTTGAAGAGTGTGATGAGGACACAAATGCAATGACCGGGAGGCCAAGTGTCTAGAAATTTCCCTACAAAAGGGAAAGGGAAACCCAGATTGCAGTTCAGTTACATAACAAAAGTGCCTAAATCATCCATAGTTTTAATGTTTTTTTTGTTTTCATAGATTCTGAGAATATCACTGATGCCCTACTGGAGTAATTCTTCCAACATCAACCATCAGATTTTCTACTTTTTTATTATTTGCAGATTTAAAAAAAAACCAAAAAGAAAAACAAACAAACAAACAAAAAGTTGTTTATCTTTACCATGGTGGGAAAGACTAATTTGTGTGTAGCACGGACACCAGCCACCAAAAAGGCAAATACCCCTTGGACAGGCATGCAGCAGCACACAAGCCTGACACTCACAGTGACATAGGTGCAATCACAAGTCACTCATTTAAAACAGACACACAGTGTAATGACACTTTGCCACAACAGGCTCATGGCACTACAATCAATCAGTAATAATCAGAATCAGAATTAAGACAAACATGGAAAAAACCCTTGGCTACACGTACGTACCCCAGTGTGATAACTCATTGGATCGTTACTGGGCTGTTTTTTAATGCAATTCAACACGTTCAGTCAGCTCCTGACAGAACTGAGTAGATGGGATCACCAGTGGAAGCAGGTGGTGGATTTTTACCAAGTAACATCTTGCCCTTCTTCTCTTCCACCTTTTCCTTCCTTGGTGCAAAATTTGACCTGCAGAACTCAAAGCTGCTTTATGTTTGTTAGCAGAAACCGGACACCTCTACAGGCAAATCTCCCACTCTGGCCAACAGGTCAGTCCAGCCTCAGGCACAGGGACTGCTCTTCCAACTCCCACGCCCTTCACCACTGGATTGTGCCCTATCCATGGGAAGGGTTTGCATAATGCTGCACCTTTTGCAAGCAAGTTAACTGAGCAGCTTCCCCAGGCAGTCCCTAGGAATCAAACCTTTCTGTCTACTCAGCTTTTCCAGAAGGTCATGGCAGCGATGCCAACACTTGTTTATCCCTCCCATTGCTTCTGTGTCTGAACACTGGACAAACGCCCCTGCCAATGCCAAGAACTGCAGCTGGAGTAGCCAGCCCTCAGCTCCTGAGGGGGGCTGAAGATCCAGGGACACCCCTGGCCAAACACACCTGCAGCCTCCCCCACAGGAAAGGCCAGCAGCACCATCGTTGCTCCAAAGCTCCAGGAGGATGAGCCAGAGCTGAAGGACAACGGTTTTTGTGGTGGAAAACCCTGCCCTGTTCCAGCACACACAGCTTTTTTTCCATGCAGAAAAATGCAAATCCTTAAAAAGGGTCCCAGGCTAAGGCTGCCTTTGCTTTGTCAGTGACAACCCACTGTATGACAGAACACAGGCGTCCAGTGTTCCACTCAATTGTCATGTTTTGATTGCATCTGTCACACCCTGGTAGATCTTCAGGTTGAGGGATATGATAAGCTTTTAGTTTTCCTTTCTTACAGCTTCGCACTGTGTGCCTCTGCAGGAATGAACTTGTCAACCCAGATGCAAAATGAATGAATGGCTTTTAATCACTTTGCTAATGTTAACGTTATTGCTTTGACAGAATAGCAGCAGATACAGTTTGCTGATTCAGCCACTTGTATAACGATCTAATGGGCTTTTCTGGCTAATGCCATGCTCTAAAAATATACACTGGACTAATAGATGAGCCTCTGCTATACTGAAAAACAGGCTCATTAAGACAATTCCTCTGAAAAGTGGCATTTTTATGACAAGATACTGAAGCATTTAATTACCCTCTATCCTGACAGAGCTGAAAGAAATTAATTAAAGAGAAAAAAACCCTTTGCAGTAATGTAGCAGATCTTGAGGTAGGAAAAGATGCCAACAGTCAGTAGTGTAAAGGGAAATCTGAGAAGTGTGAGGCTGTTTCCCCAAAGGAAACAGTCTGTTGATAGGCCACAGATTGCCCTTCATTTACACCGAACAGAAGGCCAGGTTCTGAGAGGGGGGTTGTCATTACAGCACAATTAATTTTCCCTGCTCTAGTCTGTGCCAGGAGAATATCTGCTGCTACTAAAGGACAGGGAAGTCTGAGGTTTGGGAAGGCAGGAGAGACTTTGGTGATATTTGAGGTAAGGGACTTGTTTTCACTGCAGAGTTAGCCTGGATTATCCATCCTTAAGCTCATTCCCTTCTCTCCAAGAGTACGTAAGGAGAGCCAGAAGCTGCATTCAGACTGCAGCAAGCACATAGCGGCTGGCGCAGTGATTTCAGCAGCACTGGCACACGGGATGTTGTGCCGGGAAGCAGCCCTGGGTGACTCCGGGTGCAGCCCTCGGCCAGCTGCCTTGGCACCACCCGGGTGACAGCGCTGGAGCACAGCACAGATGGCATTAGCTCAGCGTTGGTGCTGGCCCTGCCACCCAGCACAAAAACAAACCTTACGCAACCCTTATCGCTTTTGGGGCAGAGATCTGCTCCCACCTTTGCTCCACTTCCTGACAGAGCTGTTTGTGCAGCAACGTGGGAAAACCGATCAGAGAAAAAACTTTAAATGTTTTTTTTTTAATCAACCAAAAAACAACCTACTTGTTTTATGGTTTGGGTTTTGTTTTCCCTTCTTAAACTTTATCATCTCTCAGTCCAGCTCACCATCCTGCTGCAGCAGCACCCTTGTTGACACCCAGAGAAGGGTGGAGGGGTAGGAAGAGGGGCTTGAGGAGGAGACTGCTAAATCCTGCTTAAGCAGGGCTGGTATCACATGAGAAATCCACAGCCTGTGTTATCCCCACTGTAGCCTCAAGGCACATTTCCTTACAAAGAGTTAACACTTAATCAGGCTAAAGACTTTTGCATGTGAGTGCAGGTTAAGTCAGGAGCCTGGCTGGACTTCCCAGTGGTGCAGGGGTGAAGACAGGCCCACAGCGACCATGAGCGGAACAGACGGATTTTCCCCTCCTGTGAAGAACAGCTTCACTGGGCACTGAGAACCCACCAGCTGCTCAGTGCAGCTTCCTTTAGGTGTTGCCTTTATGCCAAGTTACAGACTTAAAAGAATTATGGGCCATGGCCTGTGTGCCACACAGAGCTTGGGCCTCTAGCCTACAGTCCTTCCTAGCAGTCCTTCCATTTCTATCACAGGCACACATGGGTGACACAGCAGGGAGAAGAATCTCACAGAATAGATGGAACCTCAGCTGTTCAGACAGGCTGTGCCAGCTTGTCCAACAATGAAACGAGGCTGATTATTTGAACCCTTTTCCTTTTGCTATTTCCCTGTCAGATCACTGTTCTGAGTTGGAACAGTACACCTGTATACAATGTGTGCCTGGCTTTGAACCCCAGTGACAAAGTCCCCCTGAGCAGCCCACTGACAGGACAGGACCAGGAGAGCACACACCCTGCAGAGTCAGAGGTTCACTCTATCAAAAGGAGTGAAGTGTGTGTTACTCTTCACATTTAATTCTTCTGTGTGTGTACAAAAATTGTGGGTTTTTTTCATTGTTGGCACAAAAGCACAGCCACACACACACCAGTTTATTTCAATTCCTTATTGAATTTTCATTGTTTTAAATACCGTGATCCTGGCAAACAAATAGATATCCAAGTACCCCTCTACGAGCCCTAATCAAAAGCCGAATCTGAGCCACAGCGTTAGAGGGCAGGTGTAGGTATTGGAATCAGCAGGTGATGCAGGGGGTAACAGGACACCACACGTACTCCAGCCAAGGGCACACCGACACTCCCTGCCATCCCAACAGGCGCACCTGCTCCGCATGCCCTGCTCCGGAGGCACATCTCACCAGCGAGGAGCTTACAAACAGCCAGCGAGGCATGGGACACGAGTCTGTGGCTGGCACTCTGCCCTGGGGACAGCCGGGAAGGACAGGTAATCGGCTGCATGGGTGAGTGTGCTGCTAAAAAGATCGGGAAGCAATGAACTAGATGGTCCCCCTAGTGTTTCCTTGCCTTTGGCTGTCACTGGGAAGTTGGCGTGAGAACGCCCCTGCTCGCTCTCACCCTGCTGCCAGTGGAGCTGTGTAGCTCCACACCTGCTGCACATTCCTGCCTGACTGGGAAAGGTGACCCTTTTTGGCAGGAGAGAGGCTGCAGCAGCTCCCTCTTTGCGAGAGCCACTGCTCACTAGCACAGTCAACACCTCTGTCCAAGATGTACAACATTTTTATTGCTGCAGTTAACAAAAAGAAGCAGCTGTTCAAACAATGTATAGTGGCAAGTGCTAATACTTAGAAGAAACATATCCAACCACAAAATGTTGAGCACATCCCTTCCTTCTATCATAAAGGAGAAGAGAAGGACTGAAAACAGCTGAGTGGACATAAAGAGCTCACAAATGCCTTATTAATAAGTGTGTTGGATCTAATGATCTGTGAAACTGAAATGAGATTATTTGGATTATCTCATTAAACAAGAATAATAGCAATAGTAACCGGGTAGTAATTAAGAGTGGGCCAATCCAAGGACAAACTAAATAATAAGGCCAAAAGACTCTTAATTAACACTCTGCATGTTTGTGTCTGTACTTCTACATGCAGAATTTATGAAGACATGAAAAACAGTGGCTGACCAAACTGCCTGATTTTAACAACCAGAAAGGAAGCCATTGGCTACCCACACCTGCATGAAACATTCAGTCTGAAAACTAAACAATAACTAAATGGTGCTATTTGGGCAGAGCCAGCCCTGAGGAAACAAAAACATGTAGCTAAAATGTTAAACTGTTTTCAAAGGCTCAGCAATTAGCAACCAGCTCCAGGCAAATCTGCAAGGCAGGAGCAGAACAGAAACAATCCATAATCTCAGCCTTTCACCACCAGCCATCTCAACCTCTCAACAAAAGCATAGCTTCTCCTCAGAGTTTGAGAACAATTCCTGAAGGGTTCAGTGCATAATTTAAAGTGAAACAGCACATGAATTTTACCTTTTAGACGTTGTTTATATATAAGTATTGGAAGCTCTTTGGCTCAGGCCAAAGAACAGAACGCCTCTGCAGGGATGGGGCATGAGGGATTAAACATGACAGAATCAGTCTGAGTGGCATTAGGTTAAAAGGTCCCTGGTATTGAAGCCTGAAGTAATTACTGTTGTGCAAAACCTACTGCACCCCTTGTCTTCCCTAAAACTCCTTACTTAACAGGAAAAGCAGACACTATAACATACAGAGCAGTGCTAAAAGGCTTTCCCAGGGGATTGGATAAACGAATCTAAAAAGTGAAGACAAACTCCTCTGGGGCCTTGACTCATAGCACTGTCCTCTCATGGCTTTCCTAAGGCAGCAAGATCTGGCTTCACTTAATGCTCCAGAGTTATTGAGGCCACACCACAGCCCAAACACACACCATGGACTGCATTTTCCAAAGGAACTTAAACTCAAAATGTCAGGACACAGAGCATTTATTTCCTTTTATGACTTCGCTTCCACATACTGAATTATTAACATTAGCAAAGAAAGAAAAATAAAAGGGTAATTGAAGGAAGGTACCATGAAGAAAGGTCCCTTTGTTACTGGAGTTATTGCATGAAGAACAGGAACTGCACCCCTACCTAACACAGCCATCATTCTCCATAGAGAATTGTGCAATTTGAATCCTGCTTTTGTAGCAAATTTGAACTGTGAAAGAACTATAGGGGCTTTTTAATTAATTTAAAAATGACAATGGCTTATAGACATTTGAAAGATAAAGAGAAAAAAAAATGCAAAGCCAATGACTGCTCACTTACCCTCAAGGGTAAAGAGGCAGACTACCTCTAATACATGAAAAGCACTCAGAGTAATTCAAGACTGAGGAAAGAAATATTTGAACAATAATTAAAAGCGAAAAAGCTACTCTACTGAGAAGTTTGGGGTCCCTCTGAGAGGAACTACGTCTCTGCCACATATAAAACTAATTATCCTTATTTTCTGTTTGCCTTGCCCCTCACTGGGCTGCTTGGGCTGTGGCCTGTATCCACAGAGGGCAGGCCAGGGCAATGTCTCTGTGCAAAAGCTTCTCTCTCTTGGCTTTTCCCCTTTTCATCACAGACCTACCTGGGTCACATAGCAGGGAGGGGGAGAGAGTCTCCCAGAAAAGGCATTGGTGGCAGCAGCCTCCTGCTACCAGGACCACAAAAACTCATCTCACGCAGTTTCCCAGATTTGCTGGGTTGGTGACACCAGCAAGGCGTGGAGGGAAAGCTGCTGACGTGCCAAGCCTCCCCCAGCACGGTGCGAGCTGCGTGACCCACACACCCACTCACTTCTGGGCTGCCCTGGGCCAGCTGTCACACAGAGCTGAACCTGCAGTCGGCATGACAGCAAAGAGCATTTAGCAGACAGACGTGCGCTGACAGCGATCCTCTTCTGCCTCCCCTCTCCTTGTGTCAGATCTGGTGGCTGCAGACCGAGCTGCAATTGCAGCTCCAGGCTGGATTGCACTTCCAGCAGCACCAGGCTGCTACACCAGCGGTGCTCAAAGGGTAAACTGCACCCTACAGGGCTACTGAGAGAACTTCTGAGTCCCCTTCACTGGGGGGTGGCAAACAGCGATGCCAAAGGTGCCAGTGGCAGGAAAGTGGGAGAAGATCAGATAACAGAACACAGCCACACACCTGATGAACAGGGAATACATCCAAAGTGCACAGGGTCATTGTTCTTCATGAGATCTTCATCCCTAGAGCAAGTTGAAGCCTAAATGAACACACATGAGGCTTGGCACTTTCTCCAGCCGTGGAACAGGGGAATCTTTAGCAGGTCACCAGGACACACTGGCCTGGAGGGGAAGTGATGGAAGAGACAGCACTCAGACTACCCCAGCTTCATCTAACCGGCACAGATCAGAGAAAGTTACAAATAACACACATCAGGACTCCAGGCATTTGAAGGTATTCCCTGATGAGTTTCTGTGCTTTAATAAGTGCAGGAGTAGAGGGAGCAGAAAAAAAAAAAAAAGGCCACTGCTTCAAACACCCAGCACAATCTAACCCATGGTCTATTATGGGTTTTGTGGCCATAAAAATGTGGAGTGATGCCACTGCTGCAGACTTCCAGGACAATTACAGCTTGACACTTCTTCACAGTATCCATATCTTCCCATGAAAAATACACAACAAGAGGGAGCATCCTATTATCTCTCAGCTCACAGGAGAGGAAATATTAAGACTAAAAATATACCAAATACGAGCTCTTTTACACACATTGTGTGCTTGTACCTACTCTGTAGTCTGATGCTAATACAGCTTTCTTTCACTTCTAACACCTTCTTAATACAAATGTTTAAGGATTAAAAGTCAGTGTGGTTGCAGGAATGCTTATTATTCAGGGTATTTTGCCTAATAAAAGTTCTGCATTTTAACACTGGCTGACACACATGCAACATGTTCTAGTCTTTTTTTAAGCAAAAATTCTTGCAAATTTCCATGAGATGGGGAGACAGAGCTTTGTGCAATCCACAAATTGTCCCTTGTGTAAGTTCCCATGAAGGCTGCTGAACCAAATCCAGTAATGTGTCTGTTGAAACACCCCTCTAAATCAGCACTTCAGCACATCTGCTTTACTGTTGATGCTGACTCTTGCATGACCCATCTGCAGCTTTCCAGACCTGCTGCCCAGTTCCTTGTGCTTCCAGAGTGAGCCATTGCAAAAGCATCAGAGTGGAGTCCAACACCTTGCTGTTGTCCAATACAGTGTTGCTATATGCAGTACTGCTGAGTAAGCCTCAGGTTCACCATCCCAAATACCGTTTCACTTGACCTTCACTACAGAGTAAGCGATGGGGCAAAACCTTCCAGTTTAACCTGGCTGTCGGTGGCACCCTGGAGTGAAAAACATGAGCTTGTACAGGACAGTGGAAGGAATAATCTCAACCTAAACTGCAAGCTACATAAACAGTCCTAAACTGCTGCATGCCCTGGGATTATCCATCAATGTGAGGAACTGCAGCCAAAGCCTGTGTTTTGTTAGACCATATCTATCATCGGTATCTGCAGCGTGACATTTCCGATTACAGCTGCTTTCAGAGGAGCTTTGCAAATTTGTTGGGCAGACAAATCTAATTGCTGTTTAATACCAAACAACGCTGCAGCAGGACATGATTGCTTTGCTTAAATAACATTGTTCATTAAACTGCTCAGATTTAACCCTATTAGTTGGATCTTTGAATCAGCAGCAACACTGACAGGAATCATTCCATGGAACAGAATTTCTTACTTGACTGATTTGCAACTCTCAGAATTTTATTAAACAGCTGCAGAAGGTACTGATCTTTTCTAAGAAGGGGACATGCAGTTTCCAGAGATCACTGAAACATAGGCTTTACCTATGCTTTAAGGATAATCCTGTATATTTGGTAGCCTAATCGAGGGGATTATTGTACAGCAATTTACCACAGAATTTGTAAGTGAAGAAGTTTCAAAACTGAGAAGTGACAGTGTCTCAACTGTACAACAGCGCCAACTCCTGAATTTTCCTGCTTTTTATATCTTCCTTTCCTACGTCCAAAGCTGCCATACACAGAAAGACAAGCTGACAGCAGACCAGATCACAATCTGCTCTGAGCTGACAGGAGCATTGAGTTATGTGCCTCACAAGAGCACAGTCAGGTAGACAAATCTCAGAGACAAAGGTGGCTCCATTTCCCTGGTGCTCCTTGAAGGAAGGAAGGAAGGTCCAGCCCACTCCCCTCTCTGGGCAGGAAGAAGCTGGGGAACTGTTCCCTCTGCTCTGAACCTTGTGCATACATCAGTGCAAAAAGGGATTTTTGTAACTGCCCACTGTTGTCCGCTGAGAGTCACGCTCTGGGATCCTGTGCCAGGAGTCAGGGCCATGGTCTGTGTCCCCAAAAGCCCCTGGGAGCCGCCTCCATGCTCAGCACAGCACTGCTCCCCACATGGGCCGTTTACATAAAAACATCCAGCTCTGTTTAAAGTGCAACTATCACAGCTCACAGGCAGGACATGAGACCGGGATCCAGGACCTCAGAGCTGGTGCCAAGCCCTCCTACTGCCCCAGGCAAACTCGTTTGCTGCCTTTTGCCTCTGTCACCCTGCAAAGCTAGGGGTATCTATTCTATTTTCACAAACCGCTGAGATTTATGGGTCAAAATTACTACATAAGAGCTGGATATCAGCGAAATGGTGTTTCTGCAGCATCCCATTTGCAACACTCACATTTAGTGAATTCCAGAACTAAACAACTTTCCAGAAACTGACTATTCCCAGGTCATTACACAACACTCACAAAGAATTTGGGACCACTGAAACAGTCTCCTCCTTGTGCATTACAGGAATGTTATTAGTTAGTAAAGGCTCTATTTGTTAATAATACATGGTGTTGATTGAGACTACCCAAATACTGTTTTAAAATATTATTATTGTATTGCTTGTCAGACACAGTACTGAAAATAATAAAATATTAAACCAAAAGAGAATCCAGACCTGAATCTACCGCTGAAGAAAGTTGTCAGGAAAGTTACCTAAGTGATGTCTCAGGAGATATTTATAGTGTGAGTTTGAGGTGTAAATGGAATACCCAATATAATAGATAGATATTGCTCCATCAGCAGTTACTGAAAATATATCAATTTATAGTCCTAGTTTTGCCAAGGCCAGCAGAGCTGAACAACACAGGATGGGCTTTATTTAAAAAAAAAAAACCCCAATCAAACAAAACAAAACAAAACCAAAACAAAAAAAAAAAACCCACCCACAAAAAACCACAAAAAAATCCAACAAAAGAAAAACCCCACCCCAAAACAAACAAGCAGATGCTATGGTTCTTCTGTAACAACAAAACAACAGGGGAAAAAAGCTCACAAGGAAACTATTTCTTTTATAGCCTGTATTTCACAACAACTTTCAGTGTGTCCACTGACATATACTGTACTGAAAGATGTTTCCATCCCCTTTCTTGAAAATCTCAAATGCTTTCACCATCAGAACTGGTCCTCTGAGATTCGGATCCTTCCCAAGTTCATTTAGCCTGATTAATTTTTAATGGCTGTCACTGGTTTCTTCACCCAGTCAGTCAACAGCTTCTACAGTTCAAAACACCAGTCACCCTCTTCCCACTCCGGCATAACACAGGACTCAGGATCTACGGAAATTATTCATCTGCATCAGAAAGAACTTGAAGGAGCTGTAAAAGAGATTGATCCCTGACAGCTGCACTAAACTTGAAAGCCCCTTCCTGGCTCTGAAGAAGGAGAATTCTGACCTGAAAAGAGGTCTTGAGTGAGCAGCCTCAAAGGGAATAAAATATCAGCCTGTAAAACCAGCAGTCACTAGAAAACTCAGGTGATCTTTTAATGTAGGTACACCTCCAGCCTCAGGCACAGCCAACATAATTACTGCCACCCAGTATCTCAGCTCAGGGGTTGCGGTAACAGGCTGTGCTTCACTTCCTTTGCCCCAAGCACTGAGCAAGCCTCTGCAAAGTGGCTGCCAGTCCTTCTCTAGTCACCAGGCCCTGTAGCACATTGTACAATGTGTAGTTTACCCTCACAACCAATACCTATTGCCATGCCATTAACATTATCCTTCCATATCGATTCAGCTCCAGCTACAGCTGCATCTGTGCTCTAATAAATCCTGTGGTGAGAGGAAAGCACTCACACTAATCAGCAACACAGCTCATTACAAACTTTATAGGTTTCTAACCAGAGGAAAAATTTACCCTGAAAGTGGGGGGGCAGAAAAAGAGGGAAGCCTTCATTTATCCAACTGCAACTATGTCCAGAAATCCTTGGAAGCAAGAAAAGGACATTCACGAACATACCATTGGCGCAGCAAACACTGTGGAAGCATTTCCTGCTTCCAAGATACGTGCTGGCGAAGGAGGGAGGTTAGCAGGGCACAGCCACGTATTGTCATGCAAATGTGCCGAGTTATTGAAGGGACTTCCCAGCAACAGCCGCATTTTTTCACGAGTTTGATCCCAGCATTGAAAGGGGAACAAAACAACTGCATGAACGTGAAGCAGCATTAGCCTAAGCCAGAATCATCAGCTATCCCAGAGCCCGGCGAGTACCAAACCTGCCTTCGGTGAATTCCATAGGCTCTACTGCTTTTTATTTAAACGGGAACGGGGAAAGAAACCGGCCCTTGAGCCCCGAGAAACACGTGAGGTGCTTTTTAACTACATTGTTTTTCATCATCTGTAAGTGACACTGAAAACAGTGGGAGAAAGTGACACACAACCATCGCTCAGGAAAAATCAGGGTGCACATTTCATTGACTTTTTGCTCTTTGGTATTAACTTGCAAGCAACGATTTTGAGCTGAAAATGAAAAAGCTCGGTGGCAGAAAATGCAACTGGAAACAAGCTGTTTTTCAGAAAAAACAAAGCAGCACATACTTCCAGCTCTACCTTTATAAATCCAAATAATTTATTGCCTTTTCTGATTGTCGTTACTATAGCTTGGTTTACTTTTTTTGCCCCTTTTCAGCTAAAGAAATGCATGGTTTCCAGCAGTGGCAATGACTTAACAGAATAATAACTGGTGTTTAAGTTTCCTAACGTGAAATAAATTACTAAGGTGTTTTCATTTTTCACAGAGGTACCTGTAAACAGGAACAGTTGATCAGAAAAATTCAGAGGTAAAAGATGGTTTATCTGCCTCCACAACAGAACCAGTCACACACCACCAAACCCTTCAAAATAAACAGATACCTAGCACTAAGAGAGTCCTCTGGCCATGACTGAATCAAAGCTTTCCCTTAAATCCCTGTCAAGGTTAATCCTTTTCATACTTAACAGTCACCTTTCAAATGCTTTCCTAGAAATAGAGGTAGAAACTGCACATGGCATCTATTGATTTAACCAAAGACCTTCCTGGATTTACTATTCCAAGCTGAAGTGCAGAAGTGAAGAAAACATGAAATTGTGTTCACACATTTGAGTGCTGCCCTAGCCAACCCAAAGCAGGGTAGGCTAAACTGATATTACCTAAAGGAAAGGAAGAAAATTGGCTTCACTGATTTGCAAAAAAAGGGGGCAAATGGCTTCACAAAAACTTGGACACACATCCAGATGTGTCAGGGCAAATAGTGCACAGAAACTTGGGGAAGCACAGGGAGAAGGCCCAAGAAAGGCAAGAGAGGGAAGCCCTTCATACTACCAAGAAAATATATGGATTAGAAGGAAACATGTGGAATTATAAAAATTGATTATTTAAAAAAAAATCAATTTTTCTAATCCATGAAAAAATTTACTAGAACAATCTGTGGAAAAGAATACCTAGAACCTGACAAATGCCCATATGCCATCTCCCTGTGCCACATCCATTGGAGAACTCAATTCTTTAGACCTAAGAAACCATTTCTCTCCTTACCACCATCAGCAATCCAGCAGTAACTGCAAGAACCATCATTGTTCTTACAACCTTAGGGCAAGCCTTCCCAAGGAATGGCAGGCAACCCTGAGGCTCCGCCAGAGGAAAGGGAGCTTCAGCAGCCAGCCTCAAGCCCAGTTGTTGATGGCCAAAGGGAAGCAGGCTCTGCCATGCACCCCAGAGCCTGGGAAGAGCTGCAGGGCTGGCAAGGACTTAACCTTAGTGGGAGGCTTTTGTGAACCAAGCCTGTCCTGAGAGCAAGCCTGGTGTGGAGCAGCAGAGCTCACCGTGAGGCACAGCCCTGTGCCTTCTCCTCTCTGGAGAAGGAAGGGCCAACAGAGATGGAAGTGGGGGAGGCTGAGAGCTCCTTCCTGATGTGTGCCCTGGCACAATGCAGGAAAAAACTCACACTGGGGGAGGGAAAATATAAAATAACCATCTTTCAGGTTTGTACCTGCTGGGACAGCAAAAAGTGCCACAGGAGGAAAAGGCAATGCTGGAAATTTGTAAAAAGCTGTGGGGAACAAAGCAAAACCAGCATCTTCTGAAGGTTAAATCAACACAAAGAAGCCGTATATGATGTGACAGTGACAGGAGAAAGCAAGAGTGCAGTGGGGCCCAAAGCTTGAGAACACCTGCACTAAGGAGTGTGCTAAGAGAGGGAAGCCAGAGTGGTGCCTGGAGATAACCATGGGGTAGGGACAGCTTGTGCTAACCCTTGAAAAAATTAATTTTGAGCCACTATGTGCACATCTGGATTTATCCCCATTATCACATCTCTCCAGACAAGAGAAGTTACAGTACCTTTACACAGAGCAGAAGACTCCACTAACTCTCTTAGGCAGCTGGATCACCAGTCCTGAGCTGCCCAGAGCAGTCCCAGTGCTCAGAACATGGCAGAAAACTTCGCAGACTACCTGAGAGAGTTTCACTCTCACCCAGGTGCAGCCTTGTACCACAAATGATGAACTTACCTGATGCTTCCAAGTGACCATGTTCCACATGCCCCCAATGCACAGCTTGGTTTCACGGGTTCCAGGGGGCTGCTCCCCAGGGAGGATTTACCCCTGCCTGTGTTTGGCTCTACTGTTCCCATAGCTGCTGAGCAGGCAACCCTGGGGTTGCCCTGGGGCAAGTGAGTTCAGCTAACCCAACCGGTAAGGGACTTTTTGAGCCACTATAAGCCACTAAAATAAAAAAAAATAAAAAAATCCCTGGGCTGCAATAAAAGCAGCATGGCCAGCAGGTCAAGGCAGGGGATTCTGCCCCTCTGCTCTGCTCCAGTGAGACCCCACCTGGAGCACTGCATCCAGCTCTAGGGTCCCCACCATGAAAAGGATGTGGAACTATTGGAGCAAATCCAGAGGGCCATGAAGTTGTTAAAGAGGACTGAAGCACCCCCTCTATGCAGACAGGATGAGAGAGTTGGGATTTTCCAGTCTGGGGAAGAGGCTGTGTGCAAACCTTAGAGCAGTCGTCCAGTATCTGAAGGGGGCCTACAGGGGAGCTGGAGAGGGATACTTTGTCAGGAGCTGTAGTGATAGAACAAGGAACGAGTTCCAACTGAGATGGGAATTTTCCGTTAGGGATTATTAACAAATTCTTTGGTGTGAGGGTGGTGAGGCATGGGAACAGGTCACCCAGAGAGGTTTTGCCTGCCCCATCCCTGGAAGTGTTCAAGGCCAGGTTGGATGGGGCTCTGAGGTGTCCCTGGCCATGGCAGGGGGTTAGAACTGATAGATCTTGAAGGTCCCCTTCAATACAGGCCATTCTGATTTTATGATTAATCCCACTGAGGAGAAGTTACCTAAGATAGCCTGTATAATTTACAGGAAATACAGAATCTTTAGCAACATAAGCAGTAGAACTCTGTGCCTAACAGTACAGTTGCAGTACCATTACCATTCCCCAACAACAGATATGGTGTACCTCTCTTTTTCCATCCTCAGGAATACCATCAACCCCTGGATCTGATCTTACTGCAAGCCCAGGACACGTTTTCATTCCTGGCAGTAATTTTATTCAAGGGAGTAATTCACATGGTGGTACTCCTCTCCTGCATCCCTGTGGGGCAGACCCCATTACTATAACAACCCCTGCCCTTCCCTCTTCTCCTGCAAGGCCAGCAGCTTCCAGCTCCCCTGGATGAGTGAAATGCAAGCACAGCACTACCTTACCTTCAGCCCCTCTAGCAAAGCAGCGTCAGGAAACAGAATGGATGGAATGTGCTCAGACCGAGACACGCCAGCGGCACGTCACCTCTGTGTGAGCTTCACCAAGCTCCCCAAGCCCCTGGAGCAGCGGGCACCTCTTGAACCCCTTCCCGCTCCCTGGCTGGGAGCGGCGGTCCCGACCCGAGACCCGGAGGTGGCGCTGCTCGCGACAGGGAACTGGCACCACTGCTGGCTCCAAGCGCCACCTCCCGGTGCCTTCCCCTATTTACACACAGGTATTTGGGAACACGGAGCAGGGAACGTGACCCCGGCTCTTTTCGGATGGAAGCTCGTAATTCAAGGTACCAGCCTTCAGAGTTCAACTGGAATGCCGCACTTTTCTTTTAAAACTCTTAATCACATGTCTATATTCAGCTTCCCAATTTGCCAGAGGAATCCTGTTTTTCTGTGAAATCGAGGTCCTACTAGTTATGATCTGGAAAAGTAGCTCCTTCACTGTACAAAAATGGTATGGCTGAGATGGATTTACTTGACTGAGATGATTAAGTAATGCATACAGACTTAGAAGCAAGTCACACAACTCAAGGTAACTCTAGTGATATTTTCTCCTAGCAAAGAAGAAAGCTGTCAGTCTGTTTCTCCAGCAGAAAGGTGACTCTTCAGGTCAAAGCTATTAGAAGCCCAGAGGGACTACCTTGGCAACAGGGACCATGCCAATACCTCCTGCCCCCTGGGTTTAGGAGAAACTACTCCAGTAAAGACACAACATCTGAGAAGAACTAAACTGCTGTCTGTACTTACCCGAATCTCAAATATTATTCTTAAAACTACTTACAAATGACAGCCAAGTTACTCTCAGGAACTGGCTGAGGTCTGCTTAAGCTTTCTGCACAAGCAACAGCTCCCCATGACCTGCAATGAATTAACTAACCTCTCCAATTCTGTTTCCCTAACCCCTTACCTCCTGCATAATCCCTTCTGTAATTTCTGAATTTCCAAATCTTCCTGCTGTCATTGCTTTCTCCCCCAGTTCTTCTGCAGAACACCAGAGGAACAGCCTCACATGAATAAAATGCATTTGTAGTTGACTAGGGCACTTCACTAACGAGGCTCTCACATCATAAAAAACCAAGCCAGTTTAAGCAGACACCAACTGTCCAGCTGGTCCAGCATGCAACAACCACGACCCAGATTTGATACTGCACAACAGCAATATGGAAACCATGGCCACATGCCTGCTCCACCTGGAAAAATTCCTATTTACAAGAAGCTTCTGCTTGTTTCAGGAAGCCGCAAACACACCATCCACTTAGAGACAACACGAAGTCAGGTAACGAAAATTTATTTTTTCAGTAAGTCACAGACAGCTCTTATGCGACCAGGGCAGAAGCTGTAGATGATTCACTAAAAAGAGAAGAGAGAGAAAACACAGAAACACTTATTGCAGAGGCAGATTTTCAAACTTCTTGTCAAAAACTAAGCTTCAGTTACAAGTTTTAACTACTAGTCCTGAGCTAAACTGCTGCTTATAAAGTTTTATGGCCTAAGATTTCATCTGTACTTTTACAATACAAATCCTAGGGTAACAGCACAAAACCATATATTTTAAAAACTGACTAGCTGCATGTGAACCTCCTTAGAGAAGCAAGGCTAATCCTAACATTTGTGGTGATTACTTCTCCTAGAGAAAATCTACTATTACTTCCCTTTTTGCCAAGCTACTAAGCCATTTCCCAGTAAGTTTTAAAAGTAACGTGAACTATAAAGGTATCTGAGAACCAAAAGCACAGTTTAAAGGGTGATAATATTGCCTAGTAGTGACTTCATTTGTTGGGGCCGTGATTTTTACCCAAGTGTTTTAACAGTAATTTTATCCAGAAGTAAGTTTCATTAATGTAACAGTTAAGATTATTTTTGAAAATACCTGCTCTTTGCTGCCTGAGTTACCTACACACCTGATCATAACAAACTCTTCACCCTCTGAGTAACAGCCCCAGCACGGTTTACAAGACCTTCCAGTCTTCAGTGCCAAGAGGAATGCAGGAGAAGACTTACTACTTCCAGTTGGGTGGCAGCACTCTCTTGGTTTTGTAGTAGCGAGCCAACCTGTGGATCCTGCTCTCAATCAGAATCAGGCGGAACTTGGCATCTTTATCCTTGAAAATAAAGTTACGTTACAACCAAGCACTACTTGGACTTCTCGATGTAGGATTCAGAGGTGTTTCAGTAAAGCAAATAATTCACAGCTACTGCTAAAAACATCACATTTCCATTACCAAAGCTTCAGTGAAGTCAGAACAGGACCAGAAATACATGGTTTAAACACTGCTTTTAAAATCCTTTTCAAAGACCATTCTTGATCAAAATGTCTCCCTAAGTTTACTCAAAGCAGGGCTATAACAGGAAGCTTTGCTTTGTCAAACTGCACCTAAACTACTGTGTAATCTTAAAACAGACACCGAGCTATCTAATTAAAGGAGCACTCACCTTTCTGTTTCTCTCAAGATGCTTGCGAACAGCAACTGCTTTCTTGATCAAGTGATAAAGATCCTCTGGGAGGTCTGGGGCCAGTCCCTTTGATTTAAGGATTCTCAGAATCTTGTTGCCAGTTACAAAGCGAACCTGGGCAACACCATGGGAATCCCTCAGGATCACACCTGAAACAAACATTTACATCTTACACTGAAAAGAAAAAACACCAACAAAGCTTGTGAAACTGACCTTACAGTTACAAGCTATTGAAAAAAAGGTCTTTCTCAAGTTAAAAACCTTTCTAGTGGCAGCTGAAGAAATGGTAGACAAGAAATGGGCAAAATCGAACTTAGAGATGCTGAAATGCCTTATCTGGTAACACTTAAGACAACTGACCCACTCATCATGCTTAGGCAGGTAACACGAGGTGCTACAATACTATTGGAAAATTTTCAACAGGACTCATTAAAGCTATGTATTCAATCACTCTATAGACTCCTCTAGAAGGGATTATTATTGCTTTCAGGATTACAGTAGTAAAAAAATTAATGTGCACAGCACCTAATTACACTGCATATATTAGCTTGTGAGCATATAAAGCTGTGTCATGCAAACACTTCACCTCTGGAAGGGTTCAAGCCCTAGAATTAGTCCATGATGCAGCTGCATGCAGTGCCTGGCTCAGTAAACCCTAAGCATTGGCCTGCTGGTATTGGAAAATTTCCTCCAGGAAACCGGGCACACCAAACTTCCCCATAACACCTATGACTGGCCATTCCTAAGGACAGGCTATAAGATTAAACAGATGCTTCAAGCCTTCCACTTGGGAAAAAACCCCAAAACCAATCCACTGCCTCACAAAATATGCTCCTTACAAGAACAAGATAGATAATGTCCCAGTGCTGGACTTGCTGATCCTTGTGGGTCCCTTCCAGCTCAGGATATTATCTTAGGACTCTTACTGGTATCCACATTGAACACAAGTACACCAGAAGTGCTGTGTTCTCTTAGCATGCTATTTAATACAGGGTAAAGGAACAATTACAATATTACAGTCAGAAAAAGGTGGGTTTGACCCCATTCAGGAGTGGTTTATAATCCTTACCAATCTGAGAGGGAGTCAGGCCCTTTTTAGCCAACTTGTAGATCTGTTCCTTTACATCATCAGAAGTAAGTTTCAGCCACTAAAGAAAATTAGAAAAAAAAAAAAGCCTGACTGATTAACACTGCTTAATACAGAGGCACAGGCTAGCTACATGAAAACTTTTAATAAATGGTAGAAATAGATGCTTTGCAATGCTTCAAAAAACAGTCAAGAACTGAAATTGTACTTCTAATGATACAGAAACTTTTTTACAGGTAAGAAACCTGTAATGCTAGTGAAATGTGGTAGGGGAAGGCAGAGCTAAAGATGAGTCTCCATTTAAAAAACCCCACAAAGCCTCCAACCAAATTCTTTAGCATTATTTCACTTTAACTGCCACACCAGAAGTACAAAGTTAGAGACAAAAAAAACACCACTGCCATGGAGAAGGAATTCTTTACTAGGCCTTCTGAAAAATACAGAATTGAAACCCATTTAGCCACCTCTCAGTAAAGTATACCTAGAGATAACTGAAATCAGACTTTAAGTACACTAACTAAAAAATGAAACAAACTTAACGAGACAGGACTGTGCCTTTTCTATTAATTTTACATTAAACAGTACTGATAAAGCCACTGCTTCCATGATCGTTAATGGGAAGACAACACCAACAAGCTAGGTAATCCTGACTTTTCATGAGCTACAGAAGATCCTGATTTTTTTTTCCTTTTTAATACTGTCACAGTATGAAGCAGAAAAGCACAGCAAAAACAAACATGTAAATGCCCTAAAGATTACAGTTTAGAACAGCACATACATACAACTAAACAAAAAAACACCACGGGATTTTTAAAAATAAATATAGCATTTAATCATCCTAATTGTTATTGAACTGTTTAACCATCAGCAGCACTTCAAGCTGCTTCATATAATCTTACTTTAAAATCTTAATTTCAGATTTTGTGCTTAGTTTTATGTTCTCATTTCACTGTTTTTCACTCCATGCTTTTCCACATGCATGCAACTGCTCTTTCTGCCAACAAACAGATCCTCCAAGAAATGGTAGCGCAGAAGACAGAGAAAGCCCTTTTAAGTGGAAGTACCCTGAAAGAACTAAGAGCACACTAAAACTACCCAATTTAGTCCCCTGACCAACACACGTAAATATTTTTGAAAGCAATCGCTTATTCCATAATAGCAAACTCCATCGTGAAAAGAATAATCTAATCACTAAAAACTATCAGAATATAGACTACAAGTAATTGAAAAAGCATTTAAATAAAAGGAGGTACAACGAGGAAAAGAGACTTCTATGCCAAATGAACCATCTGCCCAGGAAAAGGCACTTTTTCCTCAGTATCTTAAGGATCACCTCAGAACTACAGATTTGTCGGGGTTGGAAGGAACCTCTGGAGATCATCTCATCTCCCCCCCCAAGGCACGGTCATCTAAAGCACATTACACAGGAGCGCATCTAGATGGGTTTTGAATGTCTCCAGAGAGGGAAGATTCCACGATCTCCCTGGGTAGCCTGTTCCCTCACATGACAAGGAAGCATTCAGCCAAACCATAATCCGAAAGAAATAACGCCAAATATTATAGCTCTCGCTTTCTTTCCCTCCGCGGGCACCCCTGAGCTGCGCTGTGAGTCCCAGAGCGCGTTCGGAGAGAGGAAGATTCTGGGGAAGGTTCTGGAGAAGGTACTCACCGTGGGCACGCTGCGCCTGTAGGGCAAGGCCGACTGGGACAAGCCCTTTCTGCGGAAAGAAACACATCAGGCACTCAGCGCCGAGCTGAGGGACTCGGCCCCTCGGCCGCGGCCCGAGCCTTCCCCTGCCCGCCGCCATGTCGCCAGGGCCGCCCGCCTTCTCCGCCATCCCCACACGCGCCGGAGCNAGAAGGAGCGGCCCCTCCCGCGCGCTTCCGCAGGAAGGGCGGGCCCCGCGCCCGGCCCCGCCCCCGCCGCGCGGTAGCCAATCAGCGGCGCCGGAGCGCGCCCCCTCACCGCCCCGCCCCCAGCCCTCCCCGTTCCCGGCAGAGAGCAGGCCACGCGTTGGGTTTTATTCCAGAATAGTGTTTAATGTACTAACAAGAGAGTTACGGAGTCACAGCGAACCCGCCCGACGCGGGGCCATATTGTACATCTTTATTATCGTTTAATTAAAGTATTTGGTTCTTAGAGATACACAGACGGAGGAAAGCGCCCTGCTCTCGCTGCCCTCCATCCCCCGCAGTGCCCCCTCAGGGAGCGCCCGGGAAGCGCGGACACAGCGGGCCCCGGGGGAGCCGCGGCCTTAAGGCAGGTGACGGGGGGGTCTACACAACCCTACAGCTGTAAAAATAGAGAAAAGAGCGTTTACCAAAGATCGCACATGCGTCCAGAGACAGGCAGCTGTAGGTCGTAGGCAGTAATAAAAAGTTCAGTGCAAAGTTGGAGGTTAGTAGAGGAAGAGGTCCTAGCGCAAGCTGCTGCTCTCGGATACCAACACGAGGTCTGGAGGGACAATTACACTTCTGGCTGCAGGTCAAACGGTGCATAAAATATTTTTTTCTTTTCATTAAACAAGATATAAAAAGCTGTTAAAACGACATTTTCAAGCTACTTAGGATACTGGTAAATTCCATCCCAATCAAATATTTCCCTCTTTCACATCCATCTTGGTTTTTCTCTGCAGTACGGTAAATTCTTATTGCAACAATCAGTTTTTTCTTAATCGAGAATAGTGCAAAGAGGTGCAAGCTCGGTGCTGGTCCTCTACACGAGGAGAGGCCAAGGCCAGATCCCATAGACAACATAAAATCCATGACCATAAAAAGCTCCAGCCAGTGACGATTTTGAAAAGGAAGGGAAAGGCACAAAATGAGTTAAGCTATGAAGAAGATTAAATCAGAAGTCAGGACATGTGCTAACAATAATACAGTACTATACTTTTTTTTTCAGTCCAGACAACTGTTAAAACTGCAAATCATTTCTTAAATGATTTTAGTTTAATTGTATTTTGTGCTGTAAGACACTGTGCTTTAATAGCAAACTGCAAAAAAGGCAGTCCATATTGCTTTCATTTTATTTCACAATGGAACGTTTCACAAAAACAGTAGTCTACTTTCCTGTGTTTAAGTGACTTGTGATTCTAATGATGGAATGGAGTAAGTCTCAAAAGCATCAAGTGAGCAGGAAATATATCTAGTTAGTTATATAGTTTATTATTTACAGGCTATATACTAAATGAAAAATATGCAGAAGATGCCTACTACAACTGGGATTGGTTAGCGCCTGTTAGTATTGGCCCAGTTTCTAACATTCAAGATATAATTAGCTTTTTAATTGCAGTAATTCCTATGAAATTGGACCATGAATTGTTTAGGCACCAAGAGATTCAAGTTTACTTCTCTCTTCTGTATTGAAGGGAGATTGGTCAGTAGCAGGGAAAGGAAAATTGGATTATAAAATGGGTTTTTAGTGTTGGGTAGATAGAAGGCTTTCCCTGTATTATGCCTTTGTTCATAGTTGCATATTTAATTTTAAAAGTTTGCTTCAAGATTTTGTACTAAAGAAGTGTGCAACTTTAGAGCTTTGTTTACACAGAACATGAACATCCTGAACCCCAAATAAGGTGAACAAAAAGGTGACACCTGTAGTGCAGAAAGACCTAATTAAGTAACCGGCGGTATTAACGAGAGATAGTGACATCTGCACTCCACTATCACAATATAGTTCAAATCTGATGTTCCTTGGAATGAAGTATTTTAGTGGGAGTAGTTCTTACTGGGAGTGAGAAACAGTATTGCTGTGAACTGCTAAAGAAAGAAAAAAAGCAGCCAAGTTCCTCTCTCAAAGCTGCTAATTGAACTAATTTCTGGCCTGCAATTCATCCAACAGTGGTGCTTTTCAACTAGAGGCCATCCTTTCCCTGGAAGCACAGATGCAGATACCACTTTGGATTAGTGTTTGAATCTGTTCTACACTTAATCACTGCAGTATTGAAAAGCTCTAGAAATTACAACAAAAACCCCCACTGAGAAGCTGGGCACATTTCCTACAGTACCACATTCAGCCAGTCTTCATTCTATTTTTTGAGACCATGGGTAGAAGATGGGGTAGAAAAAGATGTATCTAAGTTGAACAAATTGTAAAGATCAGTATAAGTGATGCTATTTGTAAATAACACATCTTGGGAAAAAACTTCCAGTAGGACCTGCAAGGTATTAAATATGAGAATGTTTCCCCTTTATAAGGAGCTGAAAGTTAATATGTATACATATTTAAATACCAGAAATGAGGTAAAAGAGAAGCATTTGAATTATAAGGCACCATTATTTACAACTTCCACTATTGGCACTCACTCCAATAAGTCTTAGAGAAGCATGAATGTGGGATTGAATGTAATGCTAAGGAATATTTCCAGCCCTTCAACCTTCATTTCTACAGGTGTGTGTGCAGCCACCAAAATTTGACCCATCACTGCTTCTGTGATGTCTCATTAGTAGTGGGAATGTAATCCTAAAATATGCAATTTCTTTGATCTCCAGCATCATGTCATGGATGACACAACAGCGGCAACAAATTAAAAGCAAAAATACACTATATCCATAGGCCTAATGATCAAGCTATGGTTCAACCAACCAGCATGGTCAAACTGCTCATCTCACTTTCACTGATGGTTTAAAAACCCCTTCCTTTACCCACAACTCTTAAACCTTTACAAATGATGCTTTGATAACACCACGTGAGCATAACCCAGTTTTTTTTGCAATCCTCCAAATTAGGCTACCTGAACATTGGTCCAACATATCTGTTGAAATGGAGAGTCTCTTATTTTAAGATGTACAGGTTATCTTCAAGTAGGAAGATGCACAAAGCACAAGTGAATACAACTGTTCTGGTCTTAGTGAGGTGCAGAAATGAGTTCACAGATAGGGTACAGCAGTCAGTCGATACCAGTTAACAGTCTCCTTGCTCAAGTTGAAGTCCTTCAGTGGGAGTGTAATTCCACCTAGGAAGAAGTTCTCACGTAACGATTCTGCACTGAGCACACTTAATTGAAGCTCCCTCTGTTTCAGAGTCTCCATGCTGTATCCACTGTACACAAGCTAGGAGGTGAGAAGTCAAGAATTTTCTGGTTAGCCAAAAGACATTGCCCAGCCTGCCCTTTCTTCTGACTGCCCAGCCCCTGACAGGTGTCTGAACTGCGCACTGTGACCATTCAATACATCTGTTTCTCACACAATGGCTGAAGGACATCGTATTTTATTTCATGCTCGGACTGGTGTTTTTTCACTGAAGTACTGTTTACATGCCAAGACTTCTGAATTCATTTTTCTCCATATCATGAGTCAGTGAATCCAGGGCAGGGGGGATCAGTTTTAAGATTCCTTTCCTTCTCCACATCACTCCTCAGACTCAGTCTGAGAAATTTCTGCTTATTTGTAATAGCACCCTGACCTTCTCAGTTGCTTTATATTTAAACAGGGCACAGTTTTTCAATACAGCTCCTTTTCCATTTATACATGTTCACAGATTTTTTTAGACAATATTTTAATTACTGCTTGGAATAAGATTATTGCAAGCTATAGGAAGTTACCACATAAATTTTAACTTACCATTTCATTGAAAGTTGGGTTTCTTGTCTTCCGGGAGATTTTGGTTTTGCGTTTGGATGTTTTGTGCGTGTCTGGAAGTAAGTAAGTTTTCACATAGGGATTTGGATCTGCACCATCTTCTGTAACCTACAGTCAAAGAAACAAGACAAGTTAGAAAACTAATTAGTGCGTAACTGCTTGCATATTTCAAATGTCTAGACTTTGCAATCAAGCTAATCAAAAGCAGCAGTTAATTAAGATGGCAGTTGGAAAATTTAGAGGAAGAGACAGTTCCAGCATTCCTGCATCAAAGTCAAAATGGTAATTGACAAGATGGAAACAGTTCATTGGCAGTGAGTGCAGTATCTCCACTTACCAGGTCTTTGATGTGCATCACCATGATAAATAGAGTGCTATTTCTATAGGATATGGATAGCTTCACTTCTCCTCCCACTTTGCCTGAGGTAGGACTTGATGGACTTGTATCTGAAAAATTAGAATATTATTTCTTCTGTAACGTTGGTACGTTTTCATCAGTACTACACTGACTTACCACATACGGGAAAAATACAAGCCTTAGACCAAGTTCAGTTCCTGATTTTATTTCTAGTTCCCTAACAAGGGCAAAGCTGTGGGTTTTAAAGGTTTTTGCATTCTCTTGCAAGAACCAGCTTGGAGGTTTGGAGTGAAAACCTAAATAATTTAGTCAAGCCATAAACAAGCCCAAGTGATCACATATATTGTTGGAATTTTTGGTGTGTATTTCCTTGAAACTGTACATAGGCACATTTGGAAAGGCAGTGATGCAATTCTCAATGAGAGAAAACTACAGTTAACAAGAAAGACTTAAAAGATTCAAATTGTGTATGTGTCATACTATATTAATCCAATTTATAAACATCCCTGTGGCAGTGGATCATACCAACACTGCAGGACCTCACTGGTGGAAAACCTCCTAATCTAAGCACCCCCTGGAAAACACAATGGTCTCTCCCCAGAACTGTGTAATCCTCTATCTTTGTAACCTATCCCTAAATCCTACCCTTCCCTGCTCCCTGTTGGTTAAGGGGGTTTCTCCCCGCCTCCTGTTATCTGGCCCCAGATCTTCCCTATAACTGGGGGCTCTCGGGGCCATCTTGCCCTCTTTCTGCCTTGGACCCCTTCAGAATAAAATGTCTGGAACTTCCAGGAGAGAGGGCCTCTGGATTCTTTGTCTCTGGGAATGCCAGAGCTATCCAGCTCAGTGGGTGAGTGAGAATTGTGTCTGACACCGGCTCGGGTGTGAGGAAAGCCTTTCTGTACAGCACCAGAGAAATGCTGGCTGGAGTGATCTCTCAAAGCCATAGAGACACTTTCGGTAAATGCAGAGGCTTGTTCCACCCCCCGCTCACCCACGGCATTACATCCCTTACCTGCAGGTCTGGCTATTCCATCTATTCCTTCCACTTTGTCATCACGAAGTAATGGATGGAAAAAAGTATAAACAAGATCACACTAAATTTGGAAGAAATGTTACATGTTAGTTTAAGTGTTCAAAAGTGCCAAAATTTGAAAACTTGCATTTGATTTGAATTATTTGTACTCACTTCTGCCACCTCTGGAGAACTGTTCATCAGGCTCTGTATGTAGCTGTTGAGCTCCACTTTTCTTTTGGCTGCTACATCTTTGATATGTGTTCTTCCCAGAACCATCTTATTAGGAAAGCTACATGAGAAGAACAACAGTTTTCAGTTAATTTATCAGAAGTAAGTACAGTGGGATTCCATTGTCATTTCCATCCTGAAGTGCTCACATCCATTTTTTTCTGCCAATCCAGAGTGGAAACACAGCATGCCAAAAGGTTATGACACTCCAGAAAGGCAAGGAAATATTTATAGGTAATTGTTAAACATTATATGACACCCAGCCCAAAACACTGAGATGCTCCTTTGGATCTCCTCCTTAAAACTTAAGAGACAACTGTTTTCTCCCTTAATTGCAAACTTTAAGGTCTAATTTGCCCCTCAGCAGTTTTGTCTCCATTTCAAGTTATTTCTTCCTCCACCCAGCTGGGAGCAGTTTTGTTGCTTTTTTAATAGTGATGAGCGAGTACCCTGGTAACTTCCAAAGAGGAAAGAGAATGCCAAGTTTGTTGTGGAGCTCCTGGAATTCATCAAATGTTCGGAAGACAAATGTTGGCTCAACTTGTCCTTCTCTCAAAACTCTCACTACATAGATCTGCCAAAAACACAAAAATAAAAGTAGTTTACATAAAAATATTATAAAATGACCTAACAATATAATTTTCTTCACAACAAACTCATTTTCCTATAGTAATCCTTCTCATGAATACATATCCTATTATTATATCCTATATCCCAACATTTGCGTCTCATAGTAGAGTTGGAATTATAAATAGCCCTTAATGCAAAGTCACGTGGTCTTCCCATAAGGTAGATCCACACCTGACAGGGCAATGATGAAGGTAGTTAAGGCTGAGCTGTGCACATTCTCCCTTTGAAGCCTCACTGGAAATTCATACCAGATATACAAAATGTTAACATCAAGACATATATCTGTAGGGCCACAACTACCACGGAACATTTGAGGTATATTTTTTTTCAATTGAAATACTTCCTGATTCTAAAGGACTCCACTTTTAAAGTGGTAATTTGGTGAGCAGATGCAAGTGCACTGCATTATACAAAAAGAGTTTTTCAAAGTACTGGGGGTATAGTCCCAGGATACATTCACATTATTCAAGGGAAATGAAGCTGAGAAGCTGCACAGAAAATTCAGTTTAGTGGACTCATTTTAGGGGTAGAGGAGCTAAATGTATAATGTATAATTTAACTTTAAAAATCCAGACAGAATCTAGACCATCCTAACAGTTTCCTGGAAGAGGCGAGACCGTTTTGGCTTATAGCAGGAGTACTCAAATACATTTATTATACAGTGATTCGGTACAAAGCTCTTCACTTCCAGCATTAGTCAGATTTGTTCTACCTTCCCTTGCTGCTGTCTTACCAGATTAAGACATTTACAGCAAACACAGCTTGGAAAGAGATGTACATTTGCATCTATCAATACAGCTCACTTTATTAAAAAATTCAGGAAATATAACTTGAGCTGATTATTCCAGCCCCGCAAATAGCATTATAGAAGTAAAACAATTTTTAAAAAACTGAAGAAGTTTGTACATCTGCGTAGGAATATAAACATTAAGTCTGAAAGTGTAACCCAGGTCTATTAAAATCCTGAGGGCGAAGTGCAATGCTTGGTGCCTCTAGGACTGACTAGGAGTGTAAGTGCATTAGTACAGGAAATTATGCTTTTATTTAGGAGGAACAAATCAAACTTTAATGGAAGGTCAGACCAAAACCAGAGTGTCTGACTTAATAACTCCTACTCAGGAAGGAGCCATTTTACAGAAGGCAGTTACAGAAAAGCCCATGAACATGACTCAAATTCCCATATTTTAAAATAATCTCCACCAACACTACTTCTGCCCTTTCTACTTCCTTCTAGATGCTTTTCAAGAGGTGTTTTCATTTTGAAGACTATTATGGGATGCTAGAAATGCCAGTTTATACTCTAGCAGTCCTGTTGCTGGTTTACCCTGGCCAGCAGCTCAGCACCCACACAGCTGCTTGCTCACTCCCACCCCCTCACCAGTGGGACAGTGGTGAAAGCAAGAGCAAAAGCGAGAAGATCCGTGGGCTGAGATAACGACAGTCCTGGGGAGGGGAGGTGACGCAAGACAACCACCACAGCCCGCAGGCAGATCCGTGCTCAGCCAGTTCCCAACCCGCTCCTGCCCCCTGCTTTCTTCCTCTACCCCTGGTTTTTGTTGCTGACAATGACATTATATGCTGTGGAATATCTCTGGCTGGGTTTGGTCAGCTGTCCCTGCTGTGTCTTGTTGGAAGAAAATACACCATTATCTTCCCTGAGTGAAAACACATCCCACATACTTACGTAATGTTTATCTGGGTTGTATCTCTTCTGATACGTAAACACAGACACTTGTTTGATTCGGCCATCTTGTTTGAGAGAATAGGTTTTAGCAGAAAACGAGAGGATGGGCTCATCATTAGAAGGCAGACCTGAGAAACGCAGCTGAGCCAAGTTGTGAATGAAGAAATTGAACTTTGTAGCAACACTTCCCAGACTGGATTCAATCAGCCTAGAAAATATAGAAAAATCAAAACACACAAAGGTGGTTCTGTCAATGCATCAGACCAAAGTAAAAGAAAAATAAACCCCTATTTCTTACTGACAAAGAAAAGGTTTTTAAGAGTGATCAATTGGCTATATAAATAGTATCATATCAACATTTAATATAAGACTCAGTATCCAAACTTTGGAATAGGTTTTTATTAAAGAAGTGAAGGCTTTTCAGACACGCATCCAACTCTGGAGCCCTGAGAACAGGAAAGACATGGACCTGTTGGAGCAGGTCCAGAGAAGGGTGACAGAAATTGTCAGGATGGACACCGCTCCTGTGAGAACAATCTGAGAGAACTGGGATTGCTCAGACTGGAGAAGGCTCTGGGGAGATCCTACTATGGCCTTTCAGGGGGAGGCCATTCCTACTTAAAGAGAGCTTACACAAAAGATGGGGACAAACCTTTTAGCAGGACCTGTTGCAAGAGGACAAAGGATAAACTATATGAGGGTAGATATAGATTAGATATAAGAAGGGAATTTTTTAGAGTGAGAGTGGTGAAACACCATAATAGGTTGTCCAGAGAGGCTACAGATGTCAGGAAAGGTCTCTGAGGAACTTGTTGAGTTGATATGGCAGGGATATTGGTCTAGATGGCCTTCAAAGATCCCTTCCAACCCAAACTCTTCCACGATTCTAAAGCTGCATGCACACCACTGCAGCTTCCCCCACATATTTAGTGAACTACAGTAACACTTTTCTAACACGTAGCAGAACTTGGTTACACTGCATGCACTCCCCAGTTACACTGGAGCATCATCCCTCCCTCCCCAGAACTTCTTTACAATGCATCACAGGGCTCCTATCATATACTCTGCTATTAAACAATTTAGGATGTATTCAAAATGTAAGTCTTAAACAACCAGACAACATTATTTACTCTCAGTACTTTATGCCAATTTTTCACACAAGGTCAGTCCTAAAATCTACAAGGTATTTTAGTGCAAGCATTACTCTTACATGGAACTGATCTTACTTATGTAGTTAACTGATATTTTATGATTGTACACTGTAACTGTTCAACTTTGTACAGACATGTTTGTGACCATCCCTAGTAGGTTTTCTCATACCAAAAATCTTCCATTAAGAGGTTGATACTGAGAGATATTTTAGTTTTCCCTTTTCCAGTACCTTGTAAAGAAAATGGTGGCTTCTGCATCTGTTGTTTGGGGCTGGAGAGCATCCTGGACATACTTCAAGTCCTGAACCCCACTTAGTTCTGGTAACCCAGAAGAAAGCATCTGCAAGAAATTGAAATTTAGTTTTAATGTAATAAACCCAGTATGATTTTATACTGAAATGATTAAAAATTAGACCCTCAAATTCATTTGTAGCTGCACTACATTGCTAAACACTAACAGCAATAGAAAACAATTACTTATAATCAGCAGTTGTTCACTACTTTTGCTGAATTAAAAGCAGTTTAAAACTCTCTGCAGTGTAATTTGTGGTATCATCTTAGTTTTAAATTTGCAGGAAGAGGTAGGCAGTAAAAAAGCTTAAAAAATTCCAAATAAAGCTTTCCAAAAAGTAGATCAGATGTTTCTGGCTTTTAAATTAAGCCTGCATTAAGAGTTTCTTCAGCATAAAAAAGCAGTTTTTAATACAACCCAGCATGACAGATCTATCAAGTTTAAATTGAACTTGAAAAATTATTACCAGTGAAAGTAGGTTAAGGAATAGACTGGCATGTTTCCTTATCAAGTTGTAAGCTTGGCAACAGAGATCCACGAACAGCTGAAAGCGAATAGTGGGTTTTTCCCCACCATTAATGACATAAGCCATATCCGATGTCAGCACAAAAGGAGCTCGATCCCTGTTCAAAAAGCACAGAATTCATAAGTTCATTATAAGGTCTATTCATTGTCATGTGCTTCCTGCTCCCCTCCATCCCCACCCCGAGGTAATGATATTAAATATTCCATTAATGCCATTTCACAGTTTGGGGTTGGGTTCCTCTCCCAGCTGCTACCTCAGATTACACAACACTTACACATGGTACAGGACCTACAGCAGATCTCCCAGAGCAGCACCTGGAGACCACCTTACAGTGCCTTCCCTCCCACCCTCTTTTCTGAAAGCCATAACACACTCAAGCAGTATAAAGACTATATTATCAGCAGACTAAGATATAACTCCTCTACCCTGGATATAGATTATCTTCCCTAAACAGAGGAGTAGTAAATACAGACTCACTGTTCACTCAGTAACTTCACACTCACTACTGGTTTTATGAATCAGAATCCATTCTCACTTGTTTCACACTCAGGTATTCTGATAATGTAAAGGGTCTGACACTCAATTTCTCAGCCCTTGATAAGTTCACCCAACAGGCAATATATACATGGCATGACAATAGCTATTGAGGTAAAACTACACTACAGCTTTACCCAACATTCCCAGAAAAATCTAACACCAAGAACTGTGTTAGATGTAAGGCTCCAAAATATCAATGAAGAGTTATATTAATATTTTCCTGTACCAAAATACTTGTCTTTCATAACTTGGAAAGAAATTGCAAGTGAAATCTGCCAAGTGTGTATAGCACAAAGTTCTTAAAAACTGATGGCAGCTGGGAAGCACTGAAGTTAAATTATATTTAGGAGACCAAACAGCTTACATCAATCTAGCAGTAGCTGCAACAGTAATTTTATTTAAAAGCCATGAATATGTGCTTTGCCTTAAAAGAGCTCCAGATATCAGAATATGGAAATAGAAAACCAGAGGCTTTTCAAAATAAATTCTGTACATTTCAGCTTGAATGAGTTTTGGAAGCTCTGTGGTTATATTAGCAGATATTGACTTCATAATAAGAACAGCAAATAGCAGGAATTTAAAAGTTAATGCTTAGAATTATAATGCTTATTAAAAAAAAATCACTTCATTCTCTTTATTGCTTAGATATAGAAAATACCTTTTAAAGCTACCAAACATTTGTGCATGTCCCAAAAACTTTCCAAAGTCGATGTGAAACATATGCCCAGTGTTCCGGAGCATGATGTTATCATTGTGGCGGTCACAGATTCCCAGGACATAAGTGGCTACACAGCATCCTGCACAAGAGTAAATGAAGTTTTCTGAAGCCTGGGAGGGAGAGAAAAGAAGTGAATTGAGATCAAATATCAGTGGAAAAACATAACTGATGTATTCAACAGTCAATTTCAATGAGAATCAATCTCAATCTCAGGCAAAACAGACCTTAAATTTGCTTTATTTCCCCCCAAATACTGTTCTTCAGATAGCTTTGCCAAAATCTCTAGATATCACACTTTCCAGAAAAAATGATCATTTTGTTTTTGACATGAATGAAAGAGAAAAGAGGAGTTGAAGACAAATGATAAAACTATGTTAGCAAATAAAAGGGTACAAGACTTATATTTCTAATGTATTGTAACAGCATTGTAGCAAATAAAATTAAAAAAAAAAAGTTTGAATCTCATGTGTACAAGAGGTCACTGCTCCTAAACTACAATTAAGAGTAGCCACCATTCCCCCCTCTCTTAAAGTACATTTTTTCTATATCCAGTAAAAATTCCTGATGAGAATCCTGAGAATCCATCTGGCTCCTCTTTTTAGGGGGCATTTTTATTTGCTCTTTTTCAAGTATAGAAAAAAAAATTAAGTTTCTTAAATATACAAAACAAGAATTTCAAATGAAGTTCTGGAATATGAATATCATTCTTTCATCAGATGGTATTTAGCCCTTTAAAAAAAAAAGCCCTCTTCGAAAAAGAACAATGCTGAAAAGTTACCTTTTCATACTCCTCCTCTGTAGGATTATACTTTCGCAACCATTCTGCCAGAGGCTTGTCCTTAAAAGAACCTGTCACTCCATATTCCACTTGAATTTTCCTAAGTGTATCCGAAGCAGGAACAAGCTCTACCATGCCTTGATATAAAATAAAATGAAGTGTATTTAGCCATCTCCAGAAGTTATGCTGCACTTTTATTATCAGTAGAAACTTTCCTAACAATGATGAATGTTATTATCTTAGACTAATCTCTTTCAAAACCCAGTTAGATGCAAAAATAATTCTATTAGTCCACTAAGCATTTCCACAGAACATGTTACAAAGCAAACCATGAAAAACATGTAGCAACCCAACTTAGCTTACTTGACTACAACTAGTTACAGGTGCTAGAATGCACATTTAAGTTATACTTTGAATAATTAGTTTCTACCACATAAACTACTATTGGTCTAAACTGGGCAAAATATTTTGATGCTGACAATTCTCATACACTGACACTGAATTAATCTAGTAACTTTAACTGCTGTCAAGTGTTGAAACAGACCAGACAGTGGGCTTCATATGTGGCCTTACTTTGGAGATATAATTTACTAAAAATATTTGTACAGCTAAATCATAAAGGGAAAACATTTAGTTGATGGACGGAATTTTACTTCTGTCTTGGCAAGAGCTACTAAAGGTACATCTGTAATCCACATCCATTTTACTTTTCCCCTTTAATCTTTCGAGTACTTTAGGGACACTAATATTAGCAGCAAGAAAAAAAAATGCTACGTAAATCAAGTCATTATTCAGAGTAGGAGGAAAAGCCATCTGTTTCTCTAAAAAGCAAGTCTTACATAAATAGAAGCTTTTTGCTTAGCTTTGCCCACCTAAATTTTGATCTTTTCCATGTATTTAAGAGTTTTGGTCATGCTGTTCATCTGACTGAAGAAATATTTAAGTTATTGTTTATCCTCTTAAATATCTTTGGTTTCTATTGGCTAGCTCTAGAGAATTAGCTAAAAGTAGCAAAAAACATGTTCAGGGTGGAGGGCAGTAGTTCTGTGACCTACTTTCAAACCCCAGAGACAGCCTCATATTGCCAAGGAACTTTCACCAGCATATGACACTAATTCTGGGGGATAATGTGTGTGTGCATGGCAAGGGGTGGTTTAAATTTTTCTTCTTTTTGCACGTTTCAATACAAGAATGATACTCCTCAACTCAACTGCAGCAGATTCCAAATACTTCAGCATTTCGGTTTTGATTGGAATACTTTCTTTCACTGTAATTAAACTTTCAGAATAAGGATTGCTATAGCACCACTGTTTTCCTGTGTTGCAGTCAGAGCATCAAGAGCAACCTTAGCTTTATCATTGTATTTGTTTGTTTGTACCACTGTTCATTGACAACAGAATGCTCAAGAGAAGAAACACATTTAGATGGCACTCAGTCATCAGGAAATTCAGAACAATCTAACTTATTATACGCTCAAGTACTAAAGTTCCTTGCAGTGGAACTGTTCCTTGGTTCCCTCTGCACAGACATTTTTCACTATCAGTGTGACAAGAAATTCAGGTGGAGGAGAAAAGATTAAAGGCAGCATCTGGTTTAGCACCTCGGTCTTTTCCAGTTGAGAGACACTTGAAGATAACCATCCGTAGATCCAGCCCCTCCTGCAGCCAGATCTTATCCATAATCTTAATCATTTGTAAAGCCAACATATCTTGTCTCAGATCTTCCCCAACCTTAAATGAAAAAAGTGAAATTTAACCAGGGACACAATAAACTTAAAAGAGAAACAGGCTAAGCTTTCACATGTGGTAGACTTTCATGTTTTACAGCCTGCTCACATGTTGCTTTCTAGATAGGCGACAGGAGCAAATTCACAGAATAACTAGGATTATAGGTCTATGCTAAAGTTAATTTCATTGATACCAATGAAACAGTAATTATCATTCAACTTCTTTTCTCCAATTCATATGTAAGGCCTACCTTAAACATCACATTAATTTCTTCTCCCAGAGGGTCTGCATTTATCAGTGCAACTTTGAGTGGTACTGCATTGGAGCTGAAGAAAGAACATGCCTGCAAGTAGATTTAGTGTTAATAGTCAGAAAGGACTATTCCTGCTACCCAGAAAACAAGACATTCTGACAACAAGCAGGTTCAACACACAATGTGTCTATTCAGACTTTTAACATTTCAATAGTGGTGAATACGTGCTTCCTTTGAATAACGAGCCCTTTGGCTGTTATTTGCTGAATTCTTGTACAAAAGCCAATAGTGTTGCACAGTGATGTTTTATACATTCTGAAGGGAAGAGCAAATAAAATGTGAAAAAGTATTTTATCAGCAGCTTTTTTTGAAACCTGGAAGATGTATTTAAAAAATGTGTATTTCTGTGTATTGTGTTTCACAGTATTTTCTCATTTATCTTCTTTCTTTCAAGTCCATGCTCATGATTTAATTGTTACAGTAGAGAAGGAAAGCAAGATGAGCTGTCTCTCCAACACAGGATTAGTTCAAGCGTTAACAGACCTTTAGGTTTTCAGTCATGCGTGATGATATAATCAAGACTGTGGTTGAGCAGATATTGTCAAACCTTGCAGAGCTCTGGAAAAATAATTTACCTGCTTCTCCTACAGTATCACTTGCTGAACCTTCACAATAAAGTAAAGCTACTGCCTCCCTCCCTGGCATCTCTGGACACAATCAGTAACAGGCAGCTTCATGCATTTCACTGTATTTACTCATTGCTTGAACTTGATATTCTTGGTCAATTTCCTGTTTTGATTACTAATGCACACAGGACATTTTCATGCACTATGAGAAGTTCCCTGCTTTGCTATAACCAGGATTGCTGGTCTCAAGAGAGAGGGTCTGAAGATGTTATTACAAATATATATATGTTTTAACACGGGTGCCTTTGTTGGTTTTACACTGTATTTGTATGCATTTTATCTTTGCTCAGCTCATTCCACTGCCTTATTCAATCAGAATTTTTAATTAAACCCCACCCCCACAGCATAAAGAGCTTTCAAGCACTTCAATGGATTTTTTCATTTGTAAAAGATTTACCTAGATGTAATTTTTACAAAAAGGTTTAGAAACTGTGAATGTGCAGTACCTTAATATTTAACTCTTTTGCCACAAGACTGGGATTGAGAGGCAAACGGCATTTATTCTTCAAGAAAAATAACTGCACACGTTCCATACCATTTTGCAAGGCAACCTGAAGACCAAAAAAAAAATTCAGCTGACATTTTCCTTACTGAAGATTCTACAGAAAACTTCTGGACAAAGCTACCCTGAAGCCACTATTTTAACTCCTCAATATCAAAGGAATGCTAGAAACAATAGCTGCTGGCTTAGCTATTAAAAATACTTAGCTATCAAAAATAAGTTAGCAATGTTAAAATTAAACATTAAAATTAAATTAATGTAAAATTAAGTTTAGCAATGTAACACTCATCACACACATTCGTGGGGGTTTTTTTTTGACTGAACCAGATGACAGCATCCCACTCCATCAAACTGTAAGTTCTATTATTAGTACAAAACCAGATATCCCGTTCTTTTGTATAATGGGATCATTCTTCAGCAGTAATAGGTTTAAATTAATTTCCAATTTATCATACACAGGAACCATCCTATTTTCTATCACATCACCACCATATGTTTCAGACTACACACTTGACAAAAACATCAACTTCATTTAGCTTTGCAGTGCAATAGGTTCATAAATCTTCCTATGCATTTACATAACATTTTGAACTTAGACTAAAAAGACAATTAAGTGGATTAGTTTTGAATTAAAAATATATACACACCTGCCGAGCAGATCCACTCGTTTGCTTTACTCTTTCTGCTACCATTCCAAAGAGCTGCACTAGCTTGGTCTGCTTTTCCAACTCTTCCCTCAACCTTTTTCCACAGACTGAAAGAAAAGCTCCAAGAATTTGCTCATACCTTACACCAAACTTTGTATCATACAGTGTATCCTTAAGAAGCCTGAAATAAAGGATTTAAGTTAAATTTTCCTAAGGAAAATACAGCAAACAATGCAATATTAAGACATTAAAATATTGTAATGAATCAGTACTACATATGCCTGAAGTTACTGATATATAGGATAGAAAAGTTTGTGCTTTGTAGAGGCACTATCTGTTCTTTCATTAAACAAACAAAACAGCAACAAGGATCTACGTTCTGTATAATCACCATTCATAACAATCATTGTTATGTTATTGAATGATAATGTTAAGAAGGATCTTTTATTTTCTGGAAATATTTATCTTGTGGCACACACATTACACGAGCAATGGAACAAAGAAAACCTTACCAGTACAGGTAGTGCGCAATCCGAATGCTTCCGAGTGCCCGAGCCAAAAGAAATTTCACAAGAGCACTGTCAAGGTAGGTTTCATACTTCAATGCCTAAATACAAGGAAATTACATAAATCAGGTCTGGTTTTAATTCTTGATGAAGACAGATTTTGTGACTAATGCACAGACAGAATCACCACAGATACTTTGGACAGTCACAAAGTGATTATTCAAATTTTTTTCCCCTACTGTGCACTCAAGTTATTAGAGGCACACAACAGCACTTCTGCGACTAGTCAGCAACAATTCCTTTGGGTTTTCAAGAGCCATAAAAATTCAAACTTCTGTGCAGGCGGAATGTCTTACCTGTACAAACTGAGGGAGGAAATCTGTTAATTCATCATCACTCAATGTCTCTATCCAATTCACAGCTGTATTTCGTACTTCCTGATCAGCAAACCTAGAAAGTCACCACAAATCCACATTAAGTTCTCTTTTCATACAGGATTTTTTTCTTATTCTTTTTTTGAGATCAGCTAGATAGAAAAGAAACTATACAAAGCCTTTAAAAGCTCAATAAGGGACCTACAAGTACAAGGCTCTTCATCACATAAGATGCAACCACATGTGCTTGCTCAGGACAAGCACACTCAAAACTTCTCAAAACTCTGGCTCTAAAAACTCCTGCCCTGTTTCATGTTGAACTTCAGAACCCTAACCACTGTTGCTATGTTTGCACTACATGACTTGGTTAAGCCTACATCAATAAAGTAAGCACAGGGTTCTTTACAATTTTCTGAACATTTAACTTTTGCTGCAAGAAATTCAGCAATGTTTTTTCACAGAGCACCATTCAGGATCTTCTACCAAAGAAAAGTCATTTAATGCTCAACATCACACAGAGAATTTATTTACACTGGTTTTCTTACTTTGAATCAAGTAGTTCCAGTGCGGCTAAGGGTGATAAAGGAGGCCACCGCTGAAGTAACGAATAAATTTCTGGAAGACTTGCCCAGTCCCAGTGAGGGGCACTAACCAGTATTTTTGGTAGGCTATTAGTATGACTATGACAATAATGTCTCTTCTCCCACAAAAAGTCTTTCTCCTCTTTCGACAGCCTGCAGACAAAAGCATTTCAGTTTATAACACACATTGCAAACCATCACCTGAATAACCCTAATGACACTGGTCATTGTATACATACAAATAATTTAAAACAGAAAATGGAAGGACATTGAAATTACTGTTTCCTCCACAAAAGTCAAAACAAGAAACCAAATAAAGCCTCAAATGTTAAGGAAACAGTTGTTCAAAGTTATAATTTGGGCAGGACAAAATTAAGTTTTAGTATAATCTGAAATAAACCAAAAATGTTCATGTTAGTGTGGTGCAGATGAGTGGGAAAGGCTGCCAGAAAAGCTTCCATGGCACATGAACAGCCACTGTTGAGACTGCCACTGGTCCCTGTAACTGAGAAACTGCCAAGCAGGAACAGGCAACTAAAACAGGCAGGCAAAGGGGCAACAGTCTTGTAGCAAGAGATTATTTTAACACCAGCCATGGAATGCACAAGGGAATTCATTAAGTCAGTACCATTATTTCACAGGTTTAATTCAATCTCTTGTTTAAGTCTCTACAGGTCTTCAAAATATTTTAAAAAAATATTACAGAAACTTAAGACTATATAAACATTCCATAGCCTAGCTACAAATTGTCACGTGCAAAAAGGGCAGAGCTAGAAAAGATGAACATACCCAATAGTGCTATCCTTGGAGAGAATGGCAAGGAGACGTTCTCTCAATGGTTTTTCTAATGTTTCTACAGAATGATGCACAGTAGTCTTTGCAGCTTGAGGAATTTTATATTCAATATCAAAAGCATGGGATGGGAAGTCAACCTGGGGGAAAAGAAAAAAGAAAAGAGATGATGCAAGTTCTTATGCACAGTAGAGAAAGCTCACCCTTCCAGCAATCTCAGATGTTTGTGTATCTGAACTCTTCAGTTCTACAAGTGTAACGGTCTTCAGATATTGTTTGCTGAATATTTTTTTCCATCTCAATTCTTCTACGTAACTACGGTTCCTAAACGTACAGCTGCGTTATTGCACAATGCAGTGGTGGGAGCACTCCTCAGAAGAGAAGTGAGAATGCTTAGAGCAGAGAACAATCACAGAACTGTTCAAACCCACACCAGTGGTTTCAACCCAAACACCAACTCATACCATCTTTTGGGATTGCTGAGCCATGCCTAGTAAGGTGCTTTCTCTTTGGAGAGAAATCTGGACTCTGAATTTAGAAAGAGAGGTGCTGATGCTCTATAACAAAACTGGAATTGCTACTGCTTGGGTCCAGACAACTCCCATCCCAGCACACATTTCTGTGGATTGCTTTCCAAAACATTCTTTCCTATTACTGACAGAATGTAATGCCAAGGCACCTCTGATTTCTCTTACTTCCAGACAGGTATTAATTAATAGATTTGTATAGACTTCCAGGAGCTTCCCGTTCTTTGCCCTTACAGTTTAGAAATCATTATTCTATATTAACTTTCAAATATTACTTAGCAGTATTCTCCCTCTCCCCAAAACATTCATATAATATGACTTACGAGTCACAATATTCAAACAAAGCATAGAGAAAATCAGAATTATGTATAACCTGCAATACTATTCTTTCCATATTTCCTTTCTTACTGGCTGTCCCTGACACATGATGCGGATGTGATGAGGTCCACAGTTGCAAGAGCTTTGTCCCACAAGTTAACAATCTGAGAAAAAAACATGTACAGGTATTAGTATCACAATCTGTTAACTTCGCCAAGATATTAGCTGTCAAATGAATGTATTTATTTTCACTGGCTGTCATCTGTACTTCAAGTGCTTTAAAGGGCTGCACACAACTTTTAGGTGGAAAAGGCAAAGGAAAAAGTTCAGTGTTGACACAGTTGACACAGGTAAATCAGAAAAGGAATACTTTGCCTCTGAGGAATAAACTGAACACAAATACACACACTCTTCTTAGCTTCTAGAAAAAAGGCCCAGGCATATGAGTATTAAAGGCATCAACATTTGCTTGGACTTCCCACATTACCAGATTCTGCAAGGGCACATCAAATGACATTCGCATTTGCATTTGCCAGTGTATTCCCAATACTAATACCATTCCCAACTGTAGTAGGGCACAACAGAAGACACTTCATAAATCAATCAAATTGAATCCTAGGCACAGAAAGCTTCTACCAGTCTTTTAAAATCAAAATGTTGCTCAAAAGACTACTTGATGGCCAAGCCTCAAGTATATTTTGAAAGATGTTTCAAAATAAGTATGTACTTTTTAGAGTTTATATGTATTTCAAATAAAGCACAGGTTGTTATATGTAAATATTGAATAACTGGGAGCTTATCATGCCAATAAAAGTTACCAAATTGTGCCACTAAAGCACAACGGAACAGCTTATTATTTTTAATAATTCTCCAACTTAATACACTTGCCACAGCCCTTTGTCTCATCCACAAGTAATGATGCTTTAAGCCACTTTACAAGCACTTCAGCAGAAAGACTTTTAACTTGGCTATGGATTCTTCCAAAACACATACATGACCGGTTTTGTTCTCCCTATACATTAGTTAGTTTCAAGTTTTAGCTCCTGCCTGCTATTGATGCTATTTCTAACCTGTAATTAGAACATTTGGCTACTGTCTTTAATTACCTAGGTCTGGATTGAATTAATGTGGACTGCAAGTGGATTAGACCACTAAGCATCTCCCCAGCTGCTACACACAGGCCCATCAGCAAGCTCTGGCACAACACATACCATTGCAGTGCTCTGCACAAACAGAAAATACAGTTTTCTCCCCAAACTAACTACTGTGAGAACACCATGAAGACAAGATAAATTTGCAATTCAAATCAAAAGCCGTGTTTTCAAATACTGTTAAATGTGGTATTTAGATAGGAGACTGAAACGTAACATTTAAATAGAAGGGTGAAATAAGCATCATTTATGAAAAGAAATCCAAGTTTTGGTGGAGACTAAAAGCAGCTGCAGGCCATCATTGCAATGCAGGAAATCCTAAACTCTGTGACACTCTCAAGCTGTTGGAATCACCACCAGACAAAAGAGGAAGCAGAACAAGGGAAGTCAAATCCAGAACCAGAGGACACAAAGCACACGAAAACAGACAAGCAACACAACAGCAGTGGCTTGTCCATGAAAAACTTGGCTGCCTTTCTGCAGCCTTGCTTGACAATTTAAGCTTCCAGTAAGACCTAGAAGTCAGCAGCACAGATAAATAAGAAACCTCAAGTATAAATGCAAAGCTTTTTGCAATGGTGTGATCACTTCTGCGACATGATGTCTAATTTGGGCACCTGTGGTTCAAGTCTATTGGTTCATGTCTCACGGAGCAGCTACCAAAGTGATAAGCATTTTGGAATGCACTGCGTAATCACAGTTGGAAGCACAAAGCAACTTGAACCAAGCCAGAAACACTCAGCTTTGGAAAGTTACAGCAGGCTTTTCCTTCTTAGTGAAAAAGGTGTAAAAGCAGCCAGCAGCTGTATTTGAAGGAAAGCCAGGTCAAACCAGAAATATGCCACAAGCTTAACACTTGTTAATTATCTCTTTATTTTAAAAGTTTAAAATAAATCCAGCTCTGAATCAAAAGGGATAATTTTAGAATATTCTGGGATATAATAATCCAAACAATATTCAACTTCCTCCAGCAGGTAAGTGTTTTCAGTCAGTTAGATAGAAATCCTACACCACAGGACTGTGTTTTGTCCTCTGTTTAATGAAATGTATTTTTTCTGTATCAGTATAGTTTACAATTCTTACCTTTATCATGGCCTACTATATTCAATATCAGAGAGGCAATTTCTATAGTCATGGGTGTGGAGGAAGCTTTATACAGAGCAAATCATATTGATAATCTTACCCATGTTTTGGATACTTACCGCCTAAAATCAAAAAGAGGTAGAGAAACCTGACCCAAAATCTCTGGGCCCTTTCTCTGCTTATTTGAGTCAGGGGAACTCCCACTACTTTGATTTAGGATTCCAAACAAAGTCAGACATAAGACTGATTCCAAAGGCAACTGTGAAATCTGGATGGGGAAAATTATTCTATAAAATAAAAGTATTAAAAATAAGTCAATGAGAAAAAAGGCAGCAGTTAGTGAGTTACAGGCTTATCCATATAATCCATTTATACCTCTTGCTTTCAAAAAATCAATTAACATTGAAGACAAGTGTTAAATATCCATGCAATCATGTTTTACTCCACTTCATCTCCCATTCTGATAGTCTGTAAAACCTCCTAAACTACACCTCTGCACTGTAGTCAGATTTGGAACAACCCTTTTTAATCTCTCTTAAATCACATTCCTTGCACAGAACTGACCTGTCCAGCATAACCAGTCTTCCCACCCCACTCACTAAGAAGGACACACACAATTCCATGTTAGCCACCTCCTAATTTTTCAGATTTAAAGGGTCAGATGACAATCATTTCACATCCAAATGAAACAATCTATTAAGAACTACTGAAAGTTAAATTCAAATGGTACAAAACCTACAAAGAAAGCAGCTGAGGAGTGTACACCTCACTGAGCTATTCAAGCTTCCATTTTTGTTTACACTGTTTTTACTGCCTAAAATGTTCTTTCAGTTTGATTTCTCTGTAAAACATCACAGCTGAACTATAAAACACTACACTACTGTCAGCAGCTTTTAAGCAATCTAATGGATCTTTCACTGTAATACACTAGTACTTGCCAGCAAAAGATCTGACTATTAATCCCACGCAGCACCAGTAAAAAAAATGTAGTTGGAGTACTCTCTGAAGGCAGGTGTTCTAGAAACTCTCATTCCTAGTCTGAAGTAATTTGTTCCCCACACACTTTCAGGGTATTCCTCAGGGTCTATCTCTGACCTTGAAAAACACTCAGGAGCGTAGAAATGGGGCACCATGGAGTTCACATGATGCTTCAGCTATGACAGGTTGCCTGATAACTCAAGTGGCAGAGATTAAGCTGTGCCTTGATAATGAAAAACGTTCCCCTTTCAGTTATCAGATACCTCCTGCCATTATCTCCCTATTTTTTCTCTGCATGCTCTTGCTTCTTCCTTTCTACCTTCTGTATTTGGAAAAAAAACTGATTCAGCATTCATATTAGTAAAAGTGAGCTGCTTTTCCTCTCCATTTACATAAATTGAGCAGTACTTATAAGCAAGCTTTATTCTTTATCCCTCTTGAAGCAGCACAAGCCATTCCCATTACGAGGAATGTTATGACTTTCCCAACCCCCTGCAACTACAAACACATTAGCACAGGGCACTTGTCCAGCATTTCCATTCCCACTTTTAAAATGAGTATTGAAATACCATTTGGAAAAATATTTCTGATTTTGGTCAGTAAGTCTCACACATTGTTTTTTGGATGCTTCAAATGGAATGAGAACCAAGAGTTGCTTGAATGACTGTATTCAGCAGCTATCTGGGTAGATAGTAGCTAAAATAAAACATTTTATTGAGTTTTAACAGGCTAAAGTAACTTACAGTTCATCCCATTTGATCAAGTAGAAGAAGTTCTTGTATGTGCCAACCTTCTTGGACTGAACAGGTTTGAACAGATCTTTTCCATTATGGGTCAGAGAACAAATTAAGTAGTATTTTTCATAACTGCAGAAAAGAAAAAGGTAAGTTAAACATAAAAAAAAGAATTAATCTATAAAAGGAGGAATTTAACAATAAATAAATTACTTACTTTGACACCCAACTGGAAGAAATTCCATGAGCAGCAAATATTGTGAACTGGAGATGTTCTGTGGCAGTCCAAGCTTCCTTGGTATTCTTACTCTCTTCTGGAGCAATTGCTGCGGAACTGCTCCAGGAATTTGTGTGGAGTCGCAGAAGGGCCTCAACTGCTCTTGTTAACTGGTCTATACTCACTTTCAGAGGGTTTTCAGGCTGTGGTGAACCTAAATGATAAAGCATTTTAAATGCATTTCTAAATCAGCCACCTTAAGACAGTTTTAAAATAAAAATTGAAGAACTTTACTCACCAGAGGAGCTCTTGCCATTGTCATCACCACATTTTAAGGATACCTACACAGTAAAAAGAAAATTTCAATACTGAAAATTCATATTCATTTTCCATGGCTATTAAGTATCGTATACAGAAATTATAAAGTATCTGAACTTGGTCCATATTTAAGTTTATGTAACACATCTTTTCAGTCAAAGCTCCTCAGGAGTTAACTGACAGTATCACAATTTCCAGATAATGCATCAACTACTCATCAAGTTCAAAAGCTCATTTTTTGTCAAGTCAACCGTTCTGACACTCTTTAGGGACTCCTAAAAGATGCAGTACATTGCAATATTGCTCAAGATAATCTAATTTCTCTGCGTAGAGATAAAACTTGCTCAGGGCTGTTATGGATGAAAGCAGAGGTCATTAGTTTATTACCCAATAATTTAAATCTGAACAGCTTTAAACAGCTTTTTTGGGTTTTTTTGTGGCATTTGGTAAGGTATCTTTTGCTGGCAGAGTTACTGTAAATCTACTGATTCCAAAAAATATTAAACAACTGAGAAAATGAACAGTAGGGACTGTTACTTTGTACTATCATTGTTTGCTTCTTGGTGTGCTAAAATGGAAGTCAAAACATGATGCAACATCACAGCAATGTCCAGTCTCAACAAAGACACTTGAAACCAAGAGGTGACAAACAAATCATGGGAATTTACTCCCTTCTAATCAGGAAGGGTTTCATGCCAAATTCAAGTCCTGATAAAATTAAAACTTCTAATGAAAACTAAGTTTGTGGTTTAAAATCAAAATCCAGTGAATTCCTAACTTCCTAAGAAGTTTGCCACAACTGCTGCAGAAGAATGAAAGCTCTCCTTACACTTTTAGTGTACTAATTGAGCATCTTCAACAGTAAGTTTGAAATCTCAAAAAATTTCACATTCTTGTATAAAATGTGGTCACTTCTTCCAACCACAAAGAATTAGTTAAAAAAAAAAACAAAAACCAAACAATATCTTACAAAACATTTAGATGCAATCGTCTCCAATATTTATAGCAATTTTGTTTCTGAAAGCAATCCTATAAGCCTTCATACACATTACTGTGTAAGCAATGTCCATCATAAAATAATTGCAGAGTTTTACTGATAAAATCCCACCTGTTTCAAATTCTATTGGACTAACATTAGTTTTGGAAACTATTTGTACATTATAATCTAATAATTTCTACAGCTTTCTCCTACCCAAAAGCAAACATTAAAAAAATATGTATATGTTGTATTTCACTCTGTTTTCTTAATGTCTTCTGCACTTCCCTGCAAGAGTTTTAGTTCTTGTGACAACTTATTTATTTGTCTTCTGCTCAGTATTGCAAATACATCACTGAACAGCTGATGCCAAAAGCAAATAGAGCATCATGTGAATTGCCACTGTAATAAGGCAGCAGGACAACAGAAATAGCATTACAGGATTACTTAGCTTTTTTATTTGCACAATTCTCCACTTAATGACTGTTTTTGACAACATGACTTGAGACTGTCCTGCTCAAGTGAACCTTTCATTATTAGGAAGTTGCATCATCAAATTCTGTGCTATTTGAGAGATTCTGGGTTTGTCCTTATGCTCAGGAATGCACAAGCATGAACAGTTAGAGTTTTAAGATGTTATTGCTAGTCACAAACACTACTGGGAAAAGACATGATGTCAATTCCTCTTTTAAAGCATAACTCTGCATTAATTTTAGACTGCATGAGCTCCTGTCAGTTCTCCCTAGTCAGATTTAGTGGCATCTGCTGTGACACAAGTTTCCAGTTACAGAACCAGAAAACAGTATTTTAAAATAAGTTTTTAAAAAGTCACTTTTTAGAAAAGAAAAATATTCCCAAAGAAAGCGATTAAAGCATTAACAGCAGTGAGATGTCAACATATATGGAAGATATCAAGTAAAATAAATAAATAAAACCCAGCAAAAAATCCCAACATAACCCTGACAGAACTGTTGCTGGTGTTTCCAACTACTAAAGACTGTGAAATAATATATGTCAGTTAAAAAGCATATCTCAAAATGCAATTTACAGTGTGAAAGTTTACCTCAACATTTTTAGTCCTTGGGAGATTAACAGCCCTCCTTAGCTTCTTCACTGATTCCGTTATTGCAGGAGTCTCTACACAATCCAATGTAGAACAGATTTTTCTGACAGTCTTAATTACATGATCTACTGCTTTATGCTGGTTCTAATAAGGAATGTATGAGAGAACAGATTGATCTGATCACAATTGTGAAACCCAGTATTGATTTAATGTTTTTTAATGAATTGCCAAGAAAATGTCACTACGAGATGCATATTGCCATTACATTAAACTGTGGTGTAAAGATTTGATTAAAGAAAAACCTCAATACTGAGAACTTCCTTATGAATGCCAAAAACACACTAGTAAAGATCCTAGAATAGAGGAAACATTAGGAGGTTCCCAACCATTTTCCTATTAAACTGCTGGCAAACAATTATTTTCTAATGAGATACTAAACTCAAATTCCCTCATGGCCCAGAAAGAAAGTGCAGTTCAAAGAAGGAAATCCAATTAGTGTGAGGAAGCAATGCGAAAGGAGCAGTGTTTCAATTTCAGCCCCCAGACAGATAGGTTTAAATTACATTGACACTCCTACTACTTACACTACATTACTGCCTCCATGATGGAACTAATAATTTTTACTTCACTTTAATATACTTTTGTAGGCTACTAAAGACAAAGCTGAGGTGCTCCTAATATTCTCTTCCTTCTACTCTTCTAATAGTCTGAGTTAAATCTTAATTATCCTAAATTTCTTGGGGTTTGTTTTTTAATGTAAGGAAAGTCTTTGCCCAATTTTAAAGACCACATGTAGAAAATAAAATATTTGCTTCAAAATAATGGTTTACTTTGTAAAGGCTTAATATATAGGTTTATTTCACAACAACTTATGAGCACTTACAACTAAGTAAGAGCAATAATTATTGCAATATTCTCTCAGTAAGATGTAAATTGATTCCCTACCACCACTCTCACAGACATATTCTGATGGTCTTCCTACAATTGGATAGCAAAGAAGCCATTTGAATCAGAAAGTTTTTTTAATTGAGAGTTACCTGGCAACAATTAACTGTTCCAGTAAGAAAATAACCACAGAAGTTAGAAGACACTGTAAATATTTAACCCATACTTCCAAAGCAGACTAACAATCTGAAAGTAACAGCTGCTTTGTGACATGGAAAGCAAAGTTTCCACTGTTATTTTCCTCACAGGCTCTTGAATCTCAATAAAAAGACAAATGATAACTTTCAAAGTGTTCAACAATGTGAAATCAAAGCCTACGTACAAATTATTTATGGATTATTCTTCTTCACTTGGATTAGCAAGCTTCAGCTACTGAATATGTACAGAAATTCACTTCATGAAGTAAAAAAATTTCAAATGCAGAACTGCTGCTATTTGGACCTAATCATCACTACCTACAAACCAGATCTCCCAACCTCAAAAAGACTACAAAGAGCAGAACATAAGACTGAATCGAGATGTTTTGCATTCCTCATCTCGCCTGTGAAATCACAGTTAAACAAAGAAGCTGAAGCAGCTGCAAGAGCAAAGGAACAAAACCACCACCATGTTAGGGAACAGTAACAGCTCACTCTTCTACAAAAGATTTTGTTCAAAACTAGCCTTGAGAACATGGTGAATCACCATCAAGGGAATTAAATAATATTAAGGGAGTATGGAAATAGCAGACAGCAGCTTGTTGAGACCTGCATTCCTGGAGAGGCAAACAAACATAGTGCAAATGAAAAGTATCACAATTCACAATTAAGTAATTCACTTCAAGACTGTTCTTACAGAAACTGGTTAAGAAACACAGTTGTCTAATGTTTAAGCATTTAAGACTCCAAGTTACATTACTATCAGGAGTTAAAAGTAGCTTCTCCTTTGAGAAATGAGCAAAACAGGTTATAACCATAAGCCTTTACATATGGGAAATCACTCCAAATTACTCAACATAGAAGCTGCTTTCAGCTACCTGTCATACACTGAGACAATTTTTTGACAGGGTATTTTAAATTAATTGTGTAGAACTTACTGGTATGTTCCAAACATGCTTCAGTTCTAACTCCCATTGTACACAACTACTCCTGCTTACTATTATGTAGATTTTTATCTGTTAGTAAATGTATCATTCATTGCTGTCAACAACATCCATAGCCAGGATTCAGACCTCTTCCCTATTCTCCTAAATTAATCTCTTCCAGCATGTTTGAGGAAAAGGTTATTTTGCACCCCAGAACTTGAAAGATACATTTGAAGATACATTTCTAATTGTGATGATTAGGTAATAACTAGTTTGCAGGTAAAGCCAAGAAGAAAAGAAGAGAAATCTAAATACCCATGATTATAATTTGACATTTGACAGGTTGTTCAGATCTCAGTTACCCTGAGAAAACCTGCAAGTCTTTTACCCAGCTGTTATCAGTGAACTTTGTCATGCTACTTTTTCAGCAATAATCTACAATGACCTTACCTCATTCTTAAGAGCTACATTAACTTGCTTGTGATACACTTCAAGAAGCTCTTCAATGGAAGACCTGCAAGAAATAATAGTTACTGAACACAAGGACAAGAACAGAACAGAACACAACCTTGGTCATGAATTCAGCAGTGACCAGTACCTGATTACTAAAGTAACCAAAACACATTACCTTATGATAGGTTCTCTGAAAGGCTTTTCTACTTTGTAGAGGTGTTTGGTTAGATGGATGGGTGTCCTGTCATCATCTTCCTGCAATAAAATATTAGGTACTAAGTCCAGTTCTCAGTTTTCTACAATATGCATACTGTTTTAGAAGATTAATTACTAATACCTGGGGAGCTGAAGGGGTAAGGTGATCTCTTCGAAAGGGAAAAGAAATAACTGCTTAATAGCTTGTGAAATGTGTACCCATGGGGACAGAGGGTAGAAACAGCCATCAAGTGCCTAACTATGCAGATACCAAATATTCCCCCCTTCCTCTTTCATGTTCTGATACATACTAAATTAAACTCAAAAACCCTTCTCAACTTTTACTTAACACTGAAATTTGTTGCTTCTCTTTCAAGCCTCAAGTTTAGTCCAAATGCTTCATACTTTTTCCAGGCATAATACTTGGTTCTAGTAAAGAGGCATTATTCGTATTTACATTATTTGCCTTATGAAAATTCAGTTATGCATTTCAATTCCTCTTACGATAAGAGGATACCATTTCCAACACCAGGCAGACATGCTAATTTGTCAATAACACAAGAAGGCTACACCCTGGATCCAGCACTCTCTTGCAGACCAGGAGGCACTCACTGTTCGTGCCAGGTCGCTGCATATCCCACTGTGGCTCAGGAGCTGCAGTTTGATGTCTGTGTCCCACTTCCGGCAGTTCTGGATATACTCATGACTTCCTATGCAGTGCTTGCTGTGAAACAAAAGCAAGTCACAACAAAGATATGCACTGCTTTTCCAAAAACTCACACAGAATATTCAAGGAACCTGTTGCCTCAAAGTAAGGAAATGGTGAATCAACCCCCGTGTCATACTTGATCTGATTTTTACTTCTGCACAAGTTTTTATACACTACTGCAGACACCTGTATTCGTGCTAAAGCTCTGAACTGCAGTGGTTAACACTGAAACCAAATATTCTAATCCAGAAAACTAATGGGGCTTTGCAAGCCACTAGTTTTGAAAAAAAACCAAACAACAAACAAACAAAAAATCATACCAGACCAAGAAACCAACAAAACCCCGCAACCCTGCAAACCACAACCCTTCCAGTTTATTAGAAAACAGCAGTGGGCTGCTTTTTGTTGCTTTTTTTTGTTGTTTGTTTGTTTTCAGTTTTTTGTTGGTTTTTTTTTGTGGGGTTTTTTGTTTTGTTTGTTTTTGTTTTGTTTTTTTTTTCTGGGATTTGAAGAATGGTCAGAAACTACAATATCTGTGTACAGAAATGTTCTACAAACCTGCATCTGAAAAAAGCCCTGCTTGTGTTCAACACAACGGAACAGACTCTTAGGAAGTTGATGAGAACCTACTTTGCTGTATCCCAGAGTAACTCAAAATATTTCTGTTTTTTGTGCAAAGAGTGACTCCCCTACATTTTTAAGGTTTCTTTCACACATTTAGTCACTAGAGAGATACCTTCCAATAACTGTGTCATGAAAAAGCATGAAATTAAGGATTAATGAGAAAGAGTTTGCTTACTTCTGTAAAACTTCTTCTTGGCCACAGACTTTCAGGATATAGCTGCCAATGTCCACTTCATTCAAGTCATCATGCACCCAGCAAAGTGCCTGCATTATTATAAGCTCAACAGGGGAACTCACTGTTTAAAGAAATTATATTAAAAAGTTAAATATAAATCTATAGTGAGTGATATTAACTATTGTTCACTCACAAACTGCAGTTAGTGGAATTTATTTTTACACTCGTAGAGAAGACTCTTAGGCTTCTATTATCTCCTGAATTTCATAGCTTGAGACCTTTACTTTTTTCTCACAAAGAAAGGTACCATAAAACTTGCCTGCCATTATAAAAAGCCAAAAAAAAACCCTTTAAATGAGGATATATTGTAGTCACTTGACCAGAAGTACAAACACAGTCTGCAGGACTGAGGATAGCCTTTTCCTTTTTAAAAAAAAAAATTATAAATTTGCCATATTTAGCAAGGACTTCAAAATAGGTAAGTGATCCCAGAGGCACTTAAAGCTCAAAAAACACTATCTGAAGAGCTGGAGATGGAACACCTGTACTTGTTCTGCTTTTGAGGAACTGAATATCAGCTGCAGCTGAGGCAAATCCTATTGAAAGTCCTTTTCCCTTTTTCTTTTCCACTTGTCTAGGGAAGTTTTCACTTAGTACAGAGCAGATCTCAGTAAGCAACACCAAGCCTTTGCAAAATGCAAATCATAGCTACCAGTACTTTTGTATCAGGCTTCAAATGCTTTTTGGAAAACAGTCTCTCTTCCATCCAGCAACTACAGAGCAAAAAAATAATCCCAGTCAAACCCAACATCCACTCCCCCACAGCCACCAGCTGTCACTGACTAAAAATACAGATATGTATGAATGACACAAGTGTTTAAATACAAAATGCTCTCTAGCCCTGCCTACCTGGCTTCTGATGATTTTCTTTAAATCATTTGCAAACACTATCACAAAGTGCCTCAAAATTCTGTAAAAAACCCACTGTATAAAAAGCAAATTTATTTTTCTTCAGTACCTTCCGAGTGTTTTTTTAGCCCTCCAGGGACCTTCCTAATTTTCTTGAACTTTTTCTTTTTTTAGGAAGAAATATTACTACTATGGTAGACACAGAGAGGTAATGCCACAAGAATATTTTCCACAAGACAACACATGTGCTTCATCTCATTAACAAATGATTAGTTATTACAAGCACAGAAGTATCTGAGCATATATGAAGAAAAGCGTGACATTCAAGAACAAGGAATGACAGGAAGTATGAATTCAGAAAGACTTTAACTCATTAAGACTGTTTAACTTATTATTGGGTGAAATTGCTGTACTACCTTCAGCAGAGAATATATATGGTAGTTGATAAAGAAAACAGATGCAGTGATAGTTCATGCAGTAATAGTTCCTGTGCTGTAGTCACAGGCCGCATTGCCAAAGGTCTGCCAGCCCTGCAAAGCCCAGTGAAGACTGCAAAGATGTTACCACCTTTTCCCTGCCCTACATCTTATTCAAAGGCATTAATTTCTTGCTGACACACAATGATTGCTCAGACAGACTTTTACTGCCAGGCAAAGTCTAATAAATGAATGCAAAATGAATCCAAACAAGCTCTAAAGTTCATCCATTTCCCTCCTGGGTCCTTTCTACAAACTGAGCTGTCAGAGCACTGAAAGGCTGCAGTTCCTCCTGGGCAAGACTGAGAGCCATACTGAAGTAAAGCAGCTCTAGCATCAGGATGCTGAGGTATGCAACAATTTGACCAAGAAGAGAAGGAATTAAAGGTAGAGCATAACTTTAAATACCCCCGTTACTAGTCACATACCCATCTTTCACCAGCTATGGAAGACAAGTAGTTTAACTGTGATTAGTTTCAGTATCAGAAGAAAAAGAAGAGAGTAGAAAGTTCAAAGAAGAAGATGTGTGGGGTTAGAATGCAAAACCAAGCATGTCACAAAAATGCTAGAAATAAAGGGCTGAAGCCCTAACATTTTAGTTACCCTACTAAAGCCTTTTGTATGAAAGGATTAAGTTTTTAATATTAGAAAAGTGTAATCTTAAGGATTAAGAGCAGAAACTCTTCCTAGGCTATACTTACAATCCACCTCATTTCTTTACAAAAGATTATTAAGTCATCACAGAATAAAAATAAGATCCAGCAAATTAATATAGAATGAAAACACTGATGCATTGAGAGCTTGTTTTTGAGATGCAATAGAGCAGCAAGTTGATGAGAGTAACAGAACAACTCTGTATCTTTTGAGAACCAGATCTAAAGCATCTACACTGTTACAAGTTGAGATCCAAATTATAACCCTCAAAAGTGACAAGAGACTACAGAAGTAGAGAGGCAGAAAAATTTATTATCAGTTATTTTATCACCCAGAACTGTCAGAAGTTGACAGCATGCGGTTACAAATACAACCATTATGCAGTCAAGACTGCACAGAAAATATTAATTTATGTAGAACAATAAGACAAACCTCAAAGGTCCACCCCAAACCAATATTCCTGGTTACCCACAAAACTGGGACAGCCAGTTGTGGCACATCCAACAGTATTATTTTAGTGTTTGTGCTCATAAGCATGTATTGAAGGCAAGTAATAGATAGTGTTTATTCCTGTTTTCCAGCAGCAGTTTGTCTGAATTTTTAGATAGCCTAAAAAAATTTATTTAAAAGTACGTTAGAGTCTTGAAATGAAAAACTAAATTAAATGTTAAAAATCTCAGTTGTGGTGTCACTGTCCCCTCAATAACTATAAAGTAAAAAGTCTTGAACAACTGTTTTATTCTATCCAGCGATGGATAGAACAGTGCTTCTGTTGATGGACTTTCCTTTTTCACAGTCACCATTTCACTTTGTTAGCTTCTAAACATTTTCTGATGGAGGCACTGACCCAGAACGAGGCCTTTCCTCACTTACCTTTTCCACATTTCCAACAAACCCTACGCACCTGAGACCCAGGGATTACAAAAAATGAAAGCCATTGGCCTAGGCCGGGCGTACAGCCCGAACACGCAAACTCCAGTTTAAGAAGCAGGAACATACCATCGCATGTAAAAGTTACTGGTTGCTGGAATTCTTCGATTTCTATTGAAACCTTGATACTGGCACTCTCCCCACTTATATTTCTTTGCAGCATGATTGGACTCAGCACAAAGCCTGGGTTTGTTTGTTCATCAGTATAAGGAAACTTGGTCCTCAATCTGAAAGCAGAGAAGGTTTTATGAAACATTGCAATGGAGAAGTCTAAGACTAAAGCAAAACAACATGGTAATAACCACAAGCCAGAACAGTAAAGACCACCTTTGGCTCCCTACCTAAATTGCATGTGCAAAACACCATTTAATTTTTCTACTCTCAACAGAACATTGCCCACAATAATTATACAAGTAGTGGTTAGACAGGAGAAAGATCCTAGCATATAATTAGGCAGGTTTTCCACACAGCTCAAAATATTTAATAGGTCAATGCTTACAGGATATATCCAACTCCTGCAGAAGTTAAGCTCTAAAACAGTTCTTAAAAAGGTAATCAACAGCATTTTCTAAAAATTAATTTTAAAAAAATAATAACGTATTGTACATATAAAAGACAACAGAACTCTTCACACGTTCAATTTTTAGAAGTCTAATCTGAATTTAGATACTATGCAGAAGGTAGCTGTTCCAAGCTATGAAAGCTGAGGAAGAAGCCTTAATTGAGGTAAAGGTTTTTATTTAGAATACAAACAGTATATAACATTTACCTAGTAGTGAGTAAATTATACTTGGAAAGCTGCTTTTATTTTCTGATTTTTAACATGGATAAAATAATTAAACCTTAAAATTCTTCCAACATTAAAATAATGTTTCATTAATAGGAGATTAAGAGCAGAACTCTGCTATAAGCATCATTTATTTAATCATCTTCATTCTGGACAATAGCAAGAATGCAAAAACCCCCAAATCCTCTAGGAAGAGTTGTCCAGTCTAAAGTCCACCAGTATTTTAAACACCAGGTCTTGAAAGAAAGGGCAATAATTAGATTTAACCAGAAAGTGTTGCAACAAGCCTGTTCTATGTGAGTTTTGTCTTAATGTTGTTAATCAGTAAGTTTCACGCATATATGAATTTTCACTGTTTTTGTGGAGTTTCCTTCTCGTTTCATAAACATTCCTGCTTTTAAAAAATAGATGCTATCCTTGAGATTCAAAGATCTCTATTTCCTAAATTATTTCTTGGATTTTGATGTTAAAAGGAAAAAGAGGCAAGAGTAGTTTGTATTCTCTAAGAAGAAAACAAAAAATAATCTCTCATTAAATTGTGGCAGTAAGGAAAAAAACCACATGATCTTTAAGGAACTTCACTACCTGATCAAAGCAGCAACAGGTTTAAAGGTTTTATGTTACAGAAGTCCAGTTGTGGAAGGAACAAAAATAAAAGCATTTAAGGTTGGAAAGCCATTGAGTGACAGGATTTTGTGAGGTGCATCAGCTAACAAGAAAAAAGACTTTAAATTCTTTCATAATAAATTGCATTAAAAAATAGGAGATACAGAAAAATACTTTGAGGATAAAAAGCTATTATAAAAAGAAGGGAAAGTAAAAGTCACAGGACCAAAATAATAGAGGAGATAATACAATAATCTTAGTACTGAACATCTTAACAATTCTATTGCATTCTTGAAAAAAAACAAATAAACCAGGACAAAACCAGGAAAAACTGGGACAAGAAAAGGAAAAAGGATGCATACTGAAATCTATCCAATCAAGCAAAAAAAAAAATAAATGTAGGACTGTTCCTGTCAAGCTAACTGAAAATGAATCATTTAGCTTTTTTTTTTCTCTTCTGAAAACTATTTCTTATTCAGTCATTTCTTACTTTGTAACTGCTTCAGAAAAAGCTGACAGTTCTTGATTCTGCCCTTCAATTGCTTGGAGAAGCACGTTTTCTGTCAGCATGCCAGTGGTCCCATTGTCTTTCTGAAACTCAAAGATAATACAGTATTTAAACAGCTGCAAACATAATCCTAAAGCCAGCAAAGCCACATGTAGGTGACAGATTTTCATGAGTCTGAGGTTTACTATTAGTTTTATGTCTACTTTTATTTGGAGAAAACCACTAACTACTAACTTATATCACTACTAACTTGAAAAGTCAAGATTCACTGCAGCAGTGACTCCTTCGCAGAAGGTTATTTATTAGCCAGCATCATTAGCAGTTAAGATTAAGTGGCAAGCAGTTCCTCAGCTCTCAGCAGTGACCTGTTGCATTAGGATTTGGCTAAATTCAGCTGAACCACAGATGGAAGAAAAATGTATTTTTCCTCCAGTTCTGCAATTCAAACTTCGGTGTAGCTCCAAAAAGAACCACTACATATCACTGGTGCCCATGATTATCTCTTCCTACAAAGTGGGAAAATATAAGTTGAACACTGGAAGGAAGTAGAATTCAGAACATGAAACTGAGAAATAACCTCATGGAATCAATTTACTGCTGTTTTAATCCTTTATGCCAAATGCTCCCACCACCTACCAAGACTGTAAACCACAATCTTTAAAGTATCCAATCGGAAGAACTGCTAAAAAAAGAGAGCTGCAGTTTCAAACAGCAAAATCTAATAAACTTAAAAACCAACAAAACCAAAGTGACAAACACAGAACTGGAGCAGGTTTTAAATCTATATCTGTCTTCTGATCCAGTTTGCAGTACGCCCATACAGGTCCTGGAGTGAGCAAAAGGCAGAGAAAAGTTGGAATAACCAGTGGAACTCAGCTGTCCATAGTCTAACAGCCTCCACTAGCCTGAAGGATTCGTGCAGCTCCTGCCATATGCTCCCTGGAATAAGTTATATGACCAGTTACATTTTTCATTTTTCATCCAAAGCTTTTACAATGCTTACAGAAACCTTTAATCTAACCACAAGTCCAGGAACAAAGGAGACTGCACTACGGTTTTCCTGAAAATCATCACAATTTATTCATATTTGAAGTAGCGATTAACTACTTAACTAGTATGTGGGTCATTTATTATTAGCCAAAGCAGTCAGCTAAGGTCATTAGAGCATATCAGACAATATAGTTAAATTAGACTCTCTGAAAAGGGGTCAGATCTTAGGGAGCCACATATTGTCAGGTCTTTTCGTTTTAGCACTTTTTTCCCTTCAAATTGACTTGTTCCAGCAGTACAACATAAACTTGGAAGAGATACAACCTATAATTGCCACTTGAATTGCATTTAAACCTAATTATTTCAGCTAAAATATTGGTTGCACGAACACTGACCAGTCAAAAGGACAAATTCTGTGTAACTGGGGATTAGCCATACCACAGGAGACAATTAGAGCAGGAAGCTGTAAAGCCACAAAACCTGAAATGAGCTGCAGGAGCATGCATAATACCTTAAATTTAAAAAGGTTCTTCTATTGTAACATCTCAGACAAGTTCCATCACATAAAAATACTTCTGGGCAACCTCACAAGACCTGCTAACTCACCTGTGCAACTGCATCCAGTAAACACAATCTCTAAGCAATTGCACAACAACAATACCAAAAATCACAAGGAAACAGGACCGGAACATACCCAGGGAAAGGCAAACACCTCTGATTAAGGTTAACCAACTGCTGGGCGGCACTCAACACAAAATTCAGTCACTGCAAATCAGGAAGCTGTCTATCCAAATGCCAAATTCTATTTAGAAACTCTCTTTAAAGAATACTAGAAATAAGTTCATAAAGCACTATGCAACCATAGGAGAAAAGCACTAAACAAGGGGCCTACTTAAAATAGTCACCCCAGTGATGAAACATCACCACTTTATGCCACTATGTGACAATCCGAACTACTTACAGCAAAATTTACAGGTTATTCTACTGTTAAATTCAAAACTTAGGGAACTACAAGGCATGTCAATATATGCAAGCTTAGCAAGGGTAAAAAATAAATTCTAATCTAATGAGCAAAGAAAAAAAAAAGGATTTGGTCATCCCATGGTTGACCTCAGGGTCACATTTGGCTAAGGAGAGAAACCTCATGTTATTACAAACATGTACAGATGGAAAAGACCTCCTCGTGGAAAATTAAGAACATCAAACACCTCTTTATTTTTAGTTGAACTTCAATATTAATTTTTGATCAATGTGGGGAAAATAATTTCAGGACAAGATCTGAAAAACTAAGAATTCTATTTAAAATCCACTAGACTCAGACGGATTTTGAGCAACAAGTAGAATTTCAGTTTCTTTAACTTCCAAATGGGCCAGTCTAGGAGGTGCAATAGCTATCAATCAAACAGGAAATAACTTGAAAGAAAGGACTTCAGGCCAAATGAAATAAATAGTTCATGTCAGCACAGGCTGCAAAAATAGAAGTGGTCTGTAAATACAATTACTCTGAACAATGACAAACAAACCCAAAGCCCAGTAAATTAACAAAAGTCAAGTTAAATAAAATTCCATGAGTACACACAGTCATAAGACTCAGCAGCTCTGTGGAAAGCAAGAGAAAACAACATTAAAAGAGGACAAAATCAAGATTTTTGCCTCTGCTTTCAGAAATGAGTGACACACACCGAAGTATTTAAAGGAGAACACTAAACACATAGATACTTCAAATATTGCAAAAAATACATCAGATAGACAAAAATATTACAAAAACCATGATACTGAATAGCCAGTATCTAGATATAAATAGATACTTCAACAAAACAAAGCAATCTATTGACTCAGGAATTCAACAGGCATTAAGTTTTGATAGAATCAAAATATATTTTTGATTGAATCAAAATTCTAATATTTTTGTTTAAAGGGACAGTGAGACTGAGTTTTTCAGGAAGGGTTGGGTGAAATGATCCAGACTTGTTAAGATGTAAGAGTTAAGAATATATGTAGAAGAACACATAAACCTGGGGTAAACTGGGTAAAATACAGGAAAAACTGCCAAAAATAGAAGCTACATAACTCAGCTTCCTATTATACTAAGTAGAAAATTATTTAGACTAGAAAATAAAGTAGAAGCACAGGAGAGGTAACAGATAGAATACCCAGGTTATGTTGCATGGATATCCAATTGAGAGACTTATCTTTAAATCTATTTATTTTCTTTAATAACTCAGCAGAAACAACCCTGCTAATTTACAGTCTTGTATCATTAGCTACCTTCATAATACAGACCAGAACTGGAGTATGATGTCAAAACAAGTCAACCACAGACTGGAGGAGCGCAAGTGGAAATTAAATCTCAAACATTCAATTGGGCATTCACTGCAGAAGTCTGCTATAAACTTAAGAACTTGTTTGAAAAAGATAATGACTTAAGAAAATCAGGTCTATTAATCGATGACAGGATTGATGTTGTGATGCCATCACAAATAAAGCAAATACAATAAAAGAGTACCAAGCTGGATGCCCCTGCCCATAATGAAGGCTTATTCATGCCGATGTACAAGGTACATGGTACACTATGCTCTCATATAGAGAACTAAAATTCTCATAAATCATTTCAAAAAAATAGAAAAGGAAAGAGAAGCTCTTACACAGAGCTTGCAGTGAAAGTTGACAGAAAGTCACTGCCTCTTATAACATATTGAGGTAAATATCAAAATTATTCTTTTATCTTAAGTACCTGCTGTTCCATCCTGAAAGAAGAACACTTGCTAAGAGCTAGTTACAAATGTGTTCTGCTGAAAATCAGATGACTGATGAGGACACAAAGGAGCTGGAACAGCCTTCAAATCAAAAGCGGCAGGAAGAAAAGACCACGTGTGGAGACAGAGCTTGAACTTTATATATGAATCAGTCAATACATGACACGTAAATAGCAGGAGACTGGACCTTACGAACAGGAAAGACCCTTTAAAACCCTACATTCTTGAAAAAAAGCCTGGAATTCAAAAAGCCAGATTTCATTCAGCAACAGTCAAATAGTACTTCCTACAGACACCACCTCAGAAGCACTGATCCAATGTAGCCTAGCTATTAGTCAGGACTCACAGTCAACCAAACACCACTGAAAAACTGACAAACACAACACCAGATGACACGGCAAACTGAGAAGCAAACTGCTGCAGAGCCCAAACTTACATGCATCTCCAAATACTAGGAAATAACAGAGCTAATGTATCACAGCTCAACAGCAAGTGGGGAAAAAAAATAAAATTAAGTCAGACCCAAGATCTACACACATGGCACAAAACCAGGGATAAATGGATTTTTTGGGTTTCAGGGTGGTTTTCATTCCTTCTCCACTGACCTTCTATTGAACTTTTGCCAGAATACTGACACCTAACCCAGAAAAAATAGGAAATCCTTCAAATGAGGGGCCAAAAATTTCACTTCAATGGAAATGTAGACAGCTTTTTGGGCCACAGTCTAGTAAATATTCCTATTTCTGAGAAGAAACCTCCTCCAATTTGGGGGTGGGGAGGGAAGAATTAAGGAGTTATTTGGAAAATATTCTTGAGTGATAGCGGTTGGTTTTTTATGGCATGTTCCTAGCCTATTAAAAACACCTAGCAAGACAATACCTAAGATTTAAAACAGCTGTAAACCAAAGCCTCCAAAGCAAAAAAATCGTTTACTTCCCACTCTCTCACCAGTTTCTACAAATATCTTTTCTTTTTGCTATTATTACCCTTGCCAGGGTGCTGGCATTTCAATTGAAAACTTCTCCACTTCTCTTTCACTCTTTGTACTCTACCAAAAAAACCCCCCAAAACCCAGAAGTATTCATACCCACTTTCTAGTGAGCTGACTAATAATTTTAAAACATCTCTTACTGGACTTAGAAAAAAGTAGGATGCCCTTATGGGGCATAATTAACCGGATGAGACTGCAACACTATTGATCACCTGCTGCACAGTTTGGTTTTGACACAAACTGCATGTGCTGCATGTCCAAAGATACAAGTGTCATAACTAAAGCTCCTGTTGAGAGTTTTGTGTTGAATGTTTCATTAAAGTGATTCTGATCCTAGAGAAGAAATCTCTCAGAAACCTTTTTTGCCCTGCCTGATAAAAGTAACATCACACAAAGATGTCTTCCCTTCTTCTACAACAGAAGTACAGCATTTCTGACCCAACAGCCATCCCACCATCCAGGACAGCATAACCAAAAGGTTCTGACCAGTATCCTTACACAGAAGGAAAGCTTTCTACCTACAAAATAGAATTATAGTGGTCTTGTAAATGGCAATACAGAACTTTGAGTGCTTAGCTCACCACCTTTTTATTTCACAGTATGATGTGAATTGCTCATAAAATTGAAATATTTATCAATATGATTTAGACTCTTCATTGTGCTGAATATTATTTCTATTTCTTATTGGAGTGTGTTGAAAAACAGCAATTTCCTCAGTAAATGTGGAAGGATTACATAATGGCAGAGGTATTTTGGGAGATAACTCAGTAGTAATGTTCAGTTTTCTGAATAGCACTAATACAGATGCCAGAATGTCACATTATTTGGGCACTGCTCAAGCCAAGTAATACACATAAAATAAATAACAGACCTCAAAGTGTCTTTAAATACTGTGATTAATCTTTACTGTTATACTGCAGTTTAAAAATACTGATTTACATACCTGTGATGTTTGGCCCTGTAACTTTGCAAGCTGAGTTGTTCTCATGTTTAAGGACTGACTCCTTGTGACTGTTGCTCCAGAAGATTTCCCATTAACTTTTCTTTCCAGATGACAAGTTAGTAATAGCTTTTCTTCTAACAGCACAGCATCCCATGGATCTTCAGCAGTCATACTTGAAGCCCTCTCTCCATCAGCCTCTGCCTTGTTTAAAGTCTCCACAGTGTCCACTTTTGGTTTACTCAGAGGATCCAAATCCAACCAATCGAATTTACTGACATCCCTGCAGCTTTCCGAGGCCGGCAGGTTGGAGACTGCAGACTTTATAGAAGTCATTTCTAGGTCCGTGCTCGACTTCCCATTTCTCAGGAATTCTGAAGTGCTTGCAATTTTGTCAAATACTTTTGCCATTTCTGGTGTGAGTACTGGAGGATATAAAGGTAGGCCTCCATGTGGATGGAAAGGTGGGGTAGCTGCCAGTGGGTACGAAATGTATTGTGACTGTCTTGGAAGGCCAAGATAAATAGGCTCCCTGGAGGGATAGGACGACATACTTGGATGGAATCCATTCTGAAATATACCAGTCTGTTTTGTGTAAGAAGCTGAGGTGTAAATAGGAGGTAAAGTGCATGTCACAGGTGCTGGTATCCCAGGTGTCCACTGTCTCCTGTGACCCGCAGGCCCAAGATAAAATTGTGAAGACACAGATGGGCTCAAAATAGGACTTGCTGGTAACGTAGGTACTTTACTAGATTCAAAATTGTCATCCAGCAGCAGTTTCTCTAGCTCAGCATGAGTAAGCTTCTCTAGGTCAATGGTACTTAGTTTATCTTCCATGCTCTTGGCATCAGACTCTGGAAACACCATGAGATCATGGTCCTGTTTGTTAAGAGTCTGTGCTTTTTGTCTGGGGCTGCTTAAAGAATGAAAGGTTTGTTTATTACCAGCTACACCTCTTTCTTTCTGCATCTTGGCTAATGCCTCAGCTTCCATCTGCAATGCCTCCTCTTTGTCCACATCTTTTGACCTTGAGGCTGCCAGAGAAGGTGACGAGCGCTGTTTGAATCCATTGCTGCTGGATATCTGGGCCATGCCGCAAGAGCAGATGTCCATGTAAAGCAGCAACACTTCCCTTGGACTGGTTGTCTACCCTTGGCTTCAGAACGGATTTAGCAGACCTAAAAAGGAAATTAAACATTAGAAACATGTGAAATAAATCATATGTGGGCAACTACTATGTCACACATCACCAGCTGACAAAGTTGCACGTGTCCTTCAGAAACATCCTTCAGGATGTACAATTTTAAAGAGACCAATTTTTTTTTTGGCGGGGGAGGAGAGAGTATCAAACTTAAAAAGAAGCCACACAAATAAATTCACAGTCTTTGAATTATGCAAGACCCATTTATTTTTCTTACTCTACCTACTGGTACTAGTAAGCACTTGGTTTCTTTTTGCACCACTAAATACAAGACACACAAAAGCCACCCTCAGGTATGTAGCGGTTTTCAGATTTGAGCAATTACACAGGTGCAATCTGGGGAGTAGAAATCGTTCTAAAGACTATACAAATATAGCATTGATAAAGCACATTATCAAGAGGACTTCCACCTTACTTCAACAGATTACAAAACCGGACCTTTCAAACTGCTGTACCATGACTTTAATGGTCATAATGACACTGAAGGACCTCTCTTCCTTTGGAAAATATTGTACTTTACCCTCTTAACAAGAAAAATAATGCTTATGAAATGATATTTCTTGGACAAGCGAAATAAGCTATTTAAGTGCAGCTGCTCATTGAGTAATCTTTTTAACAGCCCTTTAAAGGAAGTGTCATTCACTACTAGGTAAGGGAAGAAACTCCAAAACTCACTTTTGCTTAAGGCCACCACCATGAAAATGATATCTTACATTTCTCCAATTCCTGTGTTTAGGACTATGATACAACTTCCCATATTCACCACAATATCTATACAGACTCTTTATTAAAATAATCTTGCAGGAGATTACCACAAGAACTGTGGTATTTTACAGTATTACTTCTACTTTATTCCCCAGCTTTTGCATACAGTCGGGTCAGAGCTGAGCCCAAGAGATAAGATGTCTTCCAGCAACAGCCAGCATGCACATCAAGCAGCAAGATAAAAATCAGGAATAATGAGTTTCTGCTAGGAGGGTTACATAATCAGCAATCCTCATTAAAACACAGTTTCACTGAACTAGATAAGCCTTATGGATGCAAATCATTCTGAGTTTAAGTCATGCAATAATCTACAAATTAAGAATTCTCTGCAGCAAATAATGCAGATAACTCAAAAGTCTTTATGTTCCCTTTTGATTCATACCCATTAGAAAGGTTTGGATTTTAGACTGGGGTTTTTTTTGCCCTCCTTGAATCAAACCAGAGAGATGTGCTTCAAACAAAGTGACTGTATTTCTCCAGACTCCCCACACAGACAGCAAGATTCTTAACAGATTTATAACAGATTCTTTAAATTCTTTAGGTCTGGCCAAGTTTTTGTTTTATCTACTTCATTTCAATGGCTTATAGTGTGAAGGACAGACATCTTTGTAAGAGGTTCTATACATTGTAGCTCAGTCTGAAGACAAATTCAAGTGAAACCCTTCACAAAGCAAGATTAAACCAGAAATGATGTTACAGTTACCCAAGACAAGATTTAAACAAAAGAGTGTCTTCAGAAAGACTGAAACAGTGACAGACTAACAAAATTATAAAACCCTGAAAACCACACAACTCAAGTCCTGGGGCATAAAGTCTGAAGGAAGCGCTTTGGAGGTTTCAGGTACGAATCCATTCCACAGGATAATTATATAAATATTAAACATAAAGTCTACAGAAAAAGACACCAGATTCTTTTCTGTACAGTTACGAAGCTGCAGAGTTTGACACCCATTAAAGCCATGAATATTGCCATTAGGCAGAAGTCTTGTCCTGTCTGCTGCCTACCTCCAGAGCTCAGTATACAACACAATCAGGCAATCAATTAAAAAAAAATAAAATAAACAAACTATTTTGCTGGGCTCCTTTATAGACAATGCAGGTCTCTGGTCCCATTAACAGCACAGCTGGGGCCTTCAATTATTTACTATGCTCCTGCTAGCACGACAGTCATACTAAAACTTCTTGAAAACATACTGAATATTTCGTAGACAGTCTAAGCCTACTAGTCACAGATAATATCCTAATGAGAAGTCAAATATACTTGACACCACCTTCTCAGACTGTCTAGAAAGCTAAGCTGGCTTTAATCTCTTCATTAATTTACAGCTGGTTAAAACTGCTATGTCAGATTTTTAAATGCAAGAACACCCTGACTTATGAAGTCCTCTCAAGAATTCCTACTTAGCTTTTCCAAGAAGCAGCAGCCCCAAGGTAAGTGCAGTTTGCAGTTTTCACAGTCTTCATGTTGCCTAAGGATTCTAAAGAGCAGCAGGACTTTTTCCTGAATTTTATTCAAAAAAATAAAAATAGAATCATACTTTCCGAGACTATTCAGAACTGCTTAGGCTACAACTTTCAAGATTATCAATGCATTCAGGTGCTGGTTGAAAATTACAGCAGCAAGTGACTTTTTCTTAGGGAGATTAAAAAAAATTATATGGTCTTCAAAGTAATTATATATAACAACAGCCAGCTCTTAAAAGAGAAAAAAAAAGCCTTATTTTTCTGCTGAAATTGATGGCCTTGATGTCCATATCACCCAGCAGTCTCCTGTTCACAAGGAGTCACCGTTCCACAAAGTCACAACTGCAGATAAACACACATTCCTCAGCTCTCAGAAACATGGTGCACAGCTACCTTCATTCATCACACCCAGAGAATCCCAGTCACTCAGTAACTGCTTGTTTATTTTACAATTTCACATTTACAGTGCTGTATTTCTGACAGTGTATGACAGCATACGTGTACGGACAAATCCAGTGATTTCTGGCATTCAAGACAGAAGATTATTACTAGTGGTTATCTGAAAAATTGAATTTTAGCTTTATTTTTTGCAAGACAGCCTCATCAGTATACACACACTTAATGTGATTGTTGTATTTAAGTCCTATCCTTAGGAAATGTCTAAAGTCAGTGTATAAACTTCTGTCATATTTTATAAGCAGACTGCAGTTGTTTTTTTTTCAAACAGTCTGAAGTGAAAAGAGAACTGATTAAAAAATCTGATAAAATTAAAATAGTTTTGGCAAAACTTTATCCTGCATGCCAGTTCTAAGCAGTAAATTCACATAACACATCCGAAGAAAAGCTCCCTAGGCATAAGCATGATTAAAATATTGATACATCTTCTTTTAAATGCTAACCATGCAGCATCAGTTAACTTTTTCACATAAGTTTAGCTTCACTTTGAACCTCCCCCTTTGCAGCCATCTAAGTTCAAAGGCAGAGAGTGATCAGAATTTAAACTTCTCCAACATTTACAAAGAGAAGGGCAAATTCTATTAGATCATCTATTAGCAGGGAACTCCTCAAGCACTCAGAAAAATATGTTTCAATTCAGATCCCAGAATCCTGAACCATTACTGATCAAGCCATAGGAACTCACCAGAAGTTTGCAACAACTGGAGGTCACTGAAGACACAGAAGTGATCCTTACAGAGCTAGGACTGTTCTCATCTGAACTGCTGCACACTATTTTAAGTAACAGTAATAATCAGTTTTCAGCTGTCAATCTGTTCACCTTCAAGAGCACTCATCTTGCCAAGCACTCAAAGAACGTGAGAAACATTTCATTTATTTTTAAAGGAAAGCCAGAAGCTATTGAAGAGATTATAACAGAAACTCAGAAGTGATATAACCATCTCCTACACTGCTTATTTGTCCCCTAAATTTGAAATTAAATGGACACTTTCATACTTTGGGTGAAGTTGCCACATTTCCACTGCCCTCACAGTACCTCACCTGCTTCCTTTAAAAGCAGGTCTAAAACCTTGGCCATGATTTTTCTACAGCCCTGACAAAGGGTAATCTCTCTCTTGCAGCCAGACTTCATTAACTTGAAGCAATATTTCCTTTCTCAACCAGCTGTGATCAGACAGGGGTCTGCAGATCTCTTTGGCTCCAGTCTAGCAGAGTTTCTGTAAGAGCAACATTTCCCGGGCAGCAATTTTTCATAAATGTGTTCAGAGTCTAAAGTTAATTTGATCACTCAAGTACCTGTGAATTGTTATATTATTTTGAGTATTGCACATCATTCATTATTTCAGAGGAGTAAAATACTCTTCTAAAAAAAAGCATCAACAAAACTTATTAATAATCAGGAACCAAGAAACTGCCTGACAATCTCCTTCAGATCAAAGCCTCTACATGGAATGGAAATCTATTTAAAACCAGATTTTCACTTATGGAGGCTTACATTTAAAAAAAATTTACATATGCACTAGTCTAGCAAATACATAAAATGGAACCAGGAAGAATTTTCTTTCCAATAAGGAATTTATAGTTTTCTGGTAAGAAGCTTCAGGAAACCAATACAGGACATTACATCTCTACCAGGACAAAGACTCCCAAAATCTAAATTAGTTTCCTATCTTAATGAGCAAGGGATGACTTCATCAGACAGAAATCGTTTTACCTTAAGGAGAGGTAATCTCACCATCTGCTCGTGTACGTGCTAACGTTCTTCTCTACTTCAGATGAGTTGCACAGCTTTCTTTTCAAAAACACCCAAGACTTGTAATATCCTATTTATAGTCTGTCCTACTGCTACGCAAGCACAGAACACATTATTTGGTAATTTCTTCTCAAGAAGTACTTTATAGCTATCAGAAATCAGTGCACATGAATTCCCTGGAGTCCAAGCACTAAATACAGAAGCAATGATAACAAGTCAGGCCATTTCCTGCATTCCTTATAAAGTAAGGTCTTGGCATAGAGTAGCCAGCGCTTCCTCAAAACAAGTGCAATTTTCAAAGTAACTTTGAGGTTATTCTGCCATTAAATAAAACAAAAATAAAAATATTTGAGGCATTTGCCTAACATTGAATCACAGCTAACTTACAAATTAAAAAATCTTGCCTGCATACCAGAGACAGTAGCAGTTTTATGGGAAACCAGGGAAAATTTAGCAAAATACGACAGCAGTAATATACTGTGGAAAATACTAATCATCTGCAAAGGAATTCATAGCCAGACATTTGCCACAGCAGGAAAACTCCTTAGCAAAAAAAAAGAAAGAAAAAAGTCACAACAACTTTGATGTTCCGAAGCCCTCTCTGCCAGATGCATTCAGATTGCTACAAAGTGAGAAAAAACTGAACACATACTCATGGTGACCTCTTGAAGTAAGGCTGTTACTGTTATTTTTTTAAATACTGTTAGGTTTAAACTGGAAGTTTCTCAATAACAAACAGTTCTGAAAGGTCAGTGTTAAAGCTATATAGTTTTATCTTTCCACTAAAAACTGGGTAGCTTTTTTAATCCAGTCATTTTAACAAAATTAGCAAGTGTCTCCTTACAGATGAGATTAACACAGTTAACCAGAAGATTGAATCCATTTTGTTTGAGGTCACATCTACAGAACCTTGAAAGACAATTTCACTAGCTTAAATACAGGTGCAAGTTTTAATTTGGCATGAACCCTGAACCAACACTCATTTCATTTGTTTTGCTCAAATCATTCAGACAGTAAATACCTAAGCAGGAACCAGCATCTCTTAACCTCGATTTTGAAATTTCATTTATGCCTAAAAAGTACAATTTCATCACAAAACCTTTGATCTTGAGGGCTAGGCAAGAATAGGATGTTTCTAGCACTAGAACAGGAAGTCTCAGCCTTTAAGGTCTTTCAACATCAGCAACAAATCCCTTGAAAAATCCAACCTCAGCTGTTTCACTGCTTATAAAAATTTATGAACTATTGAAATCAATTTTCACCCAGGACACTGTGCAGAGGACCATCAGTAGATATGGCATACTTTGCAGCTGCTGTAACTTTGAATCTCCAGGTTTGATCAATGTTTCAAGAGAGACAAAGCCTGGGTGAATCTCTCATGATGGTCCGGCCAAATCTCAGCGAGGGCTGCTACAGATACCTAACAGATTGTGCATTTTCCATTGCCACGCTATTCCCCTGCAACAGATTGCACCATTAGTCACTGCAGGCCCTCCCATCCATCAGTAGATGTGGATGCATGCAGATTTGGTACAGCAGGTTTGCAAGCTTATTCAGCACATTTGTGCTGTTATATTCTTCCCCTCAAATTTTGAACCCAACCATGATTCCATTTAAGTCTGTTAAGAGATGGGGGTCATAAAGATAATTGAATTCCATATAAGTTTCATTAAAACAAGCAACCTGGCCCTGCCAAGAACACTGAGTGTCACAGCTAGGAGAAAACTGTAGCATGAGCACATATGACTGCACACTGAATTTATTACCAGGATAATCTTTATAAATGCTTCAATCATGGCAAGAAGTCCTTAAAGCCAATCAGCAAAAGACACAAATCCACAGGAAATTTGGCATCAGTTTCATCAGCTGTAGAACTACTCACCAACTTTGCGTCCCTGTATTTCTACCTATTCTGCTCTGAGCTCTCTAACAGCATCCTGCCATTCTGTTCCTGCCCAGTATTTCCTGGATGCAGGTACCAGAAAAGAGCAATAATGAAACTGATGGCATCCCAGGCTGTTTCATTCTGATGCACTTGGCCAAGATAGTTTTTTCCATGCCTTACAGTCAAGCTTATTATAAGCATTGTTTGACAAACGCTAGGAATTCTAGTTCTGTTGCAATGTTTCTCCTTACAGAATAATGCTTTCAATTCCACTCCTCCTGTTCCAAAAGTCTGCTTTTAAAAACTTTGTACTGGTTACCTCACTTTACAGACAGCTCTGAAGTTGTGCTTTTCTCCATGACACCCTGACGTTCACAATCTTCCCACCAATCCCGCTTTTCAAAGGCTACTTGAAGACACTCATGCAATACAAACTTTCGTACAGAATCAACATTAGCTGCTGCCTTAAGGGAAGGTTTTTTCCTATTCTTTAAGCAAGGCCATTGCCCCAAATATTCTGACTCCCTAGCTGAATAACTGGTGCAGTAATTCTTGATTTGCAAAGTAATTTTATTCTGGAACATCACTTTCATGGAACAATTAAGACTGGAAGGGGCCTTAGTGGTTCATGCAGTGTGGGCCCTGACCCCAGTAGAGCATGACAAATTTCTTGGAGCCTGTAGCTAAACTAGTACTTCCATTAATCCCACTCCCAGTAGCACTAAACAAAATACACACAACATTTTAAACTACGTATCTGATTTTATCAAAACCATAGAAAGTGTCTAGTGTGGGGAGAACAAAGAAAGAGGAAAGAAACATTTGCACTGTCTGCTTTAATTACCACAACTGCAATGCCTAAACACCTTTCATACAGTTCTATAATATTCTGCAACAAAGAAAGAGGTCCATGCTAAAATCCCAACTTTTCCTAAGTTATGTGCCTGAAGTAAGCCCTGCAGATATCCTCCTAAATGACACAAAACACTGAAAATGCAGCAAAATACAGGAGGTTCATGATGTAAGTTACAATAGCTGTTAACACAGGGAGATGAAAACAACCCTCCCCCGCAAAGATCCTATTTTACGCCTTGGCAGTGTATAATATACACCTTCAACAAAACATCATCAAAAGCATGCACGGAGGAAACATTGACACCACAGCTCTGGCCCAGACTTAACTCTGTATCACTATATTAGTATCACCCTGCCAGTCTAACCTAATGCAATTCTGCTGCTGTAGCCAAATTATTTCCACCACTTGCTTCAGCAGCTGAGTTTCCCCTCAGGCAGGAAACTTGCACAGTTTCAGTTATAACCAGCAGATGCTTCTTAGTCACACACCTCATATTCACAGGAGTTCAAACAGAATTGCTGATTACTAATTGACAGAACAAATGCACCGTTCACGTGTACCCTCATGCTTTATCCATCAGAAAATACTAAACGCTTATTATATGTATTGATTCAAGGATTACGTGGTTTGTTTGGGTTTGTTTTTTTGACAATACACAGGTAGAAAACTGAACAGGGTGGCTGCACTCAGACCAAAGGTTCATATCATCCTTATCTTGTCTCTAAAGGTGGCTTTGGAAATGCAAATAGGAAAAAGCTGAAGGAACACAAACACGTAGACACTTCCTCAAAATACCCTTCTAGTCTTCACTAATTTGCCACTCAAGTACTTCCTGAATCCTGAGGTAACTTCTCTAAGAATAAGACTCTTGATGGACTTTTTCATCAGGAATTTGTTCAGATGGATGCTGAACTCAGGTAGACTTCCAGAACTCACCTTATAACCCAGCACTGTCACCACACTCTGCTCTTCTGCTGTGACTACAATCTAAGCAGAAGATCGGATCACTTATCAATGACCTGTTCTTGATCCATCCCCTACAAACATCAACCATGAGATTGAAACCTACAAGCTAAATTATTTCCTCTGGTTCATCAGGCACTAACCAACCTCCAGATCTGAACCAGTGACATTCTCTTAGCACAAACACCATGAGGTCCTCATACACTACACCCTGCAAGTTGTGGCTGGGTTTTTGTAAGTGATGTTTTGTTTGTAACTTCAAATTACAAGTTACATGACATGTAACATGCAGACATATCTTTGCCCTCTACTTCCATTTCTTCCCTTTGAAGTAGCCATCACTTGGACAAGTTTAATCTAAGGAAATACTTTCAGGTTGCATTTCTACAAAGTTATAGATTGAAGTAATATTTCTCACAACATTTTTTATGTGAGCTTTGACAAAAGCATTTAATTCTAAAATTTTTATAGCTTCAGTGATGTTTATCATTACTGGCACACTTTGAAACATTTCCTCTTTCCCTTCCCTGTCCAGTCTGGAAACAGCTTCATCATTCTTCTGCACAAACTTACATCACACCAACCTCCTTGCCTACAAAGGGGCTGGATGAGGCTGTACTAGATGACTGATTTTATTGACCACTGTTGATAAAGGCTGAACCCTGGTTCTGGTAATTAATTACACATCCACATCTTCTACTTAAAATAGAACAGTATGTTTACACAGTTACACATCCATAAAGCAAACAACTTACATTTGTGTAATACTCTCTCATTTTTAAGCTTGTTGCATTATCCTAAAAACAAATAATCACCAAATAATTTCTGTATTGACTGAAGACACTAAAAGGCAATACTAAAATAAAAAATGAAAGATAATTACCTGAATGTTTTTAAAGCTGACCTGAAAACACATAGTATATTTTACGAATTTTAGTCATGTCAGTGTTAGACTTACACTGGCCTACCCACCAGTACCATTTTACTGCAATTTTTGAAGCTCCCATAAGGCAGCCTTAAGATTATTCAAAAGACAAACAACATGCAATCCTGCTCTAACAAAATTCAAATCTAGCATTCATTTTTCTAAATAACCCCATACTGTCTGATTTTGGTCCCACATCAAAGCCTAAGACAACAAAAAAAAAAACCCCTCCAAAACATCACCTCAGCATTTTTATTACTTAAACAACATTTTAATCCAAGTGTCTCCAGCTAGGCAGCAAATACAATACCAGCACTGAGTAAGAAATATCACCAGTTTCAACTCAGTTTGAGAAGTAAGAAACAAAGGAACACAAAATCAGAAAGTTTTTTTTTACTGGACATTTTGAAATGCATCATTTTCCATTTAAGGTATTCAATTTTCTTTGTTAGTACACAGAGAGATACTTAAATCAGACAAAAATAACTAATCATCAATTTAAATACACTGATTATATGTACTGATGAAGCTTTATGTTTGAATTCTCATTGATGACAGTAATAACCAGGAGGAAAGAGGAACCACAAACATCTAAATCAGGATTATTATTGCATTGAAATTAAGGGAAATGTATTTTATTAAATCAATCAAAATTTTAAATATTCGAGATATCCTTTGTATTTTTTATAAACAAGTATTTTTAAGAGATATAAAAGAATGTAAAAGAAATTGGAATGTAAAAGAACATTCAAATACAGTGCACCATTTAAAAAGATGGGACTCTAAATAACTTATTACTTATCTGGTTTGTGGTGCCCTCCCCAAAACATCATTTAACTTCAAGTATTTGTTAATTCTCCCTGTGTTTTCTCCCACTGCCTTAATCTTCTACACAACTTTCTTTCACTGTCCCCTTATTCTTACCAGTATTGTTTCAACTTGCTTTTAGGAAAAAAAACAAAAACAAAACAAAACAAAAAAACCACATCCCGAAAAAACAAACAACAGAACTTGGTGGGAATGAGAATCCCTTTCTCCCCCTCCCACAAATGTCCTAAGTGAGGCAAATTCAAGCAACTTCTCTTCCTCCCAGATACATGAAGGAAGTTTTTTACAAGCCCGGTCTCAGTGTTGGGGGAATGAAGGACATAACTGCCTTCAAAGCCAGCAAAGCCAAATAAAAAAATACTTTTGTCTGGCTGATTTCATTTCCCCTGCTCCATTTCTGCTTCCCCTTTGGATTCTTCATAAATCATCCATCACTACTACTCCTGAACACAGTTTATATTCAAAGTAAGTATTGCACAACATCTTGTACAAACATCAGACATTTTTTCTTAAATTTTCAGTTCCCTTTGGGAAGAGATCTGCATTAAACATGCAATGTTATTAGTTAAAACCTCTGCATCTCTCGTCTACCCCAAATCACTTTAACTGTGCTATGCTCTGGTATCAGACTTGTAATAAGAAATACTAGTATAAAGACCACCAGAATCCCTCTTTTCCTCCAAAAGCTCTTCTTTTCACTGCATCTTGCTACCACATCCTTTCCTCAACAACAGCATAGCTGAAGGGAGAGGTTACTTGTGCTAACAAAGGTGCTGGTATACCTTTTTTATTGTGTTGATACAGAATAATAAACTAGATCGAGTCAAGAACAGCAAGACAGTCACGAACTTCCATGTATCACTAGAAATCTCGGAAAAGCTCCCAGAGGAAACAGCAGAGCTGTTTAGGGATCAGCTTTGTAAACATCTAACTTCACTGGAACCAAGTAAAGCACCAGCCCGGGGCGAGCAACCCCACTCCAAAGCCAACAGGAGGACGAACAAAAAGGAAACATAAACCTGGTGGGTCACTGCAGCGACCGCCAAGGTGCCCCCTACGCTGGGCACCTCCCGAGCTCCCCGCTCCGTGCCGGTGACAGCTCCCAGCCAGCCCGGAGACTTCAGCCCCGGGTCCAAAAAGCACCTCTGGCACCTGCGGAGCGCGGGCAGCTCCTCCGACAGCTCCGCGCCCCACACACGCAGTTCCCGACTGGAAGCCCTTCCCGCAGGCAGCGCCGCCGCCGCCGCCCGGCTCGGGGAGTCCGCACAGGCACCGGGCGCGGGAC